>CM065921.1:471032-503500 GCA_033439105.1 Magallana nippona
CTTTCCAGGTCGAGAGCTAATCTAAAGCAATTTAACGATTAGTGTCTAAAGGATTGCAAGCTTGAGAAAATGAGAAATTTGAAAACAAAACAAAGTAAAAGCTGTGACAGAATTAAGTAAACCGTGCTACATAATAATCATTATCTTATGAAATGTCAGTAGCTACTAGCTACACTAGTGGAATTTGTGTGTTCTACGTGAGGAACCGTGACCGACCTTGACCTGAATCCTGCGACAGGACCGGGCTCACATAGCTGTCCCTGAGTTATATAGCGGCCCGTGACAGCACTGTCCGGCAGAGCTGACCAGATGACCTCAATAAGGAACCGCTGACCGCAGCCATCAATCAAATTCTGGCTACTGCTTCTTTTATTTTGGAAAATAGGCCACAATACGACGTTAAAAATAGGTCACAATGTGATATAATTCTGAAGCCTCGAAAATTCACGGCTTTTCCAACTTTTCAAAAATATATTTGTGGTAATTGTTGTATAAATTCATATTTTTGAAAATGATGCACTTTTATTTTCTTGGCTTCCACGTGGCGTTGCGCTAGCCCCCCCCCCCCCGCCCCCCTCATAGACATTTTCAATTATCCTTTCGTAAAAGATTTGCCATGCCTTTCCTCTCTATAGGATATATCTAAAGAAAAGTATTAAACACATATACGGTAAATACTAATTGCTTACAGAAAATCATACTATGTGAAATGTTTATATACTGATATATTCTACTGAGTTTAAAATCAAATTTTGTGTAAAGGATTATTCTGTTGCATGATTTGAACCACATGAAGTAATTTTTCTAAGTGATGTCTAATATGTTTCACAATGATCTGGTATTGTTTCATGGAATCACATAAAATGAACTCTTTTTTTTACAGGGAGTGCAAAAATAAAAGTGTGATTAAGAGTTTCAAAGAATATAATGCAAGTATAAAGTCATCATTAATTGAGGTAACATGCACGACCTGTTTTTTGTTTTTATAATCATCATAGTTCATGTATAACAATATCTTGGTGGGTTTTTTTTGTAAATTCAGATTATCTCATGGAAAAGAAAATAATTTCGTATTACATACATGTAGTTCTACGGTGGATTTTATGTGATTCCCGAATCCCTGAGGGTTCAATGCAGAGAGAGAGACAGAGAAAGAGAGAAAGAGACAGAGAAAGAAAGAGAGAGAGAGAGAGAGTTGGGGGGGGGGGTTAAGATTGTCATTTAAATTAAATGTAAAGGGAGGCATCTCCCTGTTTTAAGATGAGTGATTGCTCTTTATTGTACACAATGGTCGAATTGATAGTAAATAACCGGATGGGGTTCACGAACAGACGCAAAATAAGTTTCGAGTAATTTATTTTGTTAAATCTAGTTCCGAAAAAGTAGAATGAATCTCGACAACAATGGAGAAACAAACCAGCACTGTGTGAATGCAGACGAGACGTTATTAATGATTTCTGAATGCGATCTGGAAATTATTTTTGATTGGCCAAAAAGCAGGAAGCGCATGTTGTGTATTTTATTTCACGCGGAAACTCCCGCCGTGCTCGGATAGGTGTAGATAGTGAGGGATGAATCATCTTCACACAGGCATTCATTGTCTATTACAATTTCAATACACAGTTTCAGGGAAATGCAATTCGATCTATGTTTAATTGTAATTAAATATTTAACTGTCACTGAACCTGTCCCACAAAGACTCGGGCTTTTATTGGTCAATCTGACTGATCACCAGTCCTGCATCTTTATCTAAGAGCATAAAAATGATTCCCGCTACTCATTGGAACGAATCAACAGTCCCAAATTTAAAGCATTTAAAGCAGATATTTATTTATTCAACTGAAAAAAAAAACCCGGAAAATTCAAACAAATGAAAAAATGACAATAACAAACCGTCAACCATCTCAAAAATCCAAAAAAAACGAAATACAAATTCAAAGCAGAGCAACATGGTCCTCCAAAAAGATAGAGGTGGGATCAGGTGCCTAGGAGTGAGCATCCTCTGCTGACCGGTCACACCCGCCGTGTGCTCTTTGCCGTAATCGGGAAAAAACCCGGAAAAGTCCGTAGACAATTAGGTGATAAATTAGGTGACACTTAGGTGATAAAAAAGAATATAAAAATCATAACAAAAAACTACACCAGATTGTTGTAGATAATTTGAATTACAAAACTTTAATGTAACATACATTTTAAAAGGAAATCGATATAAATCCTGACGCCTTTTTTACCAAGCAGAGATCAAATATTTTGTTTGTATCTACTTGATTCGACATGAGAGATTTAACCTAATTTGTGACGGAACTGGGTTTGTGTAATTCACAAAGAAGCGACGAAAGAGCCGTGCACCAAGTACTTTCCAATTCGTTTGCACCTTTACAAAAACTGTATCAGCGCTCGGGGGCATACATTGTAAAAGGCATGCTTAATTCCGTGACAACATTTCGTGCATCTCGCGATCACGCGCGAGATGCTCGTTTTAATTTGAACCTTAATAAGTTAATCAATATGCGTAATCATGCAGTATGAATTATCATCAGATCCTGCAGCGATTCTACATCAAAAGTCGTGTGTCTATTTGCGAACACGTAAAAAAGTACTTTAACCAAAAAAAAAAAAAAAAAAAGGGATCGAATCACAGGGGTCAATTAGTCTGTCCATAAAATTGCAAGATGCCGATCAAATACATTTTCACACTTGAACAGATTCACTTGAGGATTTTTTTTCTTTTTCTTTGTGTGAGAGAAATATATAAAATAACCACCCACCACCCCGTCCAAAGAAAAGAAGACTTTCTTTAAATGGGTTACGGTCTCATTTTTCAACACGTCTAGTTCAATCAAAAGAATTAGTCCCTGGCTGTAATTAGCAGCAGGAACTAAAGTAAGAGGGGAGCACCTGTTTTATTTATGACGCCATTAACTTTGTGTCCTAAATACATACTTGTTACTATTTTCGGAAAGACATGTCGTCCTAAAATAGCCGTTTAATTTGGTCCCGTCCCGATATGGCTAAGATACCATACGGCGAGCCGGGCATGGTCCGCGAGAACGCCTCTCTGTTCAGTCAAAACAAAGTTAACATGGCTGTGTTTGGAAACATCTTGTAAACAGACAGATCCAGCAGAGGGTTGGCTTCATTTTCTCCGAATAACTTTCATGTTCAACAAGAGGCTCTGTAGATCCAACGATAAAACCTTAGATAGCGAGTTCAACGTATCTTAGTTTCTCTGAAGTATTTCGGTGAATGGTCTTCTTATTTGCTGAGACATAGCGTTCAGATATCTACAATCTATAATGGGTATTTGCCGAAAACATTTTTGTATTAAAAATTGTCAGAGTTTCGAGGCCCGTATATATATATATATATATATATATATATATATATATATATATATATATATATATATATATATATATATATATATATATACACACACACACATGTAGTGTTCAGGAAAATACATATAGGTCTCATAACCAACTAATCCTTGATCACACTCGTTGGAAAAAGAACTTGCCTGACCAAAGAGTGAACAATATGATATCCAAACACGACTTTTTTTAATATTCGACGGATTCGTGTAAGCTTGTGTTTACATTTCTCGGAATCTATTTTTTTTTTTACAAACAATAGATATATTCACTCGACTTGCTTTTTGAACAATAGACGCGTATAAGGGCTTATATAAACAGCCGAGGCACATTCTCCCAAGTATTGGTAATTCTGATTATTGTTTTCCTCGAGGTGACCTAGTTTTGTTATCATTTCCGGTTTTGCGCGAAGTTTCAGAAACCAATTTTGCAGTCAAGGTTTATTATCTAATAAAAAGCAAACGGCGTATGACACTCTCTATAAATCTAACACCACACATATCTACATATATTCGAGATGTCTCAACCATTTCAAAGACCTCATCTAGCCAAAAGCGCCATTTGAGCATGCTTCGTTTTGGCCTGCGGGATCTCTCGGCACTTTTCTCTCGCGGCTACTGTTTCCGTGAAAAATGTTTCCATCTCGATTTTTATCTACTCGGTCTATAAATCATCATCTCCAATCATATCACCACTTACAGCATTATTGCCTCTGGTTGTACAAAACAATATATACAAACAGAGTGGCCTTGAAAAATCATCTTTCTCTCTCTCATTCTTTCTCTCTATCCATCCCCCGTCGACGTGACCTTAGCTTGGGGTGAACGTCTTTTGGGTCGATGACTGGGACGAACTGAACGACTCTCGCAGAACAGAAGCACGCGTCATGAATGTCACAGATCGGGTGCCATTTAATTACATGGTTAATAAAGCGATGAATTAAATGAACAGATAATGAACACTTGAGCACCATCGCGTCCAAAGGGGGATCGTGGTTTGTTGTTTGATTGTTCCACGAGTCGGAATTCTTCATAAATGATACATGAGGAAAGTTTATCACATAAAAAAAATATATTTACAATTTCTGACACTCAATTACCAAATAAACACATAAATTCACAACCCCTTGACCTATCTATCCTAAGCTGTTTATTATAAGTCCTTAATTTGGGACGTTTGCTTCAAGAAAGATATTTCCTAATCAAGAACCGTTTATGTGACTCCGCTTTTGGTAAGCTATCTGATATTTCCGGTCAATGTATTCCTCCGCACGCCCGGACACGACCTCTGCCGGTCTCCCTCGAGCCGCTGTCGCCAGTATACGTACAGGTACAGACCCTCTCCCACCTGATGGTACACCGCTCACCCCAGTCCTCAAAGGCCGCGCGCTGATACCAACCCATTACAGGCAATTAATGTCTCGTGTCACATCTATCCTGCATGATTATAATTAAGATAGTCCGTTTTTATTAATCATTTTATAAAACCTGTTGTTTTTCAAAGGGAAACGATCGGTCGGTTAGCGCACCGACTGCATCTCGTGATCCCTAGGCTTACTCGAAGACCCCCCCCCCCCCCCCATTTCTCTCCCACATATCTTAGGCAATTAGAGGCCCCCAGAACTTAATTTCTTCTGATCTTTCATATTTCTGTCTTGGAATCAAGAGTCTCGTACTTGTTCCCGCTTTAACACACTCCGCACCAAAGACCCCGCACCGAGGGGACCCCCGCAAACTGAGCAATAATTTCTTCATTTAAATGCAAGCATCCCATGCAGAGTTTACATTCATAACACATCGGGATCTGAAGTTGTGATTGGCAGTGCTCAATTAACTTAAAACCTCTGTTCAAGTTGCTCTTTCTTATTGATCTTTACACGACAAATTCTAATGCATTGACGTCTGTATATTATATCACGAGGACTTCCCCCCCCCCCCCCCCCCCCCCCACACACACACACAGAGAACCCGGGATGGAGTTGGATACATGTAATGACAAGATAATTCCATGTATTTCTTGATTCTCCCTGCGTCGACTCTTACCCCATCTCCCTGTTCTCTTTGATACGATTTTAAAGTCAGTTATTAAGATACTAAATACGTTGGTCTTTTTCTGATCTTTCTATTCTTATGTGTGGGGAGAGTCCATCGTCATGTAGACGGGTATCCATGGACAGGCTGTTACCTTTCATAATCAAAATGTAACTATCCCTAGTTTCTGATTGACAGTGTATGAAACCTACACTAGTTTCCCTGGACAGAATGTAACTTTACCCGGCTTGAACTGTAACTTACTGACTCTGGAGACGATGTAACCTGATATAGACGCAATGAAGAGGATGTAACCAGCCTTAGAAACAGTGGACAGAATGTAAAGATACAATACTTTGAATAGAAACTACAAACAGGATGTAATCTACCCTAGTTACCCTGGACAAGATGTAACCTACTCTAACTTCCAGAAACAGGATGTAACTTTTTTTTAAGTTTCCATGGACAGTATACACCCTACTACTCTAGTTTCAAAGGACAGTATGTAAACATCTTTAGAGATATTGTACATGATGTTAATTGTTCTTAAGCCAATTACTAGTATATGCAATAGGACAATTGTATGCTACTTTAATAAGACACCACAAACAGGATGTCACCTACCCTAATTACCCTGAACAAGATGTTACTGTCCCTAAATTCTATTACCAGTAATTAACCTTTCTGATTACCAAAGACAGGACGTTCCCTACCTCAGAGACCTTGGACTGTATATGTAATCTACCCCAGACAGATTTCTACCTTTCTACGTTTCCCACTGACAAGATGTAACCTTTCCTATTTTCCCTGAACTTTATGTAACCTACCCGAATAACTCCAGACAGATTTCTACCTTTCAAAGTTTCCCACTGACAAGATGTAACCTTTCCTATTTTCCCTGGACTTTATTTAACCTACCCTAGTAACTCCAGACAGATTTCTACCTTTCTAAGTTTCCCAAGGACAAGATGTAACTTTCCCTATTTTCCCTGGACTTTATTTAACCTACCCTAGTAACTCCAGACAGATTTCTACCTTTCTAAGTTTCCCAAGGACAAGATGTAACTTTCCCTATTTTCCCTGGACTTTATGTAACCTACCCGAATAACTCCAGACAGATTTCTACCTTTCAAAGTTTCCCACTGACAAGATGTAACCTTTCCTATTTTCCCTGGACTTTATTTAACCTACCCTAGTAACTCCAGACAGATTTCTACCTTTCTAAGTTTCCCAAGGACAAGATGTAACTTTCCCTATTTTCCCTGGACTTTATTTAACCTACCCGAGTAACTCCAGAAGATTTCTACCTTTCTAAGTTTCCCACTGACAAGATGTAACCTTTCCTATTTTTCCTGGACTGTATGTAACCTACCCTAGCACCGCATGACTGATGTAAACAGAGCGTTACCTGACGAATACAGTCCCTGATCCACGGCTCTCCCGGGCCCTCGCTCTTCATCTTACATAACACTCAGTGTAAAGCCATACATCACACCTAGTTAGCGCCGTGGACACGCACGGAATGCTGGGAATTCAAAGAGCGCCATCCACTCACGGTGAAACCATCTATCTCCACTAGATACGTATCGGTTTATATTATACATAAATATTTGTATAATGGGCTGCTGTCGTGTGTTTTGATATTGGTTTTGTTACATCTTATTGTTCAGGAACAAGAACCAGGGATGTTGTCAGTGGTGTACTACAGAAACTGTTCAAATAGTCTTTCTCTTTTGCGTCCATTACTGTCTGGGCAGATAAAGATGGGGGGGGGGGGGGGGGGGGGGGGGCACCAGGAAGTGGGGGGGGGGGGGGGGGGGGGGCTGCACGGAATTCGGTAATTATTTACGGAAATGATTGTGCTTGTCTCGGAACAGAGTATCTGGAAACAGATGGTTTAATGCATTAAAATTGCAATTCCTCGCCGTCTTTTCTATTTTCGTACAATGTAGAATCGCACGACACCGCCAGCCTTGACAGCTACGCCACCTGTTCATAAAAAGAACAATGGCTTATAAAAAAGAAATATATTAATAGTATATTAATTACCATAATATTTTCCCGCCGTTTTCTGTCCCCTAGGTCAATGATCCCTGCCCCCGTTGACCTCCTCTGTCCTCTGTGTTTACCCACCCTGATGTTTACTATAGATGAACGCACCGACGTTCCGGGGTTACCCTACCCAGAGCAGGGTATACGAGTGGAGTATTAAATACACATGTACCTTTTTCTGTATTTTTGTGAATGAATGCAATCCTATCTTAGGCCCCGGGACATTTACACTCTGTAACACCCTGGTATGCGATACACTGTTACCCGGGGCGACCCGTACCCATGCAAAGTCCTCTGTACTCAACATCCTCACCTGACCTACACGCAATTCTTTTCATCATTTACTGCTATAGTCAAATAAATTTATGCCGTGTATACGTTGCTATAATAACATAAAAGTATTTCATATTTTGCCTAAAGTCGAGGAAGTTCGGTTGATCGCTATATTAACATTCTATCCAACGCTGACCTATTTTTCTACCCATAAATTTTCTTTAACATCAGTAAGTAACCATGGTAACGGAGTATGTTTGAGGTCTTAAACAAGGTCTCTGGACTCAAACAAGCTGTTTAATGGACGAATCAGGAAAGTCCCGGGGGAAATTCCTGGAATAAAATGGTATCGTTTAACCCGCCCAGGGGACTGGATGGAATCGAATTCTTGAGTCCGCGCGACTCTAGCGCGGAAAAGTACCTGATGACGGGTCATCGGTCGTCGCTATCGTCTGCTCGTCCTAACTCCGGGGAGTCTAGGACAGGGAGCAGAACAGCATCCTTTGAAATCCTAGCTGTTAGGATCGGAATCATAAGGGATCCAGGCGCACTAAAGAACTCGAAAACTTATGGGGACTGATCGGAATTTATCGATACATACCGAGGACGCGGTGTTGTTTTCGTCTGAAGGTGACATTGCAAATATGCTAACTAAGAAGCATTGCGTACATTTCTGCCAGTGCGATGCACCCTGCTTTTCTTTGATAAGAAACGCTACATGCGTCTGATTTCACGGAAAGGAATTTCGTTTCATTTTACTCTTTCATAATTTTGTTTAAGAAATGAAACTTTTATCTTCGGGTTCATCAGTGACAATTTTTAAAAAAAATTCGAAAACCAGAATGCGGATGAACGACAAATAAAGTCCTAGTTGTACCAGAGGTCATGTGTCTCGATCGGGATTAGCTCTTTTAATTTCGTGCAGGTGCACATATTAGTAGTACCAGACGACATTGGATGATTATGAGATTATTCCTGACCCAACGTGTTGGAGCCCTGGGGTACCTGCTATATACATACATTACCATACGTACAACCAGTCAATGAGCTCGTCAATCGCTGGGGACTACATGCTCGGTGACCTCTGACCCAATATTTAAGTCTCCTTAGATACGCGGGCCATTGAACGGAAAAAAATGTAGTATGTGCATTAGTCATTGTAAAAAGACACTTCCCTATTTTTTTTTGGCTTTAATACATGTACTATTATACAATCAATTGCATTCATTTCATAGGTGTTTCTTATGAAGAATGAGATATTAATTATAGAAACAAACAAGTCTGTATTGTTAAGCCGAGATTTGAGATGATTTTGAATTCCTTTACACCTGTTTACTGGTCTAGTGGATTGAAATATTTGGGTGGATTATAAGTTTGCAATAATCGTCCGTTACACTGGCGGGGACCTTGGACCAGTCCAAGCTGGAACAAGGTACACATATATCATACACAGGGGCTGGGTTACGTGGATTGTGTCTGGAAAATACAGAATGATATGAAAGTCGTATCATCTTTTCTTCTCTGTCTCTCTTTCCAAAATTAAAGCATTGTTCGTTCGGTTAACGACCAGGTCGTTTCCATGCCAACAACTCTACAGTATATTTACAATCGATACAACCTAGAGAATCTCTGCAAAAAAAAGAAACGTTTTCGCCATTCTCCGTATTACCAGAGTTCTCTGTCACAGGGCATCAAAAGAACGAGAGCGCCTCTCCAATTCTCTCTCCCTTTCCCTTACTAATTAGCCCATCCCCCTGAGTGGACAATTTTTATAAAGGCGAACCTTTACTTTGTTATACTCAGCCCCTTTACCTAACACTGGCTAGTGAGATTAGGGCCCCTATGATTTATGTTCCATCAGTCAGCAGACAGACAAGTTTTTATAAAAATCTATCTGTTCAAGGCATCTTTGCGGGAAATCGCGAGACTTTTGGTGCCTGCATACAAAACATTGTCACTTGGTTTCCCGAAGTCAAGTCTCTTATGTTTACATGAATATTCATATCGGCTGGAAATTGTTCTTTAATTAGTGTTTAGAGTCGCGTCTTCGCACAAAGTGGCAATAAACGTATTACTAGTTTTGCTGAACAGGAATTTCTTAGTTTTGGAGTCGCAATTTGCTGCAGACAGAAGGATTAAACGGATTTTGAGATGAGAACTTGAACTTTCTGAGGGTCGGTTTCTACGACAAAGATGGTTGACTTTAAGATTGGTTAATTACGTCTCAGCCATGGGAGTTAGCAGGCTTTCCAAATAACTTTGGTCATGCAAGAATTTGGCACTTTATTCTGTTTATAATCCTGCAGGCAAATCCAGGGCATTGACTTTTGGGAAAAATTCTGTCACACTAAAAATAAGCAGTGGGCATATATTTTAAAATACAACGGTTGTATCAAGTGATGCAATTATCTATGTCAACTAATTCAAGGAACTCGGAATAAGAATAAATTAAGCGATTTTATTATTAACTGAACAAAATCAGTTTGGAACCTTATTGAAAGAAACATGAAATTGGCGATCAAATCACGCAAGTTTTAACAATGCGACATGAACCGTTATCTCTGACGTAACAATACAAATTCTTTGATTGGTCAGATAACTTGCACCTTGTTATGTTCAATAATGGTGTAGAAGCTCGTTATTTCACGGCTATGTACGTATTGAGACATGTCTACCTATAATGTCCGTTGGAGACCCCGCAAAGGTTAACCCCTGTCTGCACGCTACCATCAGCAAGTACTATATATTATAGCTAGTCTGACAAGAAGTCATTCCGCGGACACACCGGTATAAATCTATACTCATTAACACGCCGGGACAGCGCCTGTCTCCGTTATAATATACATCAGACAACCTCATACGCTATGTTTTTGTACGTGCACTGTGTCTGCAATATCGTGTTGACGGATTCAGCTCACTCAAAGACATAAAGAGGGGTGAATTCACTCAAAGACACCAAGTCTAGAATTCACTCAAAGACACCAAGTCTAGAATTGATGGCCACTGATCAATAAATAGGAAAGAAAGAAATATAAGTTAAAAGGTCGCAGACTATCTCAGATATGATTTCTATCATATGTTGGCAGATTGTTTACATTTCGTATACGGTAGCCATATTTATGACAGATTCTGTCAGCAGCCAGAATTGGGGGGGGGGGGGGGGGGATAAACGACAACTCAAAGCCAGGGATCTGGTTTCTGAATCAATTCAAAACAGATGCCATGGCAACATTTTCTTTTCTGTCTGACTCTCGTATCTGCATTTAAGTCGATTGGCCTATTTTTCCCTTTTTAAACTCTGTAATTAGGTTACACGGATTATTCGACTTCTGTTTCGTACTCGCGGGATAAACATTAAGACGATTCTTATCAATGCTCAAACATTTTTCCCACGAAGTTGGAAGTTGGAAAAAGTAAAAGAAATCGATTTAATTACATTTTTAGTCTGGTTATTAACAATTTCAATTTCAATACGCAAAGCACTATTTTCTAACTCTGTATTTTACTGGCTGGCTAGACGCTATGAGCGATATTTTATATTGGTCGAGTTTTGGACATAAGTTCGAACACAATTGAACAGCGTGCCTAATGGTACACAATCATGAACATTTGTACTTTTTTTCCGCTTTTTTCTATAATTTATATTATATATACTTCTGACATTCTATCAACAATTGTAAACCTAATATATAAACCTTACGTACCGTTATATTTGCCGTGTGAGTCAAATAAATTGAACAAAGTGAAAAAAGGGAATCTTAAACGATTTTAATTCTCAGAAAAGCCTCTTTATTTAACATGTCCTTAGAGTGAATATTATCACAAGACTGCTGAATTATTAATGACTAAAAAGACAAATCACAACCCCACGGAATCAGTAGACAGAAGCACGAGCTGCTCGGTCGTGCACTGATCGAGCTCGCCCACGCCTTTATTCTGGCTCAGTGTGGTCGTAACCAGTTTATGTTTTATCATTAATATATTTACAAAATACTTAACAGATGTATGCGTGGATACTGAGGCGGGCTCGGTCTGTTAGCTGCCACGTTCAATGTCTCTTTAGTACAGCCTACACATGTCTGCCTAAATACACACACTTACATTTCTTGGGCAAAAGTATGGATACAATCAATTACTATAATTTTGCAAGGCCAAAAAATTCAATTTCTACAAGAATTACCAGATATTTTCTCTGTACTATACTGCGATACAAGTACACGTATTATCAGGTGACAATTGTTTCACTAGAAAGATGCTAACATTTTTTCTGGTTATAACCTTATGCAGACATTTTATGACTGGCTATAGACAGACTTGCACCGGACAGATGATGTTCAGGTTCGGGCGCACTCTCATCTAAAACCGACGCAATCATCGATCGATCCAAATCTGGGTCACTGGGCCCTGTGCGTAAAATGTTAAATGATACAGAAATCGATTTATTGTAAAATGTCATCTACCTCTCTCTCTCTCTCTCTCTCTCTCTCTCTCTCTCTCTCTCTAATTTTGACAATTCCAATTTACGAAGACATTTCACAATTTTCAAATTATGATAAATGAATGAATTGTCGTCAACGTTACTAACTTCATTCAAAATTCACGGTAGTATTGGCATCGTGACAAACAATATTTTAGTCAATTAATCAGTGATCATTACGTGGGCCAGTTGCATTAGATCCTGGGAGACGCTCAAATGAGCGGTTTGAGAAGCTTTAGCAGCTTGCGACAGTGTGCAAGTTGTAAACAGCTTGTGAGCAGCTTGTAAGCAGTCTCCAAATGTAGTTAACTTTCTCTTCCAGAGCGCGCTCTGAGTGCATGTAAACAAGGAAAACACTTCAAATGAGATTTCTTCTCTTGATTGTAAAATACGGACATAATAAATTATCTGATTTGCGATTGAGAGTAACGGTCCCCGCTGATTGGACTCTTCTTTGGCCAATCAGCGTGGACTTTTCGGACCACAGAAAACAAGCTGTTGCGTGTAATTTTTGATACGAACCGGGCTCAAATTTCGACAAAACGTGAAATAAGTAAACTTTACACACACAAATCGCGTTAGAATACCAGCTGGTGTTGTGTAAAGTGTGTTAGTGGGTCGTCTTGATCGCATTCTCTCCCTAGTACATATCAAAACAAACTCAAAAGACTCAAAAAGGGGCCGACTGACATCTAACGTAACGTACACAGAGGAGATGAAGGGCTAATAAACTAGCGCTCGGAAAAAAATCAGACGTTCATCAAACATCAGAGCCATTTTATTTCTGCTATTTCTATACCCTATCCGTCTGTCTGATGTATGACGTCAGCAGCAATAAGGAACTACTTTTTCGGACGTCATCAGGCGTCAAATGTCGCAGAGATATCAATATCAATACTACGTCTTTTTAACAGATATCAATACAATACAGCAATATGAAAATGTCACATCTCCACAATCCTACATTAGGAATTCGACCTTTGATGATGTCAGATTAAAGGGGATCTGGAGAGAATGAAGTTAAAAATCTTTTCTCTGAAGCAGCTGCAGACGAGAGTAACAGAGTGCACTTTGATCGCCCCATCACCAATCAAGATCAATGTTTCGTTTATATGAACTTTTCCTTTGTGCATTCCTAATAAAAACCAAATATTGACGCGCAAAGCGCAAGCAAGTGATCAAATCAGATTGCACAGTCTTACGTGGGCGTCCATTGCCTTGTGTAACCTTTGTTACGGAGAGGATGGATCGATGGTGTACTGAACGCTCGGGCCACAGGCTGCAGCAAAACTTTGAAGTCTCCAGAAATCACTATCAGCGACGCGCGGCGACCGTGTGCGGATTATTTCTGTCTCGTTCATATAGCAGACCAACGTATTTAGTATCCTTGATGTTTCATCAAAATTTAAATACAAAAATTTTGATCCGCCGACCTAATTCATTTAATACAATCTGACGTATACCAAGACTATTTTCTATTTTAAGCAGTACATATATATTTGTAGGACCCATGACACAATTATTTCTCAGTATTTGTAAATAGATGCCTTCCCTGTATCTTCCTTGTATTTGCATGTATTTTCTACATCTTGCCTTCAGCCCATATTTATTTATACTCACTTGAAATGACAGCGCTAAATTAACTGCGCAATATCCCATTTGTAAATGAGACGTAATAGTCATCTGGATATTAAATTTAATAAAAACACAAGAGGCCTACGGGCCTTGGTGGTCACCTGAGTACCACAGCCATTCGAATGACCTGTCAAAGAGTGTAATTTATGCAATTAAGCTTCATTTTGAAGTTTAAATCCTAATCCGAATTTGATGATTAAAAAACATTTATTCATAAAAGGGGGATGGGGGCAAAAGTAGGAAGAATCTCCGATTATTCATATCCTAGCTCCAGATGCCAAAAATTATAAACGTTTGGCAAAAAGAGACCTGCAGGCCTTTAATGGTCAATCTTTTGTAATATTCGGTTTTATTTATAATGCACACAAATTACATAACCTTATCCCTACAAATATAAAATGCACAGGAAATCAAAGTAGATTTCCTAAAATATGGTAGCAATAGGTTACCCGAGTGATTCAAGCGACCTAACAAAATTACATGTTAATTATACGGCAACATAAATAAAATAGCCTCAACCCCTGCCCCATGGGCAGTAAATTACAAAATTTAAGAACTGTGCAACAGTACACTATCCACATAAGATCAATGCATTTAGTTTATCTCCCACGACTGTAACAGTACAGAAGAAAACATTATAAAATTCAATCCACTCCTGGTCCTACCCAAGAGTATCATTATCATGTATTCAGTTGATCTCCCCCTGCTGTGAATGGACAGAAGAAGGTTATCTAAGATTAAAAACATTTTCACTATATTATCATATTAGTCCCACCCAAGGGCCTGGACCAACGACACAGGGGCCATGAATTTCATAATTTAGGTGGAGGGCAGCATGGACATCAGATTCATGTATTCAGTTTGTTCTATCTAATTGAAGGTATCTTCAAATGGTATATCGTTCTTTTAACTGTGCACACTATAAAACAAACTAGGACTCCTCATTAGTACATGCATACCGGCGGGGTCATTGCATCTATTGACCGTCCGCGTCCTTTTTCACAACGTGTCCCCCTAAATCTGTCCCTACATCGATTACAATCCACCGACATATGATCCATAGTCTCCCAGCACGCTAACTCTCCCACGTATGGAAGTCGACATTGGTACATTGTACTGTGACCAATCCATTGCGGTGGAACGTTTGCGTGTATAACGGTTATCATCGCTTGTTCTCCTCCCGTCTCCGGTTTCCGTTGCATTTATCCGTACTTCCGCTTTGTTTTACGGCGCAGCGGCGCGGATAAAGGCGATATTTCGCGCCAGTAGGTAGCGATTTTCTTTAATATCTGTCTAGAAAATCAACACTGACTTGGGGGATGAAATGATTCGGTACACGAGAACATATAGAAGCAGGGCAATAAAAGAAGATAAACACTGTGGAATTGGGGGGTAAAATTCACACGGTTAGGATTTCTAAACTTCATTCCCAAGCCGGGGGAGTACACAAAGTTTAGTCGCCCCAAGGCGATAATTTACAACTCTGCTTATTGAACCCCGACTGATAAGTACCTGTAATTTGGGCTCTCTCCCAGTGCACCTGGAATTTACCTGTGATTTGCACCTGATTTCACTAGGTGCTGATTACACCTGAGAGTGTTTATATACATGTTTAGTCTACCAGTTAAATCCCTCCGGTGGTCTGTTATCAGACCACTCCCGGATCTCAAGAGGCTTGACACGGATTTTGTCTTTTTTCACCCGGATTCGGTCCCCCCTCTTTTCATGAATGACTTGTAAATCATCGGAATGTGGGGCCAAGCAGAGATCTTGATACCTCGGCTCAGATAGCAGGCTGCAAAAAGCGCATTCATTTCAAGTTTGTCTCGATCCGATGAATACCCTGATGATCGCCGAAAACTCTTCTGTCTTCATTATTTATGGTTCAAAAGCCGCGCTATCAAAAAGAAATTGCCCTGGTTCAAACGATGCAAGACCTGATAACATCCAAATACCACCCATCCCAGACCGGTTAGCCGACAAAGCAGACTATGCCAGAAACTGGGTCAACATGTGCCTCGCCTAACCAGGTCACCCTGATTACGAGAGTAAACGAGACATGGGGAGAGGAACATCTGCAGGCGTTTAGTGGATGGTTCCGCCCCATTTACAGTTTGTCGCCGAATTCCGAACAATCGCCGAGTCAGCTTCATATACTTGAATTTTATTGGGGTGCAATCATCCCACTGTAGGGGATTGGGGGAAAATGGCGCGAAAAGAGTTGATAGCGCTGCTAGGTGAGGGACTAAAAAGAGACATGTTATCAAAGAAAGTTATTTCTGTGCAGACGTATACATCTGAATTTTTAAAGCTGAGTCACTACCTCTGGTGCTATTCTCAGAAAATGAAAATAAATGGAGCATCAAATACATAAATAAGCAACAGAAGCATGACACTGCCGAGCAGACGATGAACGCGTCTCTTGCAATAAAATATAAAAAAAGAGGACATAAATATCTGAACAATTCAACAAATATTTTTAAACCAATGTTTGTAAACTTTGTGAAATAAAGTCATTTACCAACACATATTCACGTCTATATATGCTTGCCAAGTCATTTGCAACAGTAGCAGGCACAGAACTAGATACTATGGTATCTATCTCGTCCAACGCGGAGTCCCTGGTGTATAGCTTACTACACGAAGACCAGATCAACTTACGGCATTAATTAGAATTATCTTCGGGAGGAATCTCGGGAATCTGCAGAACCTCTCCATCCCGCGGACGATTGGAGACGTCACGTCACGTGACCTCGTGGCAGGCACGGTACATACTTCGGTACTAGTGCAGCAGGAGTAGTACCATACAGTGTCAGTGATATGTGAGAGAGCACTGACTGGTACAGTGTCGGTACTTTGACAATATCTCACTATTCTTTTGAGTTATTTTTGAGATTTTACCTATATATTCCTTGAGATAGTACTTCAGTATCCTGTACCCGACAAGATCCGTATCCACACCTAGGACTTGTATGAAAAGATATGTCTTGCGTATTATCGTATTAACAACAATATAATTACATATTTAGAGTCTGGATGCTCAACAAATTAACCATCAGATCTGCCTTAAGGTGGTATGGGACACCTCCATATTGTGACGTACTTTAAATATTCCAGAAGTTTACAAAGTTTATTCTGTAGTTCATAGCATTAGGAGGCTGTACGGTCGTGGCCATTGTTCTCCTATAGAAGAGGAAAAAACTCAATATCAGAAACTAAAATATTTGAAATATACAAAATTTTTCTTTCTAAAATAATAGTTTAAAGCAAAACAAATCAAATATAAAAATTTAAGGTAGTTCTAATGAGTGGTTTGGCCACCCAGCCTCTTTAAGAAGGTTAAAGGCAATCACACAAGTCAAATTACAAACTGTTTGATCGTCGACATTATCAATGAAGTACTGAAATCTAAATCAGTCAAATTTTTGCTATTTAGGACTTGTTCGAAATTTTGCATGGTTCTCTACCATGAACCCTAGTTGTTTTGTGACTTGCTGTTGTATAAAAGCCTTTTTTACGCCGTAGATGATATAAAAATGAAAGGCGAGAAAATCGGGCGCTGTTTGTTTTGGTTTCGTTTTTCTTCTCTTTTTTTACGCTGTGTGCCAGGAATCGTAGAAAGGATTCCACCACAAACTCAGCCATCATAGCTAGTGATCGCCTGGTGATGTATCACAGCAGAACCGGTCAGAAATGGTCGGGATCGAGATGCACCAAACGCCATCTACACTGGTACCACAAAAAGACAAAAGATGAAAAGAAACTTTAATCACAGCTGTGATTTAGTGACACTTGACAAATGTCACGCAATGACATTGGTGAATCTGTTGATACATAAATAACAAACTACTACTCCTACCCTACTTTCTCTTAGAACTGAAGGAAATCGCAAATCAAAATCGTTAATTCAACGAACCCTTTTTTCTCCCCACAAAACAGGTTTTTTTTAGTTTTCTAAAACATTTGTAATAAGGAGCTTAAAAAAAGTTAAGAAATTGTAGGGATTCTTTGAAATTAGGAGTAAATCCGAAACCTATTATGAGTGACAAGTATCTTTATGCAAAATGAAGTGTAAAAGTGGTCCGTAGATGACCACAATTTGCATTGTAATTGGCCGTCAGTCTCTCCAACATGCGGCCAATATGTTATCCGATTTGTTAAACACAGGCACCCCTTGACTCGCATCCACTTGGGTATATAACGCTAATCTTCCGATAAAGACCACAATAGTCCACACAATGCTTCCATTGATTGGCATGCTATTAACTCCAGCATCGGCGAACGACATAAGCGGACTTGGACTCACCGGACATAAGCGGTCTGTCAAATGTCGGGAAAATCTCCGCCAGTAAATCCTGCGAGTAGACGTGCGACATCTGGAAACGTCATGGGGAGGTCCTGGTCAAGGCTGATGATGAGAAGAGATATCGTCTGCGTCTGCATGTGTCGTCTGTTGGGGTTATCACGTCTGGACCACGACAAACGCCGGCCATTAGATTAATACTTTAATGTCAGAAAGAAACAAAATTGCACGAAGATTACAAAGATTTTATCTGTTCGTTACGAAAAGTGCTACATTTGAAAATAGTAGTTTGCCAGATACTAGTAGTCAAAGCTTCGAAAAAAATGCCCCATTCCTTTAATTGAATTTTATCATTTGCACATTTTATTATTCTGAAAAATTCAAGAATAATGGCCATTAAACATAAACTGTCGCACTGGTGGATTAAGCCCCCCCCCCCCCCCCCCCCTTTGTGATAAAATTTAAAAGAGTTAATAAGTACTTCTACATCAGAATCAGTTTTTGTTGTTATTCATCGATCATATTATGTCAAGTAAAGCTAGAACAGCTCAAAAAGAATCATAAAACCCCCACAAAACCTGGGAGACCCCCGGCCGTTTGGTCCCTCTCCCCTTTCAACAAATCCTTGATTCGCCACTGTGTCGGGTATATACACGTAGGTCGGGAGATTAAGCAAGTTGTCTGCGTGGGCATTTTGACCGTTTAGTTATTGCAAAAATAAAGATCTGATCAAATCAAAATTGATACAACTCATCACCGGGCTTTGTATCGTGAAATGTAATACGGAAAATCAATACAACTCAATACAAATCAAATACACGCGCTAAGTACTTGTTTACACGTCGTTAACGTATTATCGTTCGGTATATTCCTGTGAAACATGTGGTAATTGCTGATTATGTATAGATGGCGCTGAAAGGATGTCGCCGCAGGATAAAACTATTTGACCAAGCAGGACAGATGTATGAGGAGAAATACACACCCTGTACATCCTTATTGTTAATTCTAACAGGCTGACAAACCACATTCAAAAGATAGGCGGTATACAACCGCGATTTTGATTGGTGGAAAAAAAATTGTAGACGTCATCATTAACCAACGTAAAGAATTTAAAGTTACTTCGTCATTGTAACAAATGAACATTGTTATTTTTCCTTATTATTTCATGATCAAATATTATAATATTGTATTTTGTATATTAAAGGGGCATGGTCACGATTTTGGTCAAAATCATTATTTCGATTTTGATGTTTACAGTGCTTCAATAAGGCATTTGAGTCTCATTCGTTGAGTTATAAGCGAGATACAGAGCTTACAATTCTTTGCTATGTAAACAAAGTCTCTGTTTACATTTTGAATGTTGAAGTGAAAATTCCAGTTTTAGACCTAAATGAATGTGTTAAACGTTAAGAACTGTTTATTTATTCTTAAAATGAATAGGAAGATTGAAAAATCAGCTTGAAAAAGGTTTTTTTGCTAGTATATTGAATCTAGGTAAACAAAAACAGGGCACGAGCCTTGTTTACATGACAAAGAATTGTGAGTCCTGTATCTTGCTTATAACTCTACGACTGACTCTCAAATTTCATTTGATCATTAGAAATGCATTCCTAAAACATTGTAAATAATAAAAACAGAAAAATAGAATGTAACAAAATCGTAACCATGTCACTTTAAGTGGAGGGTGCATTCAAACAGAAATAGAGAGGGGCGGGTTTTCCTGTCCCCATTAATACATGGCGCGCTGTTATGCAAGCAGTTTTATGTCATTTTTTGATGATATTAATTTATTTCTTAATGAGCAATAAACAATGAATAATTGACCTTTTTTGGGAAGAAAAAAAACTTACACACACAAACTGCAATAACTATTCCCTTTATTTGAACTGTTGGGGATTAGAATAACAACAAATTGTAGAAAATATCTAAAGCCATTTTGACAGGCCATATTAAATCCAATATATTTTTGTATATATGTTATAGAGATTGTAATAACAAAATAATGTTACATTAGTGACACCTGTTTAATACACTGTCTCCAAGGTTCCGTTTAACAGACATGTAACAGGTGTTTGTTCGGTTAGGGACCCTAACTGTTTAAGGACCTTAAAAACGCGACCTTTCTCAATCAACCAATAAATCAAATCAATGATTCGACCAATCAGTCAGTGGTTATAAAGAGAAAACTCTTGACCTTAAGGAGCATAGTTAAATACGAGGCACTTCTCAATCAATTAATCAATCAATCAATCGATGACTAAATCAATCGATAGTCAACAAGTCAGAAAGTTGGTTCTTTACTAGCCATGAAGAAAGTAAAATACTAATATGATACTTTTGTTAAGTATTAATGTAGTATATAGCAGATGATATCAACATGGCGCCAGCCGTTCGGTGAGCGATGGCGAGTGACAATTTCCTGGAACCAGCGTGCGAGTTCCCCGATAATATGATAATAAATTATTTAACATATTTTATTTCATAAATATTACTCGCAAATTGAACATAATCTTTATTTCTAGGAATCGAGTGTTACATATGTTGACAGCATTAAAAAAAACCATTTAAAATTAACATACTTTTTGCTACCAAAGCGGTGTCAACAATATATTTTGGATATTTTAAATAGCAAAACAAATTTTTATCATTTAAGGACAAATGTCCTTGATCACTTATTACCCCTCCCCCCCCTCCCCCCCCCCATAACTATAGAAAAAGAAAATGATGTAAATTTTAGGAAACTTTATAGTGTTGCTTTAAATAAATATATACACTTCATCACGCACCACGTATATTATTCCCATGTACATGTATATCTCAATTAAAATTCAATGCAAAACATTGAAAACAAATTTCAATGATAGAACCATTTTTTGCAAGAGCTTGGACTTTGGACAGTTGTGTCAAACAGCAATGTGACGTAGGCCTGTCTATTTCATTGCTGGCCACTCAGCCATGGCTCTTTGAAATCAACAAGATTTGTCTGGCTTTTGAGATATGATACGCAATCTATGCATATTTCACTCGAGACCAGCGTAATTTTAACCGTTTTGATGCAAGAAATAGATAGTTACGTCCTATCGAAAGTCCAAGGTTTTGTTAAAACGGTTCTAAGTATTAATCTATTTTAATTTCTTCATAGAACAAAACAATTATTTTAATCTAAAACAGAACTCGATGACCTTATCGTATTGGTTTCTATAAGTAGTTTTTCTTCAACAAAACAGATTGTCTTAAGGCTGCTGACCCAGATCTGACTTTGCTCGCATCATCACTGAATTTGACCTCGACCTTGGTCAGTGTCGCTACTTGTTATAGTGCGGCCCTCTCGTCGAGTCGGGGCTTAATTGTCTATCTCCTCCAAGACTGCCGAGCTCTGCAGAAATCTCAAGGTCAAACCGACGCAGCTGACTCGGTCTGAGAAATAGAAAAAAACCCATATCGATTTTTCAGGTCAGATGAAAGATGCCCAGATCTTTTGAACTTTCAGTCCGGAGAAATAAAATAAAAAAAACCCCGATAGTCTTAAATTTTAATAATTGGATAACAATATCCAAAATTTCAATATCATGAAATTTTAAAATGAGACAAGGAAATGGAAATGAAATTTATAATGGAGAAATTGATTGATTGAATAACTGTGATAATTTCTTATATAATATCGATGTCCCTTACACAATGCAATGGAATCCCCCCGTACACAAGCTATTCCAATATTGACCGGAAACTCCCGATCATCAATGGAAGCTGGGAAGGTATCGCCTAATAACTGATCCGTCAACTATAAATGATGGGGTCACATACATGTATAACCTAAATATATCTGATTTCTATCTTACTATTTTCCTGTCAATTACTTTTTATAAAAGAAAAATCAACTCGGTTACTTGCTCCAGGGTCAAGTGGCACATGCGCCGACATCGCAAAAGTCGACATCGTAACAGTGCAGAAGAGTGAAGGCCATCCATACTCGTCTTGTACTGAATTCTTCAATATCTTATCAACCCTTGATATTGTGTAACAACTATCATTTTTTATTTCCTGTAGCATATACAATTCAAATTTGGTCTTCCAAGACATATATTGGAGACGATCGAGAGACGATCGATCGATCGATAGATTGATCGAGAGTTAGTTTTGTATCAAAACTACATGCATTGCTCCGAAACTTTTGTTAAGTAGTTAGGAAACACAAGTCTTTTAATCCCGAGATATCCGAAGCTTATGAATTCCTTTACACCTGTTTACTGGTATAGTGGATTGAAATATTTGGGTGGATTATAAGTTTGCAATAATCGTCCGTTACACTGGCGGGGACCTTGGACCAGTCCAAGCTGGACCAAGGTACACATATATCATACACAACGCCTGGGTTACACAGAAGTAGGTGAGCGAATAGGGATTACTGTTAGCAGTAAAAAAGTTACTACAGAGTAAATGTTGGATATTTTGGGACTTGGCTACCTATGATACAACATTTAACACGTGTAAATCCAGCACGTACTTGTAGCATCGTTTTTAAAAGTGGATGGGCCAGGCAAAAAATGGAGGGACCAGTTTGAGTTTGTTTTTTTTTTATTAATCTATATATGGACAAAGTTAAGAAAAGGATAAATTTTGTTTAAGGAGAGTGGAGGGGCCAATTCCACCGTGTCTTCCTCCTTTTGCTACAAGTTTGTAGAAAATCGCTACTGTTTACGCCACACAATCTTAGCGTTGATTCAACAGAATGTCATATGTCTAATACTCATCAAACACCCCAAGTTAAGACACTTGATATCTCAAGAAAAGTTCAGTCATATTGCTATCTCACGTTCACCCCAGTCAGACACCGATATCTGACGTACACCTCAGTCAAACACCGATATCTGACGTAAACCTCAGTCAGAAATGATATCTCACGTACACCTCAGTCACACCGATATCTGACGTAGACCTTAGTCAGACATGATATCTCACGTAAACATTAGTCAAACACCGATACCTCACGTAAACCTCAAACACTTATATATCACGAACACATCAATCAGACATCGATATCTGACACCTCAGTCAGACACTGATATCTCACGTTCACCTCAGTCAAACACCTATATATCACGAACACATCAATCAGACATCGATATCTGACACCTCAGTCAGACACTGATATCTCACGTTCACCTTAGTCAAACACCTATATATCACGAACACATCAGTCAGACATCGATATCTGACACCTCAGTCAGACACTGATATCTCATGTTCACCTCAGTCAAACACCTATATATCACGAACAGATCAATCAGACATCGATATCTGACATATAACTCAGTCAGACACTCGTATCACGTCTGACCAGACAATAAATGAAGGTTCGATTTAACAATTAGTTTGTCATCCCCACAGCTAATAGAAATAGATAAACCATAAAACAAAATATGGGGGGGGGGGGGGTTACAATGCGGGGTCACCGGGGGGGGGGGTACAATACGGTGTCACCCGAGGGGGAGATACAATGCAGTGTCACGGGGGGGGGGGGGGGGGGGGGGTGATACAATGCGGGGGCACTAGGAATTCTTAAAGGGGAAGAGGTGATCGAATACGAAGCAAACACTAGTTACAAGCAAAACACATAAAAAATACCCCAAAATTACAAAATGCAAACTAATGAAAATAGATTTTGTTATAAAATAAATCAAATAGTGAACCCGTTAGGATGTGTGACTGCTGTAAAGGACAAACAGAGTCAGGGCATGGCTGAACTGTGTTGACTCCACTAGCCTTTCTCTCCCTGCAGTCGTTGAACTTGGAGATGAGGTGAAGAGTCGGGAGCCAAATCGATATTACTTATATTCAGCATCAGCGCACACAAATACATATCGACGTATCGGCAGGGCGGACGGGGGCACTGACCGGCCAAACATGTCTTAATCTTCCATAATTCAAATTGTCGGGAGATTAGTTCTACAGCTGTAAACACGGGTCCTACCATGTGTCCCCCCCCCCCCCCCCCCCCCCCCCCCGGTCGCCGCAAAGGGGCGGCTGTCAAATAGTACGATAGAAAAAAGCAATGTCGTCAATATATTAAAGCATCTTAAAACATCTTAACATGGAAGCTAAACCTGGCGAGGCGGTGCACCTGTACTTATCCCTTTATCCGATTAGGCCCGACATAATCACTGCTATTTTTACGTCATTACTTCTTAGTGACTACGCATGTAGAAGATCAATCTAGTTAAACCGTCTGTGAAACAAAGTGTTTTATATTTTAACTTCATTTTGGAATGTAACTGCGTTATAATTCTGTCTGAGACCAGATGTCTTCACGTGATGCCGCTAAATAGGTTAGTTAACGCGACTGTAATTATAACGCCACCCGGATTAACTTCAAAGGTCTAGTACAGATGGAGGGTGAACCATCGGTCAAGAATTCGAACACACCTTTCATAATTGGCCCAAACCGGAACAGGAAGTGGAATCTCAGAGACACCTTCAGTCTTTATTCTATATATAGAAACCCCTGTTTACAAACTCACCTATATATGCGCTGCATTTCTTGCAGAGAAGATATTCCCTCTTCTAAAACTATATTTATAATAGATGATATCCTGCGCAAGCGCGGGAATTAACACTTTATACATTAAGATGATGCAATGCTTAATATGTTGAACCATATTTTTTTTGGTTCATTTTCGTTTTTACTGTATCGGATTTTTTTTTCTTATTTACTTTCTTAACCTATTCTATAAAATTGAAATAACAGACCAACTGCATGGCGGGATATTTCGAGGAGCGGACATGGATGAAAACTCTAATCTGAAGTGGATGATATATGAGGGAAATATCAACTTTTTAATTTTATTTCAAACCAGTGAGTGGGTATATTTACTGCGTCATATCTCTAAATTTTGTTATTTAGGTCAAATTTCACTATATCCCTGTCCCAAATAAGAATTTCAGATAAAAAACAATTTGGAAGGAGGGCCACCCGTTTTATGCACACACCATTTATTCATATAGACGTAGAACACAATCATATGGGTTAGAATAATGTTCAGTATGCTCGCATGAAGTCCTTGTTAGCATATAATTATAATGTTTTTTTCTGGGAAATGTTGTTCACTGATTTTCCCGATTTATATGTAATGCCAAAGAACACACCAAGTCTAGACAACAGAAATTATTACTTCGTTCTCGGAATTAGAGAGCACCTGCACACTCTCTATATTTTTTCTTCATTTTATATTAAATTATAATCATGTTGTTTTATTGTTTTAATGTATATGTCCCCCGAGGGCCCTTGATTGGTGAATAAACATATATATATTCTTCATAGTTTAACCACGACTTGAAATCAATGAAAACAAGTTAAACCCTATTTATACGATCTGATTTGTAAGATCAAATTCGTCTCATCTTACAAATCAGACTGTCTTTACAAATAGGAAAATCATGTCAGATATGAAGTAACGCAGATGGTAGCTGCAGAACTGTAGCTCCACGGGAAATTCGGGTTGACGGACGTTCCGTGAGACTCCAGTTGATGGAGTCAGTTGAAATAAACACTCGACCTGTCTCGAAAGTCAAATGATTTCAAGCAATAACAGGGTCAGAAACCTTTAACCTGATCTAAATACAGAACAATTAAAACATGATTTTTCCTAACTTTTACAGCTGATTAATCTAATAATAAGATTAATTTTAGGCATTTAGTAAGAACGGGGGAACAACATGCATATCAATCGCAACTTCTCGGGCCTTTCCGGCAGAGCTCGAAAAAAAGAGCTTTCCAGAAAGGCCCGAGAAGTTCCGATTGCGTGCATATGAGATGATTGAATACGCGCATTTGAATTCAAATAAAATGAAATATACATAAGAATAAGTAGTATGTGCCAGTATTCAACTGTTACATTGAAAAAGAAATATTGGAAATGAAATATTTATTAACATTTGGAAAATGTAGAGCTGCGGATCTTTTGCTTGACGTAGAAAACTCGGATTGATTTTTCCCGTAGAGCTACAGATCTGCGGCTAGAAAATATTCATAAACTCAATGTCTAAACAATAATACTGTATAAAGGCATCACAGGGTCAGATGTAAAATCACAAAAATCACCCATCAAGTCAGATCTATCAAAGCAGGCTGTGTATAAAGGCCTTAATATGATTCTAGTAGAGTTATAAAAAACGATAATTTGAACCTGATTTTCTGCTATTCTATCGATGTGCGCTAGCGTCTCTGTTATTCAAAATATCATGATGTAGGTTTTACACAAACTCTGTCATTGTGGATGTTTGGGAGTACATGTATCTGCTCATGTAATAAATTAAACTAAGCGGGAAAGGGGAGAGTAAGATGAAATGACCCGTTTTCTACGATTGTCAGCAACTCAACCGTACACATGTATATACGTTAGTCCAACTATTGCACTCCCCACCAACATTCATAAGAAAGCTTCTATTTATGGGTCAGATATCTGCAGTGACTCCTAATGATCTGTCGCTCGTTTGACTCATTAAAAGAGATAAATGTCAAAATCCGACGCGGCTTTGATGATTTAACAAGGGAAATAATTCGTGCGACACGTGACCTTATCGTAAAGCGGTCGTAAATAAATTCACGGGTAGATCGCTATCTAACTAAATTCCAATATTTGTCAACTCGCTCCTCAGTTTGTCGCAAACACGTGGAAGATGGACGACTCATTAAAAGCCATCTTTGGTCATTCAGGGGCATACAGTGGGCATTCTCCGGAAGCCAATTGTTGATTGTCGTTCATTGTCGCAAAAATCCTCGTTAGCCGCTACAATGACCATCTGCCAAGGTGCCGTGAGGTCCGAACAGGAGGTCAGTCAAGGAGTTTTGTGATAGGTCTGTTGGTCAGTGAAAGGATTAGGAACCCCTGGGGGTCCGCGGGGTACTCTGGGTGGTTTGTCAGGGCTGAATGCGTGTTTCAGACAAACCATGTTTATTGTGTGTCCTGGACTGTGAGTCCTGCTTTTGTGCTACTTGTTGGTCTGTTGGACAAGAACGGCCTTCGTTTGTAATAAACCTCGTTGACATCAGCTAACCACACGTGGTCAATGTTAACATTTTACGTCCGCTTCCGCCTGCCATCCCAATATTACAGCAACAGTTCTGTCTAACGAGGCACTTTAATTACACATCTACGGTGATTATCTTTCAATTTCCCCCTCAATTTCTGATTCCGCGGTTGGTATCCGTATTTCGACATCAAGGCGCGCTAATTCGGCTAAATCCCGTCCTCTTTGACATTTTTATTGGTTACATCTTGGGGGCATTAAAATAGCCATCACATCCTCATTGGGTCATCAATCGAGGGTAGAGGGGGTCATTCCACTCCCCATCGTCCAGATTCCAGCCATACCCTCATGCGATGAAATCTGGCACAGGAGGCATACTCTAAAACCTGGCCTGGCCTGGCCTGGCCCCATTGGCCTGGCCTGGCCTCAAAGTTGGCCTGGCCTCACTTTTGGCCTCAAATTTGGCCTGGCCCCAATTTTTGGCCTGGCCTCAAAAATTGGCCTGGCCCCAAATTTGGCCTCTTCAAAAATTGTTGGCCTCATATTAAAAAAAAATTTTCTCACATTTTCAAAGAGTTTTCATTGAATTTTTATTGATTTTTAAATGTTTAAAAGATTTTTTTTTATAATAGGTGACCTGGCTGATTGAGTTTTAATTGATTTAATTCACGTTTGCACACACAAATACATATGATATGCATGTGCAACACTGCTCTTTTATTGCCAAGGAATGGATTATGCCCAATACTGAAGCCATCGGCATTAAAATTCAGAGACGCAACCCCCTTCCCCACTTCAAAAAGTAGAATAGAGATATCAAAATAATAAAGTAAAACATCATTTTAAAAGAGACTGACCTGTTTGAAGGATAAATAAATATCTCAAACATTTGTAAACTGATTCATAACATCAAATCTCTATCCACATGCAATGCACTTTAAAAATGCCAGACTGAGTTTGCTTACATCACCTGTCAACACCTATCAAACCCAAATTTCCCTCCCCAGTAGAAATTCGATATCAGCCTCCTCTGTCGCTTTATTGGGGTCAGATTAATTGCCTGCACTGCCGTTCAACATTTCACACGGTCTAATTTAATTAATGTCATTTGTGAATGACTGCAACATTGTATCCTCCGATAACTTGATTCAGTGATGGTCATTAATCATCACCCCTATATTAGAGTAGTTTCATGCATGTTTTGTTTGTATATTTAGGAAACAATTTTCCCCTATAGGGTAACTTCGATATCAGAATTTGAACACAGCATAACATGTTGTGACCTTTAATGTTGGTTAGAATAAACAAATTGGTCTCTGTCATTATTTTTTTTTTCTCACACAAGTATTTGATATAGGTATTCTCCGATCCTGATAGCAGTTTAAGTTAATTAAGTACATTGAAAAAAACATGCCATGGTGGAATACAATGGCAGTATTACATTCTTATAGTACTTTGGAATTTAAAATCAGACTTTTTCAAAATCTGAAAAAAAAAAATCAGAATCAATCACTCATACCTGTAGTCATATATACATGTATGTTTCAAAAGAACTATCACTATAAGACACGAAAAGCCATCTAATGTGATGTTTTAAGTGTATTAAACATAAATCAATAAAAAATCAATACAATCAACATATGTGTAAAGAAAATAAAAAAATAAAATTGAGGCCAAAAATTTTAGTAGAGGCCAAATTTGAGGCCAGGCCAATTTTTGAGGCCAGGCCAAAATTTGGGGCCAAGCCAAATTTGAGGCCAAAAGTGAGGCCAGGCCAACTTTGAGGCCAGGCCAGGCCAATGGGGCCAGGCCAGGCCAGGCCAGGTTTTAGAGTATGCCGGCACAGGATGTGGTCAATTTGGTGGGAATTTATCGCCAGTAGCAGACGCGCGCGTGCGGGCTACTTTATCGTCTGTGATTGGTCGCCCGCTGTGTCAGTTTACTGTCGCAATTAGAATGTCAATTTAGTGACCGATAAATGGCAGCTTTACACGATTATATGTTTCCATTAGAACCAGAAAAATATGGCTTGGAGAGTGGGACAACCAATCCTATTAAAAAAAAAAATAATAAGTAAATAAATTAATATAAAATTAAAAAACACAGAGGATATTCATTTAAAACGCCGAACTTCTAAAGACATCAGACATGCCAGAGTAACGAGTGAGCATATCAAAAATCAAAAACCTTGTAATTAATTGAATGTTGACAGACTCCTACTTCATTGATCAGTAATGAATTTGTCAAGGTCACAAGCGACTCCGTTCCCTGCTCTATATCACATTTTTAAAAGAAATCAACACTCCGTAGTGCATCCATTTTTTCTATATCCATTCAATTTGTATGTGAAATTAAACACTTGTGTGAACGCGACATTAATGATTTTTTTTATTAATGGTTTCAATGATTCAGCAATTATCTAAAGCAGCATCAAAAGGCTCTGCCATTCATAATTCGTCGATGACGTCATCGGTGTAATGAAGCGACCCTTCGCTGTGTCACAGACTAGGACAGGCATTGTTAAATCACGCAGCTAAAAACTGTTCTTTTTGTGAATTTTACTGCAATTTAAAAACATGAATTTAAGTGTAATGCAAAGAATATAGAGTAAAGTAGATATTTATACAAACAACTTATATAAAATATCACCCCTCCTCTATCCTTCGCACAAAAAAAATATAAAAAAGAATTAGAAACAAACAATTTCACCAAGAAACAACAAGCATGGTATGCACTTGTAAACAAAACAAAAACAAAAGCAAAAACACACAATCTTGAATTTAAAGAATAAACGAGACGATTTCCTTTTCGTTTCTTACTTGGATCAGACTAATGGAGCTCCATGCATGCAAGATTTATGAAGCTTTGGGAGTGATTGACAATGGCTGAACTCTTCCCAGAAATATCGACGCTTCATGAATGTCAACTTCATACATATTTCATGAGAAAGTTTAAAACCACCTTTTAAAAAAGAGGTTTGTGATTAAAAATAAAACACTGACGGTGAATTAAAAGAAAGCTTCGTGCTTTTTTACATAGTGACACTTGAAAAAGAATTGTCAAACGGTTGGACTCCATTAAAGCCACTGTAAGTATATTCATCACAATCTCCACCAATCAAAAAGCGGATTTTGACGCTTCCGTCTGATTCTTGCCACCCTTCAGTTGCTTTCTCCACTGGGAATGGGGTTCTGTGGCCCACATCTTGCTTTCAACGCCATAAAGAGTCGGTGTCATTGTTACTGCGGCTGTAACGTCTTATATTGTTGAACTGTGATAATTTCAGTTTTTAAAATAATTTGACGATTACTTTTGACAAATTTCATATGTAACAAAAGGTGTCAGCCGTCAGAACACGTGTGTCAGAACACGTGTGTCGGTAACGGAAGCGGAAGTCGTGGTTTTATCACGACGGTCGTTAGAAATCATGGTAAACATGCAATAATGATAAATAACCAAAAAAAAAAAAAAAAACAAAATAAAGATTATGAGGGCTCGATGGCCGTGGCCATTTTTAAACGGCATTGATCTCCTTTAGAAGAAGAGCTCTATATAAAAATGGAGGAAAATAGAGGAAAGTACCCAAATTAAAAAGGTAAAATTTATGGATGTTTTCTTTATTAAGTAAAAGTTTATAGGTAAACAAATCCTATCTTAAAATTTTAGGTTGATCTGATGGTTCATTTGTTGACCATCCAGCCTCCTTAAGGAAGAAAACCATCCAGCCTCCTTAACACAATTAATCCAGCCTCCTTAACACAATTAATCCAGCCTCCTTAACACAATTAATCCAGCCTCCTTAATTGAAATTAAATAGATATAATAATGAACATACAATAACAAAAAAAATAACAAAAACAAAATTAAGTTTTCGGATATATTTGTTCGTAATTGAGAATCAAAAAAATCCCCCTAATATAAGTATGCAATGGTATTTATTGTTATTAAACAAGTTCTAAAAATGTATGGATGTCGTTGACATGAACGTTGAAAACTTTTCAAAATTGAATTTCAAAATGCGATGTACTTCGGGATGGTAGTTCGTGTGGCCAGGCAATGGTTTACGTATTGTACATAAGACACGTGAAATCGTTTATGCTTTTAAAATCAAGCCATAATATACAAGTATTTACTATGGATGCTCGGGGTGTAAAGGATTGAGTGAGTAAAGACAAACCGATCCCACTTTGCACCATAGAGTCGGGATCGAGCGCCATATGGACCCATCACGTGACTTCGAACGTCACGATAATTGGTTACACAGCCGGCGCATAATTCTCTTATTCTGCTATTATTTAGAAATAAAAATAAATATCGACATGAATAAGTTAACGTCATGGATGTAATTCGGTGGTGTACAAATCTCCCGGATGATAGCTGTTGGCGTAGGATTGTCGTACAGCGGCTACTAAGTCTTTTCCGATGGTTGATTTCACCTATCAATAAGCCAGACTCATGGATGGTTTTTATGACATATGTTCAATTGACCAAGAACACTTAAAGTTTAAATTATTAATTTGAAAAATATGTGTATTTGATGTGTAAAATTGTCTAGACATTTAAAGAATTACATCTGTTAGAGTTATAAAAACTCTCAATTCAAACAGAAAAATGGCATGATATCACGAGAGAATTACAATTTTGTTTTGTGTGTATTGGTTGAAAAAATCGGTGGATTTTCATTATTCAATCAACTGTACTGATCCACTTTTTAAGACAAGCGAAACATATATTCAGCCACCTAATTTACACTGTGAATAAAAATTCAAAAACCTTAATATCAAATTTTATTAATTCACAACAGTTAGTCAAGTTTTATTACATTTATTGAGACTTCTGGCCAACGAAAAAAAAAATGATTTTTATGTTTGTTTCACTATCTCTCTTTCAATCTTTCAATATAAACGACACTGTAATGTTGCATTTTTGTGAAAATACCGCAAAACATTAAGTTTGTAAACGTCATTGTCATTGCCTATTAGAAAAAGAAGAGAGAGAGAGAGAGAGAGAGAGAGAGAGAGAGAGAGAGAGAGAGAGAGAGAGAGAGAGAAAGAAAGAGAGAGAGAGAGTACAATTGTCTGGAGTTCACGTACCCCCTACCCCCGCCCTGTAGCGGCGTAATGCTCTATCATCGTTCTCCCTCCCACTCACGCGTTGTTGTTATCTGATATCGACAAGATACAGGTAACGGTGCATGCAATCATAAGTTGTCAATACTTAGAAATCCGACTCCTCGCTCATCAGTTTTATATAGCTCTGAAAAAAATGTAAGAGTATGATCACAATCGAATTATATG
>CM065921.1:504000-529000 GCA_033439105.1 Magallana nippona
AAAATGATGACGTATTGGTTGAACAGCTGTTGTTTGTATGTCTACATGCTAGAGTGCAAGAAAGGTAAGGCAATCCGCTTTGTGGCAGTCACAATAAAAACAACTGCAATAAAGCAGTGAAAAATAATGTAACGGGAACAAAGACACAACTATTTGCTCTCCATGTTTGTACCAGAACTGCATAGGCATTTAAATGAAACCTATCCCAAAAAACAAACAACGTTAACTAACAGAATAAATAATATCTATGAAGAAAAGTACAATCTAATAAAAGTGGATAGATGATCGTAAAAAGATGAGATACACCTCTACTGTTCATAATCACGGGTTTTAATCAGGCGTGGAGGGGGGGGGGGGGGGTTTGTTGATTACTGAAAAATGTTATGAATAAAAGTACAATTACATGTACATTGGACTTTTCTATTACGACTTCCATTACTGATACTTTTATTAAGTAAGTATCTGATTAAATTACAGGATCATTGCTAAGGTTATTACCTAGATAAATTCAAAATAAAATTTTATGATTTTCTTTCAAATTAACTTTGAGGTGGATCAGTCGCACAGCAATGTTTTTCTATTTATAGAATTTCGTTAGATCACAACACAGCATAAGATTTAATAAATTTTTTCTAGTTTTGAACTTTGTAAACGGGAAGGACTTTGGTACACGAAAGTCAAGACCTGCACTTTAAAATAGGTGAAATAGGTGAACCCGATAATCAATCGATAAATTTATTAGCTTATTCATTAACTTTTATTTCATCTTATTGATGACTTATTTTTGCTAAATCTATTAAGATCTCAAAATACCTTCAATTAGAATCGCTTATTATAAATTAAACTTTTATTTATACTTCAACAATGTCACCAATCCATATCTTATTTTGAAATGAATACTGAAAGAAAACATCCTGCAATTTGCGCCAAATTGTCATTCACGTTTTCATATCCGTGTAATTAAAGAAATATTATCATATCAAAACTTGTTTATTTACTGGAATTATCAAAACACTTTCCGGAACTTGAACATACTGGGATCAGAATGTGCAATAAAATTCGCGACCATTTACAGCGGAAATGGAGGGCACTTCATCTGCATCATGACGTCAGAGAAACTTAAACCATTTTACCCCACGCCTGTTGAGTAACAAACTTTTATTAATTTTCTGATTCCCTCTCGGAAATGACTTATGTTACACCTCCCAAGATCTGTTTTGAACGCCCCACAGAATATCGCCAGTAACCTGTTATTTCCTCTCATTCCTTGCTTACTTCCTGGACCAAATCCGGTCATAGCTCTGTACCAAAAATTCCAACAACAGTCTTTATTGCAGATAAAATAATGACCATTTCTTCAAAACTAAACAATTCTTCACGTTTACATCTTAATCTTATCTACAGAGAAAATCATCGCTACATTAGTATCTTCAGACGCTGAATGACCTGGCATCGCGTCATTTTGTGGCGATCGAAACGATTGTTCCAGCAATTGTTACAATGAATCTATTTTCAAGTTTTTTTTTCGTGAAATCCGAAAAACTGTGCCTTGTTCGCAATAACTCAAGCATCGTCAGCGTTAAGGTAGAAGTCTGACGGATAAAACGCAAATTAACAGGAAGTGACGTAGAATCTGAAATACTAGTAGATACGTTTCGTTTATCCAAATGAATTAGATTTCGCAGATGTTATGAAAAAATAAATTCTATTTTTGTTGTGAGGTTCATCATGTCATATGTTGTCATCTGTTGAAATTGTCAGCTTCTCAAAGAATAATCCGATTACCCTGTTACACGATCGCACTGTTCATTGATATTTAAGATTCCCAGATTGACGAACAATTCAGGGAAGAGCCAAGTCACAATCAAGTGGCGTTAAAGTTAGATAACAGCTAGCCACCAACCAGCTCAGAAAACTGGATAAACATCTAAATATGGAATAAATACAAAGATGTGTGAACGCATCAGGAATCAAAGAATTCATATAATTAACAGAATGACGTACCGTTACTTCTCTCATTTAAGTACTGCGTTCTACAATTCAGTTGTATAACCAGAAAACTCCGTGACGCCCCCCCCCCCCCCTTCTCGATGGCCCCCTGCTTCGCTGCACCAAATTACTTTTTATTTACCTAAATACAGGATCTTGATCAAAAGTTCACCTGATTTTTGTCTCTCCTTTTAATCGCCTCAGTGACATGGAGAACTAAGAGGGACTAATTATCAAGATGTAACGTTCGTTTTAAAGTGCATAAAACAGAGCGATAGTTAAAGTTGATGAATTCTCATACCTTAAATCTGAAAGGAAGGTTTTTTAGTCAAGTAGTACCCCTCTCCCTTTGGGAGGTCGTTATACATACGTCATATCCGGGAGTATTTACATTTGATATTTTATAAGTCCGATTATTGGCTTAGTTTTACATGTAAGTTACCAGAAGTCCATCAAATCCTTGATTTTGAAGTCAACAAACTATAAAATGCAGTTCCATTTTAATAGAAAAGCCTTCTCAAATTTTATAATTAGTTAAAGTACACATACACGTCAATTTGACGTCACTACAGCCAAACGAGCTACTGCAGACGACGGCTGCTGTGACAAACTAACATATTTTGTTTTCTCCAACCAATAAATTCCATGGATACCCAGATAAACTGCGCATCTTGTCGGTAAAACGCAATAACTTTGTTTGTTTTCTTCGCATAATTTTCGCTGGAAACAATCACCCCCGCACCAGACAAGTGAACAACCTGTAGCTTTGTTTGTGAATGATTAATCAATCACAAATTAATTATCTCTCTCTCTCTCTGACTTGTGCTTTCAATCAGTTTGTTAGTTTAAAAAAATAATTTTAATCAAAAATGGAATGTAAGATTAAACAGCTAATATACAGAAGTAAAAAGGTAAAGCTATTATTTTTTAAATAGTACACGGCTATTGAAGAAATAAAATATAACACTGCGAAGTTATGAACGCACATGGCTATAGCCATTGTTCAACGTACATCTTTAAATATATCATTTATAAAATTATGTCTATAGGAGCTGGGAATTTGAATATAGATTTACACACTATATCCCATGATGATATGTGCATAGGCGACTACCATTGGATGTGTATCTTTAATTTTTGTTTTAATTTTCGGAAACAAAACAAATGTTTCGACCCCGAGGAAAACCCCCGCCGGGCGATGAAGGAAAGCGCGTGCTTTGTTGCGCAGAGGATTTATCATAAAGAAAAATTATCAATAAAGATATATTAGTTTAATTACTGTGTCTGGAAACATCTCGCCATTACAAACAAAATGTCTTCCAGGCGGCCTTAATATTTCTTGCAATGCTGTGGACCAAAATAGACGGAGGCATTTGTTTGAATGTGAATATCGATTCCAGTTAGTTGATAAAAGCGTTGTAAAATCGAGAGACATACAATACGCCAGGATTGACGTCATACTTTAGAAAACTCAAACTGTCTCGTAACGCCGGAATAATTCAAGTTGTGAAATAATTCATAGCGTTTCCTGTGTTATAGTCGACCCAAGAACCCGAACACCGCTGTTCAAAATATCTAAAAGGAAATCGTAATCAGGTCATAAAGCCATAAACCGATACTCTCAATGTATATCATATTAATTTTATGGAAATAGTAAATGAATCAACGCAAATTATATTTCCTGTGAATGAAATTTCTTAAACTGATTAATACAACTGTTGTATAGGATATTGAGTATTAACGAAAACCAGAGGAGAAGCTGGATTCTAGACCAACATCCTATCTGTTTTTTGTTCTCTCTTAAGCAAAGTTAGGGATTAGGGATATAAGCTGCATAAGAGGGTGTTATATATCACGCGATTAACGTCAGCGGGGAAGTGTCTGACTTGGGGATTTTGTCCTGAATTTCCTCAGCTCTCATTCGGCATCAATTCCTCCGAAGTCTCTCACTGTCAGCTTTACAATACACGTTTGTGGAAACTGGTTGATGATGAAGGTTGAAATGTGCGTGGTATAGAAAAATCGAAGGTTTTCTGGACCCATTTAACGACGACCCTTCCCAATCCCCCTCCCCCTTACCCCATGAATTCCAAGGAGAGACGACAATCTAAATACCATACATCTCATTACCTCATACAATCTAAATATCATAACATTAACATAGCATCGATGATTCACAAGACATAAAGATGAAACACTTTGTATTGCTAATAGTTTCGTAAATGTGACGTTTTCATCGCGATCTGCAGTCAGGTGCATCAGCCCATCAGAAGAAAGCTATGCTCACGTTAGCTCCACCGTCTTGAATTCCTTGCAGTTCGCGCATGCGCCCGGTAGCTTCACCGCCGTACATTCCTGGCGTTTCCTGTAACAATGATGTGACGTTGATGGACATTCCTACCTCTCCGTGCCCGGATTGGGTCTCGCCGGTCGTTACCCCGGGGAACTGACAGACCGACCCCTCAGGGACAACGACCCTAAATCAGGGGTTCACACAATGTAGGACTCAGTGCATGTTGTACTACATATAAAGATATGATAAGGATCATTGTGTATCAACAGGCAGGAAATGAAGAGAAACGATCGCAGACGGCCTTGATCCTGACACTTGTCGCCATATCCAACATTATAAATAGAAAACGATGTGCAAGAATTCGAAGCACATTTCTTATTTAGTGTACTAGTATTTTCTCACACTCAAAATGTTTGTCCTAGTCCTTGTCTTCTTATTGATAATAATCAAAAACTGTGACCAGTTCCTGTTTGTCAGTCTCGGTCTATGGGGGTCATGCAGTAATCGGAGTTCTGGGCTGCTTATAAAATAGTCAAATCTGTTACTTAAAATAGATCAGCATCCTAATTCTTGCATTGTACTTTCTGTTCCATGATTTGGATTTAATAATAAATAAGGATTTCAATGAAACATAAGTGTCGCATCCCCCTACACCGGCCATGGCCGTAAAACACAGACAAACTCATCCACAATCTGGAGTCTCATTTTTACAAAAGGCATACAAAATGTAACATTATGACTCATAAGTTTTCTGGTCCGCGAGCAAGGCACGGCTATTACTCGTACATTATTATTTCAAGGTCATGAAAATAGAACAAACGACGAGAAGTTAATGAAAATCGCTCTTTTGAAATTGTCACATGGAAGATTTATGAAATGAATCTCCGAAATAATATCACAAAAAGCACAAGAATGTTTTCTATATTATGTCATATTACATTTTCTGGAAAACGAAATGAGCTCGAACTCCAATAACACCTGGTCATATTAATAAAAAAAAAATGTAATATTTGAAGGGAGGCAATATGAGATAAAAACTATAAACACTGTGCCCTTACAGTAAAGCTATACTCAGATCATAAACAGACATTATCAAAGAGCATGCCATATATGATAGTAAAATCGGGTGTGTGAGTGTAGGGAGGGGGGGGGGGGGGGGGCGTCGGGTCAGTGGGTCGCGGCCAATGACCGGAAGTGACCCCCAGCTGAAGTATTATGTAGCCTAGTATACATGCAAGATCAAATGGAAGAGTCTGCGTGGGGTAGGTGGGTTTGTTGGTGGGGGTGGGAGTCGATGGCGATATCCAAATCAATCTGAATACGACTCCCTGGTAACCTTTGACCTATTTCCATGATGTTGATGAGAGAGAGAGAGAGAGAGAGAGAGAGAGAGAGAGAGAGAGAGAGAGTACCATAAACTTTCTTCGTCAGCTGTTTCCACATGAATTAAAGTCTCGCTTTAGAATGTTAATCTTGTTTAAATATAACCCTCCGCGGCAGATGGGTATTAAGATAGTCCCACATCACACTGACCTATTCAAAGATTCATTCATTGACAAACCATCTATACAGACTCTACACGTGAATCAAGTTATGCAAAAATAATTCCACTTTACACACCATTCTAAAGTTTAAGTCTGGCGACAAAACAAAAGTTGTTCTAAGATATAACCCTTTCTTATCAAAATCGTCGAAAAAGTTATCTATTATTTATCCTTATCAAAAAAATAATATCCACTTTATTCTTAAACCCCTTCATGTTGGTTTCAACACAAATAAAATCTGCTACCACGAAAAAAATGTTAATTTTCTTTCTTTCTGTTGAAGAACTGACAATATGTGTCCACAGCAAAAAGATCTACTGTATAAAAATAATTAAAATTTTTAGATCATGAGGATCATGACGTCACGATGTCACGATTTTTTGCTCTTCAATATCCTATAATATTTAACAAATCCCAAACAAAATTCAAATCAAAGTTGCATCTGCTCCCTCTCTTTAATCACAAAGTAAACTTAATTCAAGCCCTTTACCTCGTTTTCTGACTAATTTAGATCGGGTTCAATCTCAGTAGGACGACAAACCACGTGACTCGCCGAGAGCGGCTGCGCTCTGGGAATTATCATGGTCTCACAGAGAATACGGCGTTATTAATATATCTGATGTTTTTAATGAGATACATGTATATATCTAAGATAATTAATAATGAATGGGAAAACGTTGTCAGATCTCCATCATACAAACAGAACATTCAATTATACAAGTGATTAGGACTCATTTTGTAATGGAGATACTTGTTTCTGCGTTCAACTTAATATGGAAAGTAAAATCTTTAAGATTAGACATGAAACAAAAATCTTATTTCCTCACAGGCAATGAAAAGAAATCAAGATCAGTATTTAATGAACTTATACATGTTAACACAAAATACAAAGGTTAACATAGACTCTTTGTTTGGTGAAGAGAAAGATATGTACACGATAAAAAAAGGGGTTGAAGATAAACTATCAATAAATAATTATTTTTTTTATCTTTTCTGTTCATATACTAGTCTTACTAAAACGTAAACAAGATATATGAGATTACATTCATGAATGACAAATCTAGCTAGATAAGTTTTCATATATTATTCATAATCATACATTATTCTCTCAATCTGTTACAAACTTATATCGGTTGACCAATCATCATGAATTCTGTGTGATCACCATTCACCACTATAAAAATATGTCAGCAGATAAGGTCGACCGGAAACATTTGTTTTTAAAATTTTGATCCTATAAAATTTTATTTCAGGTCTCAATTAGAATGCAGTATCACACAATTCAAAAGATTTCAGCCCCCGCATGATTAACTTTTTTTTTATATAAACAGAAAGATTTTGACAGGAGCTTTTAGTTGGGATGCATCAGTTTAAATCGCTAAAAGCCGCTAAGCTAGCTGTTGTATAACGTATCACTTCATATTGCGAGATTAAAGAGTTAGAAAATAATATTACAGAGGCAATAAGGGATCAGTACATGTACAGTGATATATTTTTGATAAGTACTAGCTCTTAAGTGATTTATATCTATCATGAAACCCGAGAAATCTGTACATCACAAAAAAGATCGAGATCGAGGTGAGATATTTCCGATCTTTGAACCCGACGTCTTGAGCCCCGTGAACAGGGGCGACAACTCTAGCTCCAATCTAAATGGATATATTTTTTGTATGCTTTATTAGCACTGAATAGAGATTATTTTCTAATCGTGATTTGTTTAATGAACCGTCCAGTTACTGTGTCAGGGTGTATACTGGAGCCAGCCACTGCAATCATGTGTCAGTCAAAGGTCCATGGAGGGGGGGGGGCATCGCGCATTTACCCGCGCTCTGAAAATCACTGACCTCTAAGATATTGTCTCCATCTCTCTATTTATATTAAAATCGATGTGCGAATTGCCTAAGTCTGGGACTCGCTGTCTACCAATTTCTAAAACCATTATTTTCCTCTTACGGGGAGAATTCAACAGAAGTCTAGGCTAAGATATCGGATAGTATGAAAACATACAATTTTTAATAAACCCACGCAATACTAGTAGTCTCATCAAATAAGGCAGTTCTTTTTATTGCTTTCAAGATAACACTGCATAGTTCTCATGTAAAAAGGATTTTCTCTCCATAAAATGATGGTAGTAGTACATGTATGTTCATAGATATCACGCAGAGTTCAGGAAAAAAATACTATCTTTAACATGTATTTGCTGCTTGATTTGTGAATATATCATTGATTTCACAAATATGTACATGTATGTATCGGTTGCTTGAATTGCTGCTTTTTCGTTTTCTGGGAATCATCAGTGCCAATTTTTATTTAATAATCCAATGTTGTCCGAAAAACGGGTTGTTTACTCTCGTAAAGTACACAATATCCAGATGTCATGTAAATAAATTGACATGTATCTGTCTGTCTCTTACTAGTAATCATATATTTTTCTATGTTGATTTGAAACGTATCAGTTTTAATAAGCAATTAACAAGTGGTACTTTGGTAGTAAGCTTTTAAACTGTTTGTAAAACGCACCCCTATAGCTAGAGCTTTAACATTCAACACTACAAACTAGTACAGAACTATCAGGGACAGTGTTAGACTTCGGCAGATCCTAGAACTACTGTAGTACTGCCACATCTGGTGCTGGTCATGAATTAGGAACGGCATCAATCCCCACACGAGGCTGTCATCATTATAACCTATCACCAGTGACCTTGGCAACAAAGAGACATATTGTGGATATTTACGCAGTATTCAACGGCCTTGGATGAAATACTGAATGAAAGAACGAAGGTCGTCATAACAATTTATAGGAAAATTGTACATTGGTAAAGGGTCACTTCTTGCCTATATATATATATATAAGTAGTGCATGTAACTAAAAAGAAAAATATATGCTTGCTTGACAATTTATCTATAAATAAGACTGAAAAATAAGGAAAAATACGACGTGCGTAAACAAAATTCGAGAAATAAAATATGTCACGTCCACGTATTAAATGAATGTTGCGGTAACTGTTTCTGATAAATTCATCAAACGGTAAACAACGTTACATCCCTATCTCATTACGATGGACTTTGTTCTTTTGTTTTATATTTCGGACACGGTTTCCAGATAATCTCCATACTGCAGATTTGAAGTATTTTCAAGTGTTTCCAGAAAAATAATACCCTTGACTACGTCCTGAACTCGATCGGTTTTAATGGAATTCAAACAAAGTCTGTGTTTTTGTGTTTTATCAATTTCAAGCGCGTTATAACCGTAAAGAGGTTTTTTGTTTCCCTGCATCAGTCAGCCTTGATCTTGTGATATTATATGCATAGTGCTAGAGCACAGATTTTGTTTCTTCATTAAGAAAACTAAAACATCAAGGGATGCGTTAACTTTGATCTCAAACGTGGACTTCCAACAGCAGAAAAATGCATGTCACCATTGTAATGAAGAAAATGAAGAAATGTGGAGTGTTTGTCACGAGATCCGGCTGTTGTCTCTAGGTAATGATGCAGACTTCGTCAACGAAAGGTCACCCACTCCAAAGTCATGCTTTAAGTGTGTTTTTACGTTTTTCATACGAAATTTCACTATCTCGCCTTCTATTCCCCACGTTTCTGAAAATACATGTACAACCCATTTTGTTATGTTCGCATAAATAAGATAATTATTATGTTCCATTAAACCCAATCTATTAATTTCATCAAGGTTAACGGGTATCTTCACTAATATATTATATGTCTGATAATTACCGTTCAATAAAGAACGTAATATAATTGAAGAATCCCCCACCAGTCGGTATGACTAAATCTCTTTGTTTACCAATGTCGGGTTGGCAGCGCGCTGGAATATTACACATAGATCTGGAAGTTACTCATCATCACCGACCTGTAAGCACGGAATGACCTACATCTCCCATAGCTCCCCAAACTATCGACTACGTCATCGGCCGGGCCAGGTAGATACAATGATGCACGGATATACCTTTATATACTACAGTACCCGTCACGTGGTCATAGGGATATCCACCTGTCCTCCAGCTTCCTCAAGGTCAGATCAGTTTCCTGATATCGGTGTCGTTAATAAATATATATATATATAGAGAGAGAGAGAGAGAGAGAGAGAGAGAGAGAGAGAGAGAGAGAGAGAGAGTCGCCGATTGATGAGGGCAGAAGTTCAGCATCATGTGTAAGCTGGTAATTTAATTACCGCGGACCAGGTCCCAATAACCCCCTGTGTGATTACAAAGCGGACCGGAACCTACCGAGTCATGGTGTCCCACTAATGTCCGGGGATTATTGGAACGTGCCGCTAATGTCCAGGGATTATTGGCGCGCTGTGTCAGTCCTATGTACCATAGACTCCCCGTGATTTGTAAGTAGAGCCGGGTTCGGCCGATATGACCCGTGAATCAATCAATCCTTACTTTGTACGTACACATGTACGTAGAATTGTCAACACCGTCAATACGACGGGCATCCGACCAGCTATGTACACCCCCTTTATTTCTACACTCTGTAACTTTATCGAAAAATATGTTCACATGGGAATGTAAATTAAGAAGAAATTGATTACAGGTCCGATAATAATGAATTATTCGGAATTCTGAGTGTAAATAAGGTAAATTGACCAGTGGGAAGATGACAAAGGTCTGTGATATGGAGGGGCTCATGGATGGGGTTGCTGATCCTACCCCGAAAACAATATTGTACTGAATATAGTATATTGTCACGTCCTGTATTACGATTCTGCCTCGTTTTGAATTTCCCGAAAATCATGAACAGTTTTTGAATGAACCAAGTTTGAAATTCGCCGAACGAGGATGTAAAAGAACGAGGGCAAATTAGATGAATCGTTGACATAAAGGGACCTGGACACGATTTGGGATTAATTTTTTTTTTATTTTTATGTATAAAATGGTTTACTTGTGCATTTTGAATGATTGACCAAAATTTTAATGTTAGATGTCAAGTGTCAAGCGAGATACAGACGTAAGAATTCATTGTTATGCAAACAAAGCTTATATTTCTTTACAAATAATGTAAAGTAAAGAAATTACCATTTATTTGACGATATGACTCGTGGCAAATAAGATAAACTGATTCAGTGTGTTCATAAATAACATTATCAACAAAAGAAAGCACCTTTTCATTGAAAGTTATACCAATACAACACATATTTAAACAATAACAAGACTCGAGCTTTGTTTACAAAACAAAGAATTTCGAACTCTGTATCTTGCTTGTAACTCGACATTTGACTTTCAAATTTTGAGGAAGCATTAACTATATCCATATTAACCATTCTAGACATTAAAAATGGAAAAATAAATTTGGAAAATCTTGAGCTCAAATCGTGTCCAAGTCCCTTTAAACAATCCCACATACAGAAACCAATTAAGAGAAAGTAACTATAGGTCTAGAAATATTGCGTATATTGAGCTCGTGAATATCACGTTTTATATAACGTGTCGAAGGATATTTTAATCACCTTGAGGCATTTTAAACACTGGAATCACGTAAGCGGAATTCCGTGCTATCTACACCCTCGGATGTTTGAAACGTTTAAATTCTTAAAAAATTAAAATAAAAAATTGCTTTTCATCGTGATGTAGATAAAGTAGAGGAAACTCGGATTACAGACGATTTCCTTCGAAATAGTATTCAAGTTAACACGGAAACTAAATAACTTGGATATGTACGGTTATAAAGTAGTTTAAATCAGTGCACATTGTCTTTGATAATCACTGTGTTAAAAAACCTACACAAATGAATCAAAGAATCCTGTATCAAAATTCGGCATGTTTTTGTGAAGAAAAAAAAGTTTTTAGATAGAGGCTACATTCTTTGTATAAGCTGAAACGCCATTCAGCGAAAACCCACATCAATCTGGAAAACATTTTCACCGAAAAAGGGATGTTTAATGTCTGTTTATTTATGTTAATCCTGCCATCAATCTGCACGCTCCCATAGAGATAGCTGAAGTCTCCTTTAATGTCTTCAATGCAGTGACATATTAAGTAGTTTCTACTTTAAATAGAATAGATACACTTATCTATATAAATGTACCAACAAAAAATAGATAAAACTATATAATTTTACTTAACAAATGTTTTTGATTGCCAAGCTGTGGCGGTTCAAAATAAAACAATTCATCAATGTATTCACGTGCCCTTATGCAGACGGTTAATTGTAAATGCGATGTTTTGTTCAATAAGCGTAAATTACGAACAAGAGAACACTTTAATCAAACAACGCAAAACAGTTACATATTTCATTAAATACTTATATTTGAGTCAAAATCAAGACCAGATAATTATACACGATCTCTAATAATCTGATCTTCTGCCATGAGAAGGCTACGCGTGTAGTATCATTTAGATAATAACAGAATTGAGAAATGTTAAGAAATAAAAACTCACAAAGAACCCGTTTCGTCTAGTACAATGTAACTGACATAAATTCTACTTGGTGTCAAATGTTCGTGGGTATGAGGTTACGGGTTACACATAGGTGCATAGGTGGCGCTGACACGGATGTTGATGGGAATCGGAAATTTAAAAATAAAAGACGCTAAAGCATCAAAACACATTCGTCTGAAAGCGTCGAAGAATGGGTAGCTATTATAGATTGAGTTGAACATATTTTATTGACTATTAAATGCCAAAGGGATCGGACACAAGCTCTAAAAACTTAGATAGTCCTCTCCTTATATTATAGATTGAAGCAGTACCGTACCTCTAACCTTTACAATAATGAAAAATGACAATAACAAACTGTCAACCATCTCAAAAATCCATAAAACGAAATACAATTTCAAAGCAGAGCAACACGGACCCCTCAAAGATAGAGGTACCGGTATATAGGATCAGGTGCCTAGGAGGAGTAAGCATCCCCTGTTGACCGGTAGCACCCGCCGTGTGCTCCTTGTCACACTTGGTCGAAGTAAATATCAAAATCGGGAAAATGTCATCATAGGGAAAAACCGAAACGTTGATGATTTGGTTTGATTGTGATGGTCAAAATACAAACCTTGAGCAAACACGGACCTCCATTACATTGGAGGTGGGATCAGGTGCCTAGGAGGAGTAAGCATCCCCAGCCGACTTGTCGCACCCGCCGTGTGCTCATTGTCAACATCATGAAAAACGGAAGAAACCGTAGTCAGTCCAGTGTATAAATAATGGACTAACAAGTATGAAAAACGTCAGTCAGCATGTGTCTTAATGAAATATTGTACTTGCTGAGGTCATTGTATCGACCATAGAACTTGCGTAAAGATGATTTTAATAATAATAATAAATTAAAGATAACTTGAAATATTTCAATTCAGTCCGGTGTAAGGAATTGTACTTGTTATAAAACCCAGGCTCTGAATTCGGTCACCTAAAAAATGGCGCTAATCACACCAATTATCACCTCAATGTTTGGTGATAATTTGTTTTCCTATCAACTTTAGTTACATGCACAAATGGTTATTCCGTTTTGCATTAGTCTTCTGTTGATATGACTAAGTGTTAAGTTTTCTGACATTGAAATGTACAAGTCACGGTAAGAGCAGCGCCATCTTGCCAGGTTCCATGACGACAAAACGTCCACCGAGGCGATCTGTTTCAAAACATGGACATACATATGTATATAAAAATCTCATTGCCATGGTTGTATCATTGTTCATTTGTTAGTATACAGGTATTCTTAAACTTACAATTCGACAGTATGGACGCTTGCAGTATTGAGTCATTCTATGTTTTGCAGCATGAAATGTACTATGATTGATTCAAACATTATGATCATGAACAATACTTATATGGTTTTCTTTTGTTGAATAGCTTGGATAATGTGATTACTACGCCACAAGATGGCTGCTACATATCTATCACGTGATCTGTCACGTGACACAAAAGTAACCACTTGCTGACCTAGTATTGGAGTGTATATAAAATGGCCACCATGCACTGCTGTTTTGTTGTTGTCGTCGTGTTCCAATAAATGTCCTAGATTCAAGGCTGTTTGTCAACGTCTGGGTATCAGCTTGTTTGTGAATGAATTATAATCATATATATGTTCCGACCGAGAAAGTATCCGTCCCCCTGACTGAACCGAGTACCAGTATATAGGACCAGGGGTCGCGACAGATCCTCCAGTATAAGGGATTTGCATAATTTTAAGATCGAACCAGATTTCAATCTGCTTAGCATGCTGAGAAGACAATGCAAGTCTACATGCTGAGAGGATTGCGAAAGTTTGATCGAAGGTTACGGCAAAATGGGACTTGGTTCAGAACCTTTATATGATAAATGGTTATACGACAGATTTTTATATGAGCCTGATAACGATTTTAGTATTTTGTATTTCAAGAGCATCAACCATTTTTTTTTACGATTTTGTAGACTTCATAATGGCAGTAATTCTTGTGTGGTGTCATCTGAATAAGTTCTTTAAAAAAAACAACAACAACGGCAAACAAACGAGTACGTAAGCCTGGTCGTCCATCTACCAGTGAATCTTTGATGATCTCTGTCTGTCTGTCTGTTCGTCCGTCCGTCTCTCTCTCTCTCTCTCTCTCTCTCTCTCTCTCTCTCTCTCTCTCTCTCTCTCTCTCTCTCTCTCTCTCTCTCTCTCTCTCTCAATCTCTGCTGCGTATGCTTTGGGTCCAAGATCTTAAACTGAGATACATCGTTAAAATTTTAAAATGAATAAATTAATATAAATTTTGATAAAGTTTGATTTTTTGGGGGCAGGGATAACATTCCATTAAGTAGAACTCATAAAACTAAACTATCCTAATTTCTTTGACTTATGCCTATCTTTAGTTGCTGGTCTCGGGGCCAGATCGTGCTATTCCTGTGTATCGCTCCGTCGTTCCCGTGCTATCTGTACTTTTGTCCCGTTCTCAATTCTAACCGCATAACTCCCAAGCTTCTGGGGCGTTCTGTCCGATATTACAGCGGGAGACCCGATCAGTGATTGTCAATACAGGGGGACCCCGTTATCGAGTGATCATTTAAATTCCTCTTTGTCTGTTGTGTTTACATTCCACTCCGCGGTGTATGAGTAGATTAGCCATTAAATACTATGTTTTATTGGACATGTAATATTATCAGCAAATTAAAATATTTAATGATAAAAGGACGCACGTCATTAGAGTCGCATGCCCGAACACGGTCGCGAGGGGACGTTCGGGATGTCTCGGGTTTCTGCAATAAAGTCCGTTGCAGGTTAAAGATAATCGAGATACTGTTCTGGAATTTATTAAACCCTGTTGCCCTATATTTTGTCCCTCTGTATGTAAACAGTAGGTGCGGGGATTTTATGTTCCGGGTCTGTGCAGCGACTTGTGGCAGCCTGTTCGACTTGGGAACGGTTCCTTTATGCAAAGAATGCCGACCCTACTGTCCTTAACAAAAGATTTAATTATTTAATATCAAAATTATTGTCATGTACAAATTTAGATTTTAAAGAATATAGATTTGTACATAACACTATACAAAATATATACAGACAGTGTTGCACACAATTTGTACTTGTTATTAATCTCATATCGTATGTAAAACAGTGCATCAGTCAGGATTTACTCGTAATTACAATGTTTTGAACTTTCCCGTCTATATTTTGTTATAGTTATTATCAGGCAGAAGTTTCCAGTAAAGAAGCTACATTACACTTACGTTATATATACCTCTTACATTCAGAAGAGGGTTGGTTCATTTTATAGTTTATCTGTTACTGTTTGTAGTTATGTATATAAGAAATAGAGTGAATTGACTTTTTAACATAAGACCCCCCCCCCCCCCCCCCCCAGCATGTTTCCATGTCCCACAGTAGTATAGCCTGGTCATGCGTGGTTATTGATGCAGCATGGAATTTAAAGAACGCAGAACTCAGACCAAATTATACACTGTAGCGCTTCTTTGTGTTTGATGGTTATGCAATATGGCTGAGCTGATATCGAATGTTTTTGAGTGCACTGGGTAAAAGAGGAAGAAAGAAAAACACCCTATGAAATATGCCAGAATCGATGGATAAATCGAAGTCGTCAGCGCCTAGTGAATTCCTAGAATTCCCACGTGAATAAAAACAAATTAAAAACACATTGAGCAGCATGGCGCGAAAAAGCATGGACAAAGGGAAGGAACTGTGTATTGACACAACACACATTGGATACGTATTATGAAAGCTTTAATCTGTGATTACATTATTTTGAATTTTATGTAACACTGATTCTAATGATCAAGTTGACCTTTATGCCCGGAATGTGATGGTAAGTTAGGCTAATGTGAACACATTAGTTTTTTATGGCACGTGTTTTGGTGTCCTAGGTACAAGTACACTCCAATCCGTTGAAAGCCAGTTTTCAGCGTCCACCCGGTGTGATGGCCTGCTAGGTGGTAGATTACCTGTGGTTTACCTGTGGCTGTCAGTCTCGGATACTTGGACATGGTTTCTACTCGGACCAAACAAAATATCTTACTGGTCACGACCCTAAACCTTAAGAGCTCTCACTAAAGTCCATGTGTGAAAAAACCAAGTGTCGTTTTGTAGAATCGGAAAAAAAATTGAACAGTACGGTACGGCCTTAGTGGCCTAATTGTATGCTGATGCCCCCCTCCCCCCCCCCCCCCCCCCCCCCGACGATGTACTTTATTAAGTATTGAATAGTGAGGTCATAAACAAATCCAGATCGGATTACAGTTTTCTTGTTTTACGCAGTACAACACGTTCCGGTAATAAACTGAATGGAAACTGACAGTATTTGGCACTGTCTAAAGATCAAATATGATTGTTACTGCGTCAGAGAGAGAGAGAGAGAGAGAGAGAGAGAGAGAGAGAGAGAGAGATCTGGTTCATTCCAAAGTTTATCTGTTAATGTATGTAGATATGTATGAATGCCTTGAACTACACACCCTCTTGAATTATGTTACGTGTATCTGAACAGAAAAGGTAGCACGTGATTTTGGCAATGTTTTAAAACAAGAAATATATAAATATTTTGTTTTTGAAGGCTCTCTGAGTATATAGCTGGGTTACGCTATGAACTGCGATCTGAGGGTGTGTTATACCCTCCTCTTCAAATTCAGGCTATATTTACTTCTCGACATCCTATATAACATCTCGCCTTATTACTTCGTAATTCTTTAAAAAATCCATTTCCAAAGCACAAGGGCATACACGTGCCTTGGATGATTAGACTGTTTCCAAAACATGAACTCCAGCCCAGTAACATTTCACTAACAGTGAAATTATGCAAGACGTACTTTTTAACATTTAGAACATAGTTTTGGGTTTAGTTTACGGACTGAATACATTTGTGTATTACGCATCAAAAATCAGGACGATGAATTGTACGATTGCGTAAAGCAATTTGAGTGTGCCACTGGTTTGGACTTGTTCCAATGTTTTGACGCGAATAAAAGTTTGAAATACATACTTGAGCATAATGATAAATCGAAGATACTACATCCTGTAGAAACGGCGCAGGGGGATTTTTATCTATAAATAGCCCTTCATTAATCGACCCATGCTTGTCCTGTGACAGGGATTAAGTGATGATGTAACACCGGATTAACTGCCCTTATATAAATGATGATGTAAATAAAACGGGCACCTGCCAGAGATCAATTTACTGAGGTCGCGATCGATTCTACAGCAAATCGTGCTCACAGGCACTGCGACAGGTCAGATATCCTAGAATCTCTGTTTATGAACTTTTCCCTAACCGTGTTAAAGGGATTATATCTATATGTAGAATAAAGAATTGTCACGGCTTTGTCTGTTGCACAGAAGACAGACTAATGAAATTCTCACCCGCTGGGTTTTCACTTTTAAGGTGGCGAGCATCCTATGTCATCGCCATATCTAACACTTCTGCGTGTGACAATAGGCTGGTGTATACTGAACTCTCTAACCTTTGAGACCCTGTTACCTTGTTTAAGTTCAAATCATCTCACTTAATACCTTGAACCAAATCAGATTCTTAATCTTTGATGGCTATATGTAGACTGATTAGGTGAGATCGAACTTGATGCCGGAACATTATTTGCACCGTGTTTACTAAGTGCACTGGCATTCCAAAACAAAACAATTTCCTTCTAGACGATGACATTAGAACATTAAGGGGGCTTTACGCCTCTCTAACATGCAGAGGGAAGAATGTCGTAAAACGCGCCGTCAGGAATTACCGTAAAAGAAACGACTTCCGTGATTAGCTTCGTGTCGAACTTCGACTATATAAATCATAGCACAGTGTAAACAGAGTACTCCACAGCCTCAGGTCCGTGCAAACGGAGTACTCCACACCTCAGGTCCGTGCAAACGGAGTACTCCACAGCCTCAGGTCCGTGCAAACGGAGTACTCCCCGGTCCCAGATCCGTGTAAACGGAGTACTCCCCGGTCCCAGATCCGTGTAAACGGAGTTCTCCTCGGCTCTAGAGCCGGGTAAACTGAGTACTCCCCGGCACATTCCTGACAGAATGTTACACGTGTTGTTGTTTAATGCTTCTTTGGTTCAGTCTGGTCTTTTAGAAGACTGTGATCCGATGAGATGCTGATGGCCGCTCTATGTCTGTCCTCGCTGTCATCTTGACATTTTACTTTGTCTTCTTATAATCGCAGCCGGAATCAAACAACATAACCTAGAAGGCGAATGTTTAATCACGATGAAATGAGAGGATCTTTGGTACAAATTCCTGGAATACGACCTGTAACAACAGGACAATTTAAATGTCCAGCACAAAAATAAAGAGAGTCAAATTGATAAAGTTTAGAACTTAATCAGTTACAACACCTCCTATATGTTAGAGTACTTAACCAAAAACAATGTTTAAACTTTGATTTATATTGTATTAGAGAGAACTAGTTGCTCGTCAAATATATCTTTTCCTGATATTACTAAAGAATGAATTCTTGAGAAGAATGGAATCTTTTTCTGAAGTAAATCTTTTGACTAAGTTTGACTTTTTTTTTTATCAATTTGATTAGAATGACTGGAATGAGTTTGCCCATTAATTCTATTTTTATCAATTTGATTAGAATGACTATATTTTGACATATTTTGAAATATTTTAAAAACCTACTAGAACTTCTACCATACATTTGATTTCTCTGACTGGAATGGGCAGAGTTTGTCCAATAATTCTATTTACAAGTTAGCCTAGATCTATGTAATGATTTTTCCATCGCATACTGACTGCGGCATTCAAACCTTCAAAGACCTTGCCCCGGTGCATCATTTCACTGCTCGTATATCCTCGCTGTATACATTAGTCCTGATGCCCTTGCTTTTCCCCGCTGTCCTTGATTTACATATTACTCGGTCATTACGAACTGGTTACCACGGAATCTATCTGAATGAAATGATGCCAAATTGCTCAATTACTCTACTTTTTTTTGCAACCATATTCTAATTGGTGTACGTATTTTGCTATAAGTGACATAACATTTCAAGGAAATACTATACACAGCAGTACATCTAGAGCAGACTGTCATCGTCTAGTTAGGGTTACATTATAAAATGCATTTACAATAATGGACCTTGAAAAGAGATGAAGACCATCATATGTACAGAAGGAAGACATGAAACGTAAGTATCAAATCATTCTGACCGCACCCCAAAAACACTATTTGTCCCATTCTCTAACCCCGGATTCTCCAACCCCGGATCGGCGAAGGCAATGTTCTAGCTTGTTCTTGGTGGCAAATTAATTTCCTTCAAGCCCTGCAGGGACAGGTTCTTTGGGTGACACCTGGGTCCCTGACATATTTGTATATCACAGGCCTCTCTTCGTTGAAGGTTGTAAGCACGCTTCGATGAAAGTAAATTTGCTTCTTGTAACCTGTTTCAAATCTGCGATAGAGTTTGTATATAGTTTTAAAAGATGACGGTTCTATGGTCGTTGCTACGTAACGTCATGTATATCCAATTGTCAGCCTTTCGGTACGCAACTTTAAAAAGATTGCCTTCAAATTTATTGACCATAGTCTAAAATATGTATAACAAAAATAAATAGAACCATTTTAACAAGACCTTGGACTTTCGGTAGGACGTAACTATCTATTTCTTGCATCATAACAAGTTAAAAATGACGCTGGTTTCGAGTGAAATATGCATAGATTGCGTAGTCTTAGCTTAAAAGCTAGGCAAATCTTGTTGATTTAAAAAATATATGGCTGAGTGGCCAGCAATGAAATAGACAGGCCTACGTCACTTTGCTGTTTAACACAACCATCCAAAGTCCAAGCTCTTGTTAAAATGGTTCTATACCTAATAATATGTAGCAACCTGAAATAACCATACGCTAAGAAAACCAGAGACACAGTAAAAATAGGTTTAACAAGAGAACGCCATTAGATTTATTGACCGTAGTCTAGAATACTAGTTATGCAGTGCAAATAAATTTATACATATATATACCCCCATATTATGTTACAACGTAAAATGATCATATATTAAGAATATCACAGAAACAGTAAGAATATCTATAACATTTGTAATAATTGCGTTTTTTAGATTATCCTACATTGGTTCCTCAGTAAATCTTGCCATAAAAACTACCGGCAATGCAGCACAGAGCAGAACCTTGATACATATCTTCACTGGGGTGAAAGTTATACACTGAAATACATCAAACTTGGCAAGAACGTAACGATGAACAGTCAGATAACCTAAACAAGTCAAGGTCATGTGATGACTGACCTCCACACACCACGGAATCACGTGAATGCCCACTATTCTCGTCACTAACAGCGAAAGTGTTACCACAAACAGGTTCCAAGCACTTGCGTTCCGCTTTACGATATCAACAGTTTCGTGCGTTACTGTCGTAAAAGCCACATTTACGACATTTAGTTTCCAGAAGAAGCCGTCCATGCTTTGTAAAAAAAAGGCTCTTGGTTTGTTTGTTTATTTACATTGTAGAATAACACTGGTTCTCCGTTAGGTTGTAAATACCAGTTGGAACTGGAGATTTAATATCAATTGATTCGGTGAACAGAACTTAATCAGATTAAGGCCTTCTCATTCCTGCCAAAATTTACCGATCAAATTCTAAAGAATATATTTATGAAGGATATTTTTATATGTATACTACTGCTCAATATCAGACCTCTTTACCCATGTCAAAAGAGACATAAAACTTTATTGATTACATATGTGTCAATAAAGTAACTGATAAAAACCATACCTATTATGAAAAGTTATCCCAATAACATTTTGACCTTATGGGATTGTTTTAATTGAATGTATATGCAAAGTTCATTTCTTTTTAATTTCTCAATAATTTCAAAGATTTGACCGTAAATACCCCATTCCCCCACTCACGGGAATATCTAAACATTGTAATATCATAAACCATTCCTAGATCGATAGCTCGGCACGTTAGAAAATGTAATTTGATACTTTTCTTTGCCGAGTAAAGAGTTGTTTTTGATTTCTAAATAAATTGATCTCGACATGGAAACAATTATGGATTTGTCGGTCAAATTAAATGACAATGAAGTTATGATTGATAACAACAATCTGTCTGCGGTAGCCAGAAACTAGATATACGAGGAGGCCGAACAAATTCTAGTTCAGTTCAGTAACCTCTGGTGACCCGGGGAATCTTTGTCCCCTTTTTGGCTGAATCATGTTCACCATTGTGTTTGAGTTGACGACCGTTTCTCCAAATCTCGAATTATCTCAGAACAAGTTCATAAATCTCGCAGACTAAACATCTATATTTCTTTTAATGAATTGCTTCTCTTCACTAGATTAATAGAAAAATAGACAATAAATCAGTAATGTTTTCATTAAAACGTCGCTTTTAGTTTTTTGTTGTTTAAAAGCGGTGGCGATGAAAATGGAAAATTCAAAAGATACATTATTTGGCACCTGCACTTTATTTGTTTTAATTAGATCCAGATTGAGATTCCACCAAATGATGTCGACCATCGATTGTTTGAAGTTCTACATCAGAGCGAGTTCTATCACTGATACAGGGCACGCCGGATCACGTGGAGAACACAGCAGAAATCAGGACCGAATCAAATCAAGCACCTTCAATAGTACAATTAACATTTCTAAAAAACTACACGGATTTCTCCGTTGCCCAGTTTTAAAATCAAAGACCTCTCCATCCAGGGTAGGGATTACATTGAAGTGACGACTGGCTCGGGGCTGGGGTTAACATTGATGGGGGGGGGGGGGGGGGGGGTGGGGTGGGGGGATGTTAATAGAGATGTTCGGCACATATCAATTGGGATGATAATGCAGAATGCTTATAAAAGTACACACACCACTAAACAAGGTTCACTCAATTATGGATTGAATAATAATATTTAAAGATGGATGTACTTTAATCTCAACGTTCTGGTTTTGGTTTGTATTAACACTGTATTTACATTGGATTGGATTACGAAATCTTTCAGTCACTTTGGTATTCAGGTGACATTTAGAGAGTCATATTCTCTATGGCTGAACACTCTCGTTGCTTTTAAAGTACTCTAGAGTTTTACCAAGTACGGAACTACTTTTTTGGTAATTTACATAGAAAAGTTTAATTTCGTTCAAGTGTCCTCCATTCTATGGTGTCACCGAATTCCGGAATTCTGTATGCGTACTGAATACTCTTATTTTTAGAAAATAAGTCGTAGATTTGACACCTGGGCTGGAGAAGAAACATTTAAACTGTGTCATTAATTACAGCTAGTTCTGTGTTATATTAACTGTATAATTAAACGAGTATTTGTTAGATCGCTGATATCATCATTTTCCTGACATTTAACACAATTTTGTGTTTAAATATAAACAAACTGTAATGTCAATGAAATGAAATCAATTTGAAAAGATCATGAAAAAAAAAAGGTGAAATATCAATATTCTAATGTTCATATCAATAGTAGGTAAGGGGTTATTAGAGAACTCTTGTCGTCTGTTAAGGAGGCTATGTATGTTGGTGTACTTTCTACCTCCACACACATAAGATTTTAATTTAAAGTCACTGCAATCTGTGAAATATAATTATATGAAGGAATTGATTTAAAATGAAAGCAGGTGAATTTTTATGTCCCAAGATGTCAATTTTGATTAGTGATGTAATTTTTTAAAGTTTGATTGTTGACACCCATCCTAAGGTATAGTCGGGGGAATTCCCCCAATGTATATATTTATATAACAGCAATATGTATGTATCATTACTATTTTAACCCTGATAGTGCCCAATTTATATTTATAAATCAAGCTACTTTATATAATGGTGTACATGCATGAGAGTATACTTTTAAATTATTGAACTAACCATATTGTAAGATATTAGGCTCTATATTTTGAATTTGTCAAAATAAAGTCTATCATTTTGGATTTGTTAGTTACTTTTTTATTTTTAAAGACAATGTAGGTACCAATGATCTGTTGATATCATTAACTTCCCAGCAGACTATTGATAACTTCTCCTCAATTAGATTAGTGTGGTGTTTTTAATTCAAAATATACTTTCAAATATAAACAAAATATCTATTTTTAAAATGTTTTGCGGGAAAAATTTAATAGTTAAATAATAATAGAACCGCCTGTGGGGTTTCTCAACTATAAAATAAAACCCACACACAGAAAAAGATATGAGTTTTGTCAAAATATGAAACGGTGGGAAAAGAAGAAACCTGTTAACAAGAACCCGTTGTTTTCCTGTAATCGTCACGCCTCACTGAACTCATTTACATAATTTATGCAAACATATTAATCAAGCACTGTTTCACCTTCAGATCTAAGTGGATGCTAATTACGACAGGCTCACGATTTATAATTTTCCTGAATGAATATTTTATTTGTGTTTTAACAGATTTTGGGGTGAAAACACAAAAGTCAAGTGTTCGTATTCGAGCACTTTAATAGTGATTTGCTACGACCTTTACTAAAAGTATACGATTCTTCGGAAGATGGATGCTTAGTCACAAAAATTAAAATGTGAAAATCTATGTGAATATTGAATGGAGTGTAAAAAGTACTTCTGAAGTATTAGAAGACTGAATCATTTATTGCAGAGTGTCCCCATTGTTATATATGATCACCAAAACAATGTCTGATATTGTTCATTGTTTACAAATCATAGAAAAATAAAGAAGATTGCCTCATTATGCTAAAAAACTAGAACATTAAGAGCTCACAAGGATCCTAGTATCTGTATTGTCCTTTGATGAAAGAACAACCAAAAACAACCAAACAACAAAATAAGCAAAAAAACAAAAACAAAAACAAAAACAAAAAAACCCCAAAAACCCAAAAAACAAAACAACAACCCATCAGAAGCATATAAGTGCGCGTAGAGGATGTCTGAAAGGTTGCAGGGGCCTGGTGAATCTCTCCCAAACGCAATATCATGTATCCAACCCCTTGCATCGGGTCATATCAACGAAGGTTTTGAAGAATCTATACTAGAAGTTACTCCCAACTCCCTCCCTCCGGTTATAATACCAACACAAGAGAATGAACCTCTTTGCATTAAGGTAATGTTCCAGTCTCACAAGAAACCCCACCAAACGATATGCCCTAATTAGTGTTCATGTAGTGTTGACCTTAAAACTAATACTGGTCCGGGTAAAAAACTCTTTGCAGAGCTCACCTGTCAGGTGCGAGCTCTGTACAGAGCTCATCTGTGCCCGTGAACCTCATCACTATATAGGCCCACTCCATGCCGCCCATCACTGCTGACATTACATTTTGTTCAACTCGGTCCAGATGAACCTATTAAGTGAAAGTATGTATACTGTAAATTTGTCATATCATGCCATTATTTTTCTTACCTCTCAAAGCTGTGTAAAAAATAAATAATGATCACATATAAAAAAGGTACAATCTGTCATTTTGGAGTTTGTGTTGTGCATGCCAATCCTAGGATCTTTATACGTTTCATTTTAGCCATGTTTCTGATTTAAATGGATTTTATATACAATTGGTTTGTGACCTTTGCTAATGTTAACCCCAACAGTGAAAGGTCACGGGTCACATTGCCACGGTTAATTGAACTGTCCGGTTTTCGCGGTTTTTTTTAATGTCATATTTTACGGAAGACCTCAACAAGGAAGACATCAAGGGTTTCAATTCAAAATGATTAAAATGTGTTGCATAGACAAAGATAATTCTAATGAATACAATTTTAGAGAAAATTGCGAAAGAAACAACCAAGGCGTTACTGTTGACACATTTGTTTTTTTAATTCTATG
>CM065921.1:1730000-2147532 GCA_033439105.1 Magallana nippona
GTGAATGCCAGCTTGTACATCACGGCGGGCAGGAGGTACGGACTTGTGGGGCCTAATGGGCATGGTAAGACAACCCTGCTCAACCACATGGCCAAGAAAATTCTGAACATTCCACAAGGCATTGATATCCTTTTATGTGAACAAGAAATTGTGGCTGACGAAACCAAGTCTATTGATTCCGTGTTGAAGGCTGACAAAGTCCGCACAGCTCTGCTGGAGGAAGAGAAAAAACTACTGGTGGAGGTTGAGAAAGGAAATACCAAGATTAACGATCGACTCAAAGAGGTGAGCTCATTGTCAGTAAATTTACCCCTGTTGTATGCAGCCTGCACCTCCCCCTTCCGCCTTTAAGATTGAATACAAATTACTTCTACTGTAAATATTTGGTTAGAGCTTTTTATATTTTACATAGATATGTCTTTCTGTCCTGTTGTTTTTCTATTCTTGTGTTAATAAGTTTATCCTTTCTCCAAAATATTCCGATACAAATTATTGTGAATAAAGATAGAAAAGTGTGTACTCTCATTTGCGTGATTTTTGCATGTAATTCTCATTCTTTCAACAATATAGTCATTTATTGCCCTAAAGATTTGACATCACCATAATTGATTCATTTATAATATTTCACAGGTCTATGATGAATTACGAGCAATCGGAGCAGATGCAGCTGAACCCAAGGCGAGGAGAATTCTGGCCGGTCTTGGGTTTACGCTGGAGATGATGGAGCGCCCCACAAAGAACCTGTCGGGAGGGTGGAGGATGAGGGTGTCTCTGGCCCGGGCCCTGTTCCTGGAGCCCACCCTCCTGATGCTGGATGAACCCACTAACCATCTGGATCTTAACGCTGTCATCTGGCTGGATAACTACCTCCAATTGTGGAAGAAGACCCTACTGGTTGTGTCCCATGACCAGAGTTTTTTGGATAACGTTTGTACTGACATTATTCATTTGGATCAGCATAAGTTGTTCTACTATCGTGGAAATTATGCCACTTTTAAAAAGATGTTGAAGCAAAAGAGAAAAGAACAGGCAAAAGCGTATGAGAAGCAGGAGAAGATGTTGAAGGAAATGAAAGCGTCAGGAAAGTCAACAAAAGTGGCGGAGGCGAAGCAGAAGGAGGCTTTGACAAGAAAGCAGGAGAAAAATAGGAACAAGAAGATGCAGGCTGCTGTGGAGGAAGAGAGTAAGCCCACAGAACTGCTGCAGAAACCCAGGGACTACATTGTCAAATTCCACTTCCCAAACCCAACCCCACTAAACCCCCCTATACTAGGTCTTAATAACGTGAATTTTGCCTACGGTAATAACCCCCCTCTGTTTGTGAAATTGGATTTCGGTATTGACATGCGTTCTAGAGTGGCAATTGTGGGCCCTAATGGTGTTGGTAAGTCAACATTCTTAAAACTTCTCGTAGGGGATTTAGAGCCCCAGACAGGAGAAATGATAAAAAATCACAGATTGAGAATTGGGAAGTATGATCAGCATTCTGCTGACCAGCTTAACATGGACGAAACACCGTGTGAATATCTACAAAGACTCTTCAATATGCCTTACCAAGATTCAAGAAAAATGCTTGGAAAATTCGGACTTGCTAGTCATGCCCATACAATTAAAATTCGAGATCTATCAGGAGGACAAAAGGCTCGCGTCGCACTTGCAGATCTGTCGTGTCGTGCAGCGGACGTGTTAATTCTGGACGAACCGACCAACAATCTGGATATTGAGTCGATCGATGCTCTGGCTGAGGCCATTAATGAGTTTGAGGGAGGAGTGATCATCGTCTCTCACGACGAGCGTCTGATCCGAGAGACGGACTGTCAGCTGTGGGTGGTGGAGAACCGCACCATCAACGAGGTGGACGGAGACTTCGACGATTACAGGCGAGAACTCCTGGAGTCCCTGGGAGAGGAAGTGGTGATAGCGCAGCCCAACGAAACAGAGTAATACAACTAGGGACACCATTATTTATGTCAGCGGGGCTAAGCCTTATCGGTGGTTTGGTGCATGTACTGGAAGGTTTTTGATCAGATCATCAGATATGTCTAAGAGAAAACTTTTTCTTGTCCTCAGTATTTAGATTCAGATATTGTGAAAAATATTTTGATCATTTGGTTGGGCTCTAACATAATGTAACAAAAATTTGAGTTTTAACTAAGGGAATTAAAAAAATACTGAACTTATTCTTTCACTTGTTTACAGTATCATGCTCGTGATTCTTACACAGATTTCTAGAAAGTTAGTAAGATTTTCTCTTCTCCAAGTACAAAAAATTGACTTATTTTTGAATATCATTCATTTTGTTGGAGACCTTTTTAAAGTGGTTAATTTTTTTTTATGGTATTATATCTTAAAAAATAATTACACCCTTTCTGAAAATTTTATTGTTATTTCTTTATATCAACTAGACTTTATTAAATATACATGTATTTATAGTGACTTTTTCATAATGGACCAATCACTAAGGAAATTAAGCACTTGTTAGAGTGACTTAGAACCTACAAATGCATTGTAAAATTTTATTACAAATTTATTCTCATGTGATACATTCTGAAAGTAGTGTTTATTAAAACTCCTAAATTACCTGGGTATTAAACTGTGGAATCCACTTATCTTGTCAAAATTATTTTTACAAGTTTCAAAAGAACTGTAAAAAGTACCAAAATACATGCATATGTTGAGTGCATCTTTAATAAAATTTACTTTATTATTCTTGAAAGAAGTTGTCTTTCTTTGTGAACAAAGGTTGAAGTAATATGTGATAAATGAAATGATAGAACACTTGTTATATCTTGGACTGTTGTTTTTGAGATGCTCTTAATGCGATGCATATGCCATTGAACAATTTTGCAATAATAATAATACCAGTATCTGTAAGATACCTGGTATATTATATGATTTCTTGCAATTCAAAGATCTCATTTTATTAAGACTATGCCAATATTAATGATCATTGTATTCAAAATATTTTAAGTTCATAATCTCCTGTTTTGTTGAATCGTCCACATTAAGAATATTGAAGCTGAAATTAAAGATGTAAAAATAAGGAAACATAATTTAGAATATCTAAAATATGTTTATTTAACAAATATATGAACTAAATTCCTTCTTCAATTCTCTGTTTCACACAAGAATCACTCAGATAACAAAAAATGAGTGGAAAAAAATGCAAATCAATAAATACACGTCCTTATGAGATAAAACAAAAAAAATATTGAAATACATTTAATGGCAGAAAGCATGTGTAAAATAACCCAAGGGAATTCACTGATATAAACTTGTCCATTGAAAGTGATGAAAAAATCAAGGAAATAATTTCCTGTATTGTTGCACACATAGAAACACAGGATGATTAAACAAAGGGGGCATTATTTTAAGGCAGAGTCCAATATTTCTTAGAAATATCAAAAAGAAACAGCTTCCAGATAACAGTTGGATGACTCCTGGTGTATGGTTGTTACGTTAGATTAATCATCAGACGCGACTCTGGTCCAGGCCAGTGTTAAGGGAGTGGTTACGGTACATCCCGCACTGTCCCAGATGCTGTAAAGAGAAAAAACAAAACAATTAACAACTGCATTGTCTGTTACTGTAAAAGTGGTTATTTATGATGGTGGTTAAGTACGTGCTTTCTATGGTCAAACAATATGCGTGGGTATTAATTAAATAGCGTGGGTATTAATTAAATACAAGGATGCATGATTTACTTCTCTAAAGTTTTGAGTTTTTTACGCGCAGGGGTATTTTACACGATTTTGAGCTTACCACGTAACTAGCATAAATTTCCCCCACGCATAAATAACCACTTTTACAGTAAAACAATTTTACTAACCACAAAAAACAATCCAAATCAGGGAAATTTTTTAGAAATAAACGTGCTTGTCAACTTCATATGCAGAGAAGGATTTTGAGAGTGAGATCAATACAGACCTTCAGCATGAAACAATATGAATTTTGCATTTTTTGACACTGTTAGGATCTTGAAATTTTAAATTTAGTACATGTACATTTACTTACATCTTGAGTTCTTGACTTCTTTTTATAGACAGATTATTCTCAATTCAATAACATAGATTCATAATACATTACTTCTATACGATAGAGAAGTATATTGGCACTAGGAACAAGAAAGGTTTTTAATGCAAGCGAGTAACTGACCATGGAGAACTTTTGTTAATTAATAACATCAACAAAGCCTTAAGTTTTACTGACCATTGAGAACTTTTGTGAGCGGGCGTGGAATGTGGTGGGCATGGTGTGGACAGACGGAGACTTGGCGCCGTAGTCAGAGGAGCTGGTTCTGTACATAGGGTGCTGGGTCTTACCACCGTATCCCTGGAACCACTCTGTAATCAAAACAGGCATCATTTAGTCGGATGAATTCTCCTGATGAGTGCAAGGAGAAGTGATTGAAATGTTGATATCATTTATATTGTATTGTAAGTTTATTTGGTATCATTTATATTGTATTGTAAGTTTATTTGGTAACAGGAAGGGTCAATCTGATTTAATAAGTCCTTTTATATAGATTAATACATATAAAGATGCTTGTATAGCAATCTTTGTGAGTAAATTAAGGGGTCTGATTTTAATCTGATTGCTGATAGAGTATGATAAACTCCTAAAAATATCAATTTATCATACTTCACAAATGAGGATGCATCATTTGCTAATGTAAACTGAGTTTTCAAAGCTAAACTGTTTATATATGAGTACACTTTGTAATGAAAATCATTCATCAAAACTGAATCTTATTAAATAATTTCATTAAAAATTTTAATTATCCCATTTATATTAAAGCTGCTTGGTCCAATTTTATATCAAATTTTGTGACCGCTTTAAAACATGGTTATGCTAAGTATGTGCATAATAAAAGACATCGCAGTAGTTTTCGCGGTCAATCAAGCCATATTTCAATGAAAAAATGATGTACAAAATTTGTGTTTAAAAACAAACGAAATAAAAAGGTTACCACATAATTTCGCCTCATATTGAAATTCGCCCCTGATGTCGGGACGGCTATCATTGTATAAAATTTTATCTATGACTTTGAAATGAAGTCATCATTATAAATGAAGGTCATAAGGTTTTGGCAAATCAAAACTAAACCTGTGTACAGTTTGTTCACTAATAGTTTGCTTTGTTTACAATCGATGCATAAAGTACGGGTTGAATAAACCTAATCATGCTGGGGACAAAACCAAACAGTTCCCTTTCCTAAACATTCCCATGATGCAGTTTTTTTTCCTTTTTTTTGTATGGCCATAAAGAAATTATTTTATTTACTTTGAATATATGTCTAACTTTGATAGGAGACTGATTCTGCTGGCGTAAATAGGCGAAAGTCTATAACTTTCTAAGATAATTGGTTTGTATGGATAATTATTTGATACTGTAAGAGCGAAAAAATAAGACCATGCAGCTTCAACATAAGTTTTAATGTTACAGAGATGATCAATGAGTTGCCAAATTTAAATGACATGAATTTAATATAATTTTGTGGTCACAAACCTGGGTTTTCGAATCTGTTTGGAACATTTTCTGTTCTGTAAAATTCTGAGGTTTTGGCACCAACAGGGACACCACCTGGTCCTATCTGCTGCTGAAAATAAAAACAAACGAGTTGAATATTACAACATTGCAATTATCAACAGAAGCACTGTGATATAGTAAAGGCTGAACGATGAACAATTCTACTATGATAACAGTTTTGCATCAGCAGAAACATTTAAAGGCAAAACATATCATATGACATTTCTCTCCTTCAAATTACCAAAGATTGAAGCTTTCTTGTTGTTATCAACAATGCAGTATCAAAAACAATATTCAAACATTTTATGATTGATTAGTCAGAAGAATCTGAACGGGACGTTGTTTATAAAATTCCTGGGTCATGGGAATATAGAGAATTCGATTTATGTCTATGAAATACTAATTTTTTTTTAACTTACTTGAGCTTGGTCTGCCATCTTATCGATATAAATCCAAACAGCTGAATGCAAGTATCGAGGTTGCTATGACGCTACGTCACTTCCCAAAATGAACAGTGAGACCTCGATCCCGATTAGAATAACCAGAGACATAAATAACAAAATGTTATTTATGTCATTGGAATAACATACCGATAAGATTACGTAATGTGATTGTTTGACACCATTGATCACACAGGTTTTTAGGTTTATTTTATAAGGAAGGAATCTAATAAATTGTTACTCAATCCCTTAACGTCGTGTTTTACAAAAGAACTTATCCGTTTCGTGGGGCTATTTTGTGAATCGCTTTATGATGAAATACGCAGCCCTGCCTCATTGTGGTAGGTTGTGCACAACTGGACAACATATTAATTAAATTATCATTTAACATCAAAATCCATGTTCGGATCTAGAGGGAGAGGTGGGGTAAGTTGTGTGTGTGTGTTGGGGGAGGGGGTGGAAAATTCAAGCTTATTAAATTCTAAAAAGAAATTCATAAAATCCAAAATAGGCCTTACCCCTCCCCCCTCCAGCAAACAAAACTTGATATTACAGTTTATATTTATATGATGCGCATATTCAGAATTTTTTTCCAGAGGGGCCTGCGGGATATTTAGGTTTGTGTCGGGGGGGGGGGGTAAAATTATATACAATGTAAATTCATTTTCCATAATCCATCGAACCATACTCTGCCCTTCATTAGTTTTGAGGGATGTTAATTACATTGCGGATTGTACGTCATGTTTTACAAAATGGTGTATTTCTCTGAAATACACAAAGTCCATCAATTATATAAAATCCACAACACGAGGTTAATTACAAGTTGCATGAATATTCCGAAATAATTACAAATGAACAACTTTAATCAACATCTGACGGATTCACTAAATTACACTCTCGGTTGAAAAAACCTAGAAAGAATGGTAATTCAAATAACACTGCAAAATTGCAAAAATACATTTCTTTTTAAGTATGAATGGTACAATCCCCGTATTCAACAAAATAATAAAATCCACGTAAATCAAAGTTAAATTATAGCTGGTTTAACAGTAAGGAATCACTCTGATTTTAACTGGTACAATAGTAAGGAATCACTCTGATTTTAGTGGTACAATAGTAAGGAATCACCCTGATTTTAGCTGGTATAACAGTAAGGAATCACTCTGATTTTAACTGGTACAATAGTAAGGAATCACTCTGATTTTAGCTGGTATAATAGTAAGGAATCACTCTGATTTTAGCTGGTATAACAGTAAGGAATCACTCTGATTTTAACTGGTACAACAGTAAGGAATCACTCTGATTTTAGCTGGTACAATAGTAAGGAATCACTCTGATTTTAACTGGTACAATAGCAAGGAATCACTCTGATTTTAGCTGGTATAACAGTAAGGAATCACTCTGATTTTAACTGGTACAACAGTAGGGAATCACTCTGATTTTAGCTGGTACAATAGTAAGGAATCACCCTGATTTTAGCTGGTACAATAGTAAGGAATCACTCTGATTTTAGCTGGTATAATAGTAAGGAATCACTCTGATTTTAGCTGGTAGAATAGTAAGGAATCACTCTGATTTTAGCTGGTATAATAGTAAGGAATCACTCTGATTTTAGCTGGTACAATAGTAAGGAATCACTCTGATTTTAGCTGGTATAATAGTAAGGACACTCTGATTTTAGCTGGTATAACAGTAAGGAATCACTCTGATTTTAGCTGGTATAACAGTAAGGAATCACTCTGATTTTAGTGAGTGAAATGCAGTTGATCAACAGTTCTAATACTAATAGTAACGAATCACTTTGAGTTTGGCTGTATGGCACTCCGTCACCCAAGCCCTGTCCACGATGTCCACTGCGATCCCGACACACCCTATCACCCCACAGGATCTGTCAATGACCCTTAGTAGCCGCGTGTCATGGTCCAGTATGTGTATGACGTCATTGCCCGTGTCCGTCAGGAGGATATGACACATAGAGTCCGTGGCCAAACAGCCGGGATTAAAATCACCTCCCACGTGACCACCCGAGTACTTAAATCGAACACACCCATATTTGCTTAGAACCAACAACACTTTAGCCTGGCAGTCTACAACACATACATCCGTGTTCCTATTTTCTTTCACAAAAATGGCTAGATCCCCGGGGGTAAAGAGTGCCCTCCCCTTCTGGTCGAACTGTATCACGTGACGGATTTTCTTGCCGTAGTATTGTCGGATTTTCTTCTCGGAGTAATCCGCGTTTGATAGCCCCACCAGTAATTCGCCGGAAGATGTATAGCATATTCCCGAGGGGCGCCATTTCCGGAACCGTAGAACTGTTTTCACCTGTTCGTTCTTATATTTCAGTATTTCCCTCCGGAAGTGGTCGGAGTACACTATCCGCCCTTTTGGACTGAGGGCAAGATCCGTCGGACGCCGACCGGATTGTGTTTGAAAAATATCCCGGACACTGCTTTTGTCGTTCATGCTCCAAGCTTCTATGACGTCATCAATGCCACTGACCCAGGCCCCGGACGACCCCAAACAAACCACCCTCCGGGGAATGTCACAACCAGTCTGTATGGTATCAACAATAAGCGGAGGTCTGTAATCTCCGTCAATATGGCCTCCTAACTCTCTGTTTGGTTCAAGTCCGCCTGTACCTGAGCTAAGAATCGTCTTGTTGTCGACTCGATACAATCCAACTTTTTCATCCATCATCTATTTTTTTTCTCGGAAAATAGACACTGCAAACACATCACACATCAAACACGTCGTTAAATTGTGCATGTAGCTATCTGTTTCCAAGCACCGCTCAAAGCTGAAATTTAAGCTCTCTCCTCGTGCGAGTATAATGGAAACAGAAATGCGATGCATTATTATTTCATATTAAGAAATAGACAATTACTGGCGGTAGTAATACTGTTCAATCCTAATTCATCCGCATGTTGCTTTATGATTTTACCCGTCACAGCCTCAGGACTTTGGAATTTCGGAGGGGGGGGGGGGATGGGGGGGAGGAAGGATCACCTCAATTAAGTGAGATTGTCGGTGTAGTATACAAGGACACATGTGTACGCGCGCATCAATATTTTTATCAAAATCATTAAAGGACCGTTTTCCGTAACTTGGCTACAAACAGGAAGAAAACACAAGAAACAATTGTAAATCATCCGAGGCAATAAAATTGTGTGCTCTTATCTATTAAACAGCAGGCACGTAGCATCGTAAAGCAAAAAGACCTGAACAGACCAATTCTTTATCATATTAGCATAATGTACTATGCAAAGTTAAGTCAATATATTAGATATCAGTTAATTTCATCCGGTACGACGGGTCATTTTACGTTGCTCTAAAGCAATATGTACTGCAATATTTAGGTCCTATTATTTTTCAATTGATTACATATTGTATTTTGCAACTCAGTTATGGTCTGTTATCTGCATTTTTTCGGTTAAAGCAATTTAGAGACTTCGCATGTAGAAGCAAATTTGCATTACTTCTCAACAAAACCCCACAGCAACCTTAAATTTTATTTCTCGGAAGGGAGGCATTTAAAGGGAAGACTCAGGATCGAGCGAGCGGAGGAAGTGAATATTAGCCCCCTCCCCTGGCCCATCAATGGCTGTTCTGCAGAAGGTTGAACTGATACATTAATCTGTTTGTTTATTGTTTTTATTATTATTATATATATATACACTAGTAGCACTAGTAGCAACAGGGACGGGGCGGCTTCTCTTCTTTGAAAAAACATGTCTTTTATCTACAAAAAAAAAAATAAATGTGCCAATTGGCTCCTCTGTCACTTTTTGTCTGGGCACCTCCATACTTTGAAAAACCATGCTACGTGCCTAAAGTTACTAAATTTTCTTGATAGTATGAACGTTTGCGTACATGGCATCACGAAAGTATTCTTAAATTGGTAGAGAGAGAGAAAGAGAGAAAGAGAGAGAGAGAGTTTAGGTACTTCCATTAATTCAGTATCTGTATATATTGAGTCTAACCGAAAAGCAAACCGTATGTTTGTAGAAATTTAATGGCAGATACATGCGCTCGTATGCAGTAAACAATTTTACACGTCATACACATGAAGAACAGAGTTAATTCGTTAGTTCTTTAACTTGAAGTAGTTGTTGTGTAGGAACACGAGTCTGTCAACGTAATCACTTGACAGCAGCCTCCGCTGTGATCCATCCCTGTCAGCTTCTGCCTCAAACATCTGGTCAGGTGATCTGGAAGTGGCGGGAACACAAAGGTAGGTCTTGGCGACACGTGACAATGTGGTGAAGATTGATTGGCGGTGGTTCCACCACACAAACGGCGATGTGGTTCTCTGCTCCATGGTGTAGTACTGATCAATTTCAGCCAACACCCCCTCCTCTTTCGCCGTGTTCATAGGTGATTTCTTGCTACCTATGACGTCAGCGAGCCAGTCGTCTGATTTAGAAGAAGTTGTTGCATTCTCTTCCTTGTCATCATTTTTGAGCTTCTTTGCGCTTGGTTCACAGTCTCTTTCGTTGTTAATCACGATGACAGAACACGGAGACCCGCCCTTTTCATTGTGTATCACGATCTCCTCCTCACCGGAAGTGTCCGTCCCGCGGCGGTACAGCTCTGTCGCTACCTCCGACAACACATCACGTGCGAGAGCGCGCTCTTCTTTCTCCACGAAGAGGAGATCTTTATATCGTGGATCCAGAAAACTGGCAACTAGAAGAAATTTTCGAACACTCGCATCGGAGTAAGCTGAATATAAAGTCCTCCATATTGTTTCCTTGAAGTCTTTGACGACAGATGAATCGCTTGTTTCCGGTGAGAGAGAAACTTGAAGTTTCTTTATGATGGGTAGAATCATCGAGGCTATGATTGGTCTCTGTGAACACAATAAATCTACAGCAGTCTTCAAGGGCCCCAGTACAGCGCACACGTCATTAAGCCGTTTGCAGAACACGTCACATTCAATATTGTCGACCTTCTTCATTAATGTGATTAATTCTTTCTGCTCCATCAGTTTTGTCAAGATGTCGTAAGTGAATAACCAGCCATTGCGGTTCTGTTTATCTTGTGCAGCAATTAATGTTGATGGATCAGATCTATCGAAACTGAAACTTTGCACCAATTGTTTCTGTACTCGCTCAACGCCGGATATGACTTCTCTGACGGATTCCAGATCGAGGCCAGCAAGGGCTGCTGTGTTAATAGCTTCGGCTAAACAATGGACGACCTGTATATTGGAATGATTCGACTGCCTCACATCTCCAATAGACAAAACTGTCATGGAGTCCTGAAAGTCCCACTTGTTCCTTAATTTTTCCAGATCCTCCGTTACGCTGCCACAATCGGAGTTCGTTGCTAGGGTGTAAGTTTCCACATCCCACAACGTGTTGACCACGTGAACGTTGTAAGTGACGTAATTTTCCCGCGATGCTGAGGTCCACTTATCGTACGTCAGAGCCACCGCCTCACAATTTTTCAGAGTGTCGGATAAAGAATGGTTCAAGATGTCGTGGTGCTGCGACATAAATGATTCACAAAATCGTCGACATTTCTCGTGGTCAAATGATGGATCCGCCGCTGACATCATATTGACAAAAGCAGAGTTATTCACAGCTTCCGGCGCCTCAAAGCGGTCAATAAGATATTCGGCGATCATCGTATTCAGCACCAAAGGGGATCTCATGGTGTTTCCATACACTTCAGATATTAGGGGATGGAATGAATCTTTCTGGGCGCTGGTTACTATATTCTCTCCATCCGTTGGACTCGGCAAGATTCTCGGTTTGGCGATAGGTGAGGTAAGCCCGGCGACGTCCGCTAGAGGATGTGGTTGTTTCTTGCCGCCGTACCCGTGCCGTGCGAGGTGTGTGTGTAGATTGGTGGTATTCCCGGAGTATCGTACCGCCGTGTAGCAATGACGACAGATAGCGTGCGATTTATCGAGATGTCCATCCTCTCCCATGTAAAATCCAAAGTGTCCCCAAACCGTGCTCTTGGTTTTTCCGGGAAACCCATAGAGAGTTGGTCGTGCCCCCGATCCCTGCATGTTATGATACACGGCCATCGCGTCCTCCTGTTTTATCTGACTCTCGTCCATCGTGTCCGCCATGAACTGTCGATAACGCACGCCTGTTTACTCTATTCGCGCCTGCGCACTTCTGGTCTCCGATAAATCGCGATAACAAAGAAGGGCGAGCGATCGATCAATGCTGAGAGATTACCGTACTACGGGAAGTTACACTCGATGGAGCGCGCAATCGATTGACCTGGTTTATGCCATGATAAGCTACACACACGTGTGTATATAGTCCAAATATAGCGACGATCTCTTGTTGACAAGTTTTTATGTTATGGAAAGTTTATGTAGCCGATTTAACAATGTTTGTAAATATATAGATGTGTTGTAAGCAGATTGCAGAGGGGCGGGTTATGTGTGTATATATATATGTAGTAAGCCGATTTATATTGATAGTGTGTTCAGTGGTGCGGGAAAGCCCTCCCATGCATTCGGTGAAACGTCAAATAGTTTTTCACATCAAAACATTGGTTATGTAATTTGCGAGAGAAGGTGTCAAGTATCAGCACAGTTTTCAATAATCTGAATATAAAATTTTAGATGACAGCGGTTTATGTTTTTACAATATAAAAAAATTATAGCGAACTAAAATGTACATTCCATGCTTGCAAAATTTTGTCAATTTAGACTTTCAGGTAAATTGACTTTATATATTCTTTTCAGTCCCTATATTAAACTTGTTGACTTTGCACACTTGATGTCATAGCTACAAAGAATATCATTGTGAAGTCAATCTGATTAAAATCAGATTCTCAACCCGCTCCTTTATTTTAATCAGAGGCTGGATTTGTTTTTATCGCAAGGAAGAGTTTTACATATATTTTATTATTTTATTGTAAATAAAACATTGACTTAAAATTTTAGTCTTTTACACAAGGAATTGTTTTCTTATTTAATCTTTTATTACGTTTTGTATTGTAAATAAAACTTTGATTTTTATATTGCGTTTGTGAAATTACGCATTTAGCTTCTGCAATATCAAAAGATTAGGTTTATTTTCATTATTACTAATATAACGTACTTCTTCTGTACTTGTTTGTTTGTGTGTTATTTTCTTGATATAATGTTTGTAGTTTCTGTATAATTTTCCAGAAAATTGTATGCACCCCCCCCCCCCCCCTAAGCATTTAAGAAATTATAGGCTTTCAAAATTTTTTATTTTCTGTTCCTGTTATTTTCAAGCACAGAGCTATACCCCGGATGGACCAAGCTTAATGAACGCGTTATTTATAAAGATTAGTGTAGTAAAAATGCCTTAATTTTGAAGCTAAAAAAAGTTAATATTTTTCGCGTTAATAAACGTTAAGGCGTTTTGTCATATACGCGAATTTGTCCTCATGTTGAAGCAGTTTTACACTTTTTTGTCATATACGTGAAAATGTCCTCATGATGAAGCAGTTTCATACTTTTTAAAGTCCTTGTGTCAGAATATGTACACAGTGCTTTAAGTTTATTATTACATATAACTATGACATCGTTAATGTCTTATTACCATCTACCCATTTCAAGAGTCAAACTACAAATACTGTAAACCAATTATTATTCGCCACCACTTTATTTCGCCGTTAACCCGATATGAAGTGGTTCGCGGCGACTAATTTTCGCGACCAAGCCTTATCCACACCTGTTTTTTATTACAACTATATGCCAAATACTGGTCCATGGCGAGAAATATTCGCAACAATGATGCTCTCGAGATCCAGTAATGTTTTTGGCAATACTAATGTAACAGGCACTTTTTGTATGTTCTGTTTATTTTGAAGTCAATGTTACAAGTGATTGGACATTTCACAGGATGAACTGAGATCCTCAGATATTATGTAATACACAACAACCCTCTAGTGAATATAACAAAAATATTGCACAACTATTTCATGAAATCAGAAATCACAAATGGCATAAATATAACACAAATAATTCAGGAATTCCTGAAGTGACAAAAATAGAATTCTCTTATTCTCTGTTTCTGACTTGTACTGTTTGGATAATGAAATAAATGAAATGATGGGTCAACATTATCATCAGGCAAGATTGTCAGTAAAGACTTACACAAAACTGCAACATTTTTTAAAGCTGAAGAATTTAGCACTGAACACAGAAACAGTTTCCTACCCTTTGACCTGTGATTAATAAACACGCATAATAATAAAGATATAATACATCTATAATGTTCAGAGCAGGTGCTTGATGAACTGATGTACATTGGGATCCTCCAAGGCTGTTTTTACTACCAAAAAGTGCATTTCTCCTAATTGTCAAATTTTTTTTTTTTATAAAAGTAAGCTTTTAAATTCACAAACTTGTCTTCTTTGATAAGTACCCAGTAAGGCTACAGTTATCAAATAAATTTGAATATAAAATTGAAATCTGATGACTTTCAATTTGTCTGAATATCAGGTTTAATTAATTTCTCTCTGAATGTAAGATTTTGTGTCCCAATATTTTCAGAGGAGGCAGATTACATTCCTAGGGGTAGTAAATTAGCATCAAGCTTAACAATGATGGGTTAATATCAGTCTGAAATCTCCATAAACTGCCATTTTTTCACTTGAAATATAAATGCCAAAATAGAAATACACATGTATTCAACACAAATTAGTTTTGTGTCACAATTATGTTAGCACACGAACAGATATATGGTATGTGCACATCATAAGAACTTTTTATTTCATATCTCAGACTACCTTACCTTAAATGCTGTCCTTTTCAACATTACAATTTTACAATGTGAAGGGAAATAAAGAAGACAAGTTATTTTGTGTGAGATTCAGAGGGTTGTCTCCCTCCTTTCATATAAAGCAACAGAAAACAAATCAATAAACCCTATCTTCGACTGAATCTCCATATGATGTCATAGGGTTTTTGTAATAATTGTGGCACTCGTGAAAACATAAAACATAAAGGATCAATCAAATCTTTACAAGTTTTGAAGAAAATTAAGAGAAATTTAATTTTCCTTCATACTAATTATTAACAAAAAACTTAACATTAAAAAAAGAAACAACTGGATCTGCAAAATATTTACATAACAATTTCAAAGTCTGACCTTCATCAGAAGTACTTATAAACTTAAATACACTATTAAGACGTTAACTTATAAACTTTAAATATATCATTATATTATGTTTTATTGTAACAATATCAGATTGTATTTGATCCTTCCTCTGAAGAACCAGTAAATATATTAAGCACCTTGAGTGACAAACATCACGTGATTACTAGCTTTTTTTCTTTGTACATGCCTACAAGTCTGTGTTGATAACGATGGACTTAAAGCTCCCACTAATATCACTAGGCAAGAAAACATCCACACACTATCGAGCCCTAGGCCGAGGCCTGGTAATAGTCTCGAACCGGAGCGACGTCATCTTCCGTCACGTTCACCGAGCCGTTAGGGAGTAGCGAGGATGGGCGGGTGTAGTAGGACCCCGACTGGTGGTCAAAGTGGGTACTGTCGAAGCTGACACTCATGTTGTCGCCATCCTCGGACTTGCGGACGTTGGACTGGTACGGCATGCTCACCGTGTCTTCTTCAGGAATCTCGTCCACCTGACTCTTATAGGAGAACAGGATTCGTGGCTGTGTGTGCCTAAAGTGAAAGTATGCATTATTTAAAACTATATATAAACCATACACCAAATATTAAATGTACACTTTATATAAAAATACATGTACCAGTAAACTTTACATCAAAATACATGTGTATATGTGAGCAATACATCAAAATATGTATAAACTAAACAGAATTTGATCATTTTTCTCAGGAGAATTACCGTTAGAATTACCAGTAGATTTCACCCATATTATATGTAATGATATTAAAGTTTGGATACCGGTATATCATGGTAGGGACGTAATTATGGTTTTTTTTTCAAGTAGTGTACAGGTGACACGATGTTAGTATGTTCAATATCTTGATAATTACAAAAAAAATAACAGGTAAAAAACATGTCATTTTAAAAAGCCTGATCATTGATTGATGAATTTGATTAATTATGCACATCCACATAAGCAACAAGGTTTGAAAATATGTACAAAAATAGAAAAATAAACAGAGGTCTAACTTACATAAAGAATTTCCTCAAAAACACCAGATACACAAGAGGCACAAAACAAGTGAAGTAGATATAGGATGTTAAATCCACCAAGCTGAAAAAAACCAAAACAAAGCTGAATGATTGATAAAAGACCCCGCCTTATTTCTTTTATAGTTGGAGGAGAGACATTTAATATTGATTCATTTAAACATTTGTTATTTTATTTTCCGTATCAAATTGCGAGAATATAAAATCGTGAGTACCAAATTTTTGTTGCTATTTTTAAATATGGTAAACTGGTGCCAGAAAAATAAAAGTAAGATTTTAAAATCTGGGTGCTTCTTGCAATTTTAAGCATATACATGTACACGCATTAATTCCTCCGGTTTAATTGAGATTTAAAGTAATGAACCTCTCCCCAGAGATAAAATGACACAAAGAATGAGTTCTGGACAGACTTACCACATTCCTTCCTGAATTGCTCCATACAACATCCCACTCCCAATGGCCTGGCCCAGATTTAGGAAGGCCAAAAATGCTGCATAGCGGTAAAAAGATTTCTTGGCTGAAAGTCCAAAGTTCAAATTCATAATTTTTAAAACTTTCCCCTTTTAACATATTTGATAATTTATGAATTATGGAGTACTGATTTTGCTCAGTACTGTGTAGGTGGTTTTCCAAAACATCTTTACAGTATTTATCATCCAATTTAAAATACTCACGTGGAAGAGACCACCTCTCCTTCAGACTTGTCCAAGGTAAAATAAATATCACGGTGTATACCTGTAAAATAATCAGTTCTATCTACATTCTCTACATTTCCCTTCATGTTATGTATATCTTATGTTTAAGCATCATTCATGAATTCCTAATTCATTGATTAAACTCACAAAGAAAAAGACAAGAGAGCTCGTGAGCCAGAAAATCATTCCTCCATGGGCGAAGATGTCGAAGTCCTGGTATGTTTCGTTGGAGCCTTTCTGTACATGGAACTGAGGATCAGGGTATTCAAACTCCAGGGTGCCCTGAATCAAAGAAAGAAATCAATGAGATAACTTCAGTGTGAAAAACACACATTGCTGCTCTGTCGAAACAGAATACTGTGAGATAAATTTAAGTGCATAAATTTAAGTCCCAGGTCTCCTCACAAAGATGAACACTACAGTAAACTCTTGTATACCTTACCTGTGTACACGAATAAATGAGGGCCACACATGATGTCACTAATAATATCTTACCTGTGTACACGAGTATATGAGTGCCACACATGATGTCACTAATAGCACTCTCTGTATGGATTTTCTGCTGTCCAAATGACCTACAAAATTTTTATTTGACAATTAATACAGGAGCCAGTAAGTAAAAAAGTGATCACTCCCATAAACAGAATTTTCTGATCATTATGCAGAGGTATCTCAAATCAGCTTTATACAAATTTTTGAATAACATGAATAAGTAAAGTAAACTTCACAAGAGAACTCACCGAATGCTAGTCCAAACACAATAATGGACATTTCTGTCCCCAGCAAGAAAAACCTCAGGACCAGCCACAACACCTGTGAACAAAGTTCATATACACAATCATATAAAATTACACACTAACTTTAAACAACACTATGCCCTCTTCATGAACAGCATTCTAATACAGTCTATCAAAATGTTATCAATTCAACTTCAAAGCCGGAGTTAGAGCTTGGGAATCACGTTTACTGTGTGTACATACAAATGTATATTTATGAACCATCTGTTTTATGAGTTAGTGATTGGTTCTTTCCAAGTTTACTTTTCGTGGACAGTACTCTCACCTTATCCGTAATGTCCCCCGCCAATACGGACGCATTGACCGTCATTGACACCACACACCTCAGGACGCTGATTACAGCAACCAGACACACCTGTGTACCAGGTAAAAATCAAACAGCTGTACTACAAGACTGAACAGAAATTAGAAAGACTTCCCATTTGAGAAACACTGTCAAAATCATCTATATATCAAAATTAAAATCAAAATATAATATTATACCCATTAATATAAAATATCATAATAAAAATCAGATAAGTCAATCAATAAAAATGAAAAGTACGGACAGTAGAGGACAGTTATGCACTCACTAGAACATAGAACGCTGTAAATATGGGACTGCTGGTACTTCTGAGTTTGGTGACGGCAGATTTTGATTTGTAGAGGAGGAACATCAGGAAGAAAACATTGGGAATAAGGACAATCAGGTCCCACACTCTAACCCTGCAAATCAAAACAGCTTATTGTTTAATGAGAGAGAGAGAGAGAGAGAGAGAGAGAGAGAGAGAGAGAGAGAGAGAGAGAGAGAGAGAGAGAGAGAGAGAGAGAGAGAGAGAGAGAGAGAGAGACAGACAGACAGACAGACAGAGAGAGACAGAGAGACAGAGAGAAAGACAGACAGAGCGAGAGAGTACCAAATAAAGAGAGTACAAAACACACCACAACTATACTGGATCAAAAACTCAAAATCTCTTTGAATACTTGTTACTAGTGCATGCCACTGGTGACAATTCTATTTTCCTCACCCAAATATCAAGATGTTTACATAAAGAGAGGAGCAATATACCAGTTTTTTTAAATTGTATATTCCAAACATATCTGATTCAGATCTTTTCTCTTACAACAGAAATGTAGTCAAAGATCGAGAAGAAAAATGTGGGCTTTTTTCTGCTATAATGTAATTACCTTGATTCTCCAATATCATCGTACAATATGGCCTGACACACTGGTTCAGTGATGGTAAAGGATGGGAGAGGTGTATCATTTCCTCTCGAGGGGATATACCCTGGTGTAGTGCTCAAATTGTGTCCTGTTGGCAAATTACCTGATCCCAGCCCCAATCCTGTTGGATTGTTTCCCAGGGACAATTTAAGCTGACTAGACATTGATATCTGTTAAAGCTGAGGGGACAAAAAATTAAAAGATTCTTTTATTGTAGGTACAAAATTCAAGTTTCAAAAGATTCCATTTAAATTTAAGTAAATATGCTGAGGAAAAGAAACTTAAAAGAGATTTATTAATTTTTGAAACGTAAACACAAAACCGCTGAAAAAAAATGGTAGAACAATATTCTGATCCAAGAAAGAAATCCTACAGTAGGAGTTCCCCGGTTCCCCATCAGACTCAAGATCAACAACCCATTGTCTGTGTCAACAAAATAATCAAAGTACAAATTAAAGTACAATAAAACTGCTCTATTTACCTCACTGATTTCCAATCTTATTGAAACATTTTTGTCGAATTTTGGAAATGCGTCAATTTTGTTTGGCAACACCAGCTTCCTGACATTATAATCAGTTTACAGCATCCCGATCTCGATTAATATTTTGTTTCTCTTTACAAACAATTTATTTCCTCATGAAATAATTTTAAAATGCTGTATGTAAGTTCTCAATTTTCATTAAAGATTAATCCTGATGAAAAAAAGAGTGACGTTGGTATTAGATATATGCATCGGGTATGATATTCAACATGTCAACTTTCATTTTGAGAAAAATGTTTATCAAATTACTTTCTGCCAAAGTTATTGTTTCTTGGAAGTCTTTCCTTTCTGAATTCATCTTATTTAAATGTGAATTGCAGATCGGAGAAAAATGATATATCTTGTTGTTTAATACATATTAGTAAAAATCCATACAATGAGTTGTTTTAAAGGAAAAATGCGGGAATATCGAAATATTTCCTTGGACCGCTTTGATGGTTTGAACCTGAAGTCCACCGTTTATTTCCTCTCTCACTGTCACTGTGGTGAGTATGACATACTCCCTTTGTTTTAGCAACCCACAATTTCAAAATGACGGTATCGATCATTCATACACCAAAACTATCTTTGTCACATTATCGAAGTGTAACGGGATGGGAGAATTAATGACGGACCAGACCAGTTTCGAACCTGGGCCCCCTGAATCTCTAGTCAGGTGCTCTACCAACTGAGCTATCTGGTGCCAGTATTTGAACCGGTTGGTCACTGTCACATTCCTCCTCCTTAAATGATCTTCCCACTCGAAGATCACCCCAGGCTCTTCCCTTGGCAGGAGTTATCCTGGTCACGGCACCAAATGTAACAGGATGGAAGAAATAATGATGGACCAGACCGGGATTCGAACCTGGGTCCCTTGAATCTCTAGTCAGGTGCTCTACCAACTGAGCTATCTGGCGCCGGTTTTCAAACCAGTCTGACCATCACAAAATCATTGTGGAGCATGATCTGAGACTACTCGGATGCTTACTGTGTACTTTTTATATGAACTTTTATTGGGTGTAGCACCAGAGTGTATATCATATTTCTTATTGGATATTAACTATCTTCATTTCCCAATCAGTAATACTTATTTCTATGTCATTGTGATCAACCGAAGAGAAGCTTGTAGCGGACTCGTTTAATCACTTACTGAAGGTTTCATCATTAAAATGGATGTATTCTCATCAAAATCAAGTAAAAGCAATAAGATTCAAATCATTAAAATTAAGATTTGACAGGAATTTTGAAGTTTGTATGATATGACACACAGTTTATTTAATAACCATAAGCGTGTGATTAGATAAATGTTTATAGAGTGGACCTTCAATATTTCAGCAGTTGATTATGTAAATTACATCATATAGAAGTTCATATCCACAAAAAGATGGGCATTTATAGCATAAAAGAATTTTGGGATTAGATAGTGTTTACCGATATACATTGTACTTTAATTCACAGATCACATGGAAGGACTTGCTTCTACAGAATTTCTTGACAGGCTGTCATCTAGGTAAGGGAAAGGAGTCTGTATGTAATGACTTAACTGTAATTTAAGGTTTTATTTGATTTCAAATCTTGTAACAGAAAGGAAGGAAACCTATATGACCAGACAGACATTCCAGTGTGTGTTTAGATGTTCCTCTGAGCTATATTCCCACTCCAAATGGTCTGACAGTCACACGTTTAGTTGCCATGTAAAGATAAACGGCATCAAATTTTTAATTTAGGTTTTACTGACATAACTGATTGATATTGTAGATCTTTGTTATTTCAAATTTTCAGAAATGACATTTTCCTGTATTGTTCCGAGGTTACAAAAATTTTGTTGATGGAAAAACATGCAAAATTGGAAAAGTTTGTGGTAAGCACACAATATATGGTTATTATGCAGGTCTATGGTGTAATTTACAGATAATTCATGTCATTGTGATTCAAACTTTAAAAAAAAAAAGAATTCATTATGATGCTGAAGTTATTTTACAAATGTTTGTATGTGCTATTGTACCTGTAATTTAAATTTAAAGGTTATCAAAAAGAGGTCTGTTCTAATGTTGTAGAAAATATTAAAGATTGGTGAACCATCTTGTATTCCCATTCCAGCTCAAAATTTAGCCAAGGTAAGAATTTACACTAAACATGAGTTCATTTATGTTGCACGTCTCTAGCAATTATAAAAAATCAACTTTAATGACACTAAAATTCCCTGGTTCCATTTCTTTTCTAGACAGAGGAAGTGACAGTGACACCAATACATGCCAGCCATTGCCCAGGGTCTGTCATGTAAGTTACCATAGAAACCCAGTATGTGTCATGTATGTTACCATAGAAACCCAGTTTGTGTCATGTAAGTTACCATAGAAACCCAGTATGTGAATGTAAGTTACCATAGATTCAGAGGATCTGTCATGTAAGTTACCATAGAAACCCAGTATATGTCATGTTAGTTACCTTAGAAACCCAGTGTGTGAATGTAAGTTACCATAGAAACAATGAGTCTGTCATGCAATATCCATAGCAACAGGGTCTGTCATATAAGTTACCATAGAAACCCAGTATATGTCATGTTAGTTACCTTAGAAACAAAGTATGTGAATGTAAGTTACCATAGAAACAGAGAGTCTGTCATGCAATAACTATAGAAACCCAGTATATGTCATGTTAGTTACCATAGAAACACAGGGTCTGTCATGTATTGTTATTCATTGTAGTGTTCATTGGAACACTATATGCTATTTTTCTCAGATAGCTTATACATATTTTTACCACATTATCCAGGTTAGGGGATTATTCTAACTGGAGGTCTGATGTGTTGAAACTGTGTGTGCTTTAAGCAGGTTAGTCTCATGTACTTTGTGATAATTTCTAGGTTCCTGTTTGAGGGGTATGATGGGACAGCCCTGTACACCGGGGATTTCCGATGGGAGTCAGACCAGATCCAGAATGTTCCTTCACTTCATGTAGATCAAAGGTAAAACAAATGTAATTTTGATTTCTATTAAATGATAAAGATCATTTGATACAAACTGATATTAATTCACACAATGACCTATGTTGAATATGAAAAATAAAGTGAAAATTTCCATATTCCTGCCTTTTGTGTAATTGAGTTTTATTGCCATATACATGTACCTTTCGACTATTTCATTGTTTTTGCGTAGGGTGAAGCCCCTGGCCAGCCTATATGTGGACACTACCTTCTGTCACCCAAACAGTTTCCTGATCCCCTCCCGCCGGACAATCATCAAGGTTGTGTGTGACCTAGTTACGGAGTGGACAGCCCAGGGGAGCAACCATGTAGTTCATTTCACTCCCAGGGCCAACTACGGCCATGAACCTCTGCTAAAGGAGGTCGCTCAGACTCTAGGATGCAAGGTCTGAAATTTATTTCAATTTAACATTTTTTAAAAATTGTGTCAAGTTGATTAATTTAAAAAATATAGTCAGAAATTATGACTTGTTATGAAGAAGATTGCTATATTGCAGAAATGCAGAATTTTAACAATCTAAAAATTGTATGATTTGAATAGGCACTATTTGATATTTTTGATATTAGTTAATGGTGCTTTAACTTTGTTTTGTACAAGTCTCATTTATTTCTTACTTTATATATGTGCATGATGTATATAATATACCAAGCCTCTTTTTCTTTGCAAGGTGCATGTCAAGAAGGATAAAGAAAACATCTACAACCAGATGTCAGAGCTGCAGGGGGTGTTCACATCAGACTCAACAGCCACTCCCCTTCATGCTTGTGGAGGGAAGGTATGAATTATAACACCATGCTGTTCAGTACTAATTCTAGATATTAAATCTTGGACTCATGCAAATTTTTAAAGCATTTTCTTGCTACAAAACTCTGTATCAGGTTGCAATTTTTACATTGTTATGTCATTAAGAAATTACTTGTAGTGTTAATTATTTCTGTTGTAATATCTTTTGATATTAAGGTATATGGAAAAGTCCCCCGCCTGCCATGTAACTTGAAGAGTAACCTGAAGGTCATGGTCATTCTACCGTCCACCATGTTCTTCACTCAGTCTGTCCACGTGAGTGAGCGAGAGATCGTTCTCCAGGACCGGGGGATGTATCGGGTCTGCTACTGCTTCCATTCCTCTATGCAGGAGGTGCGTGACCTAGTGACCTACTTACAACCCAGACAGGTGTTTCCTAATGTCAAGCCAGCTGAGGATAAAACACTTGGTCAGGTGTGTCTAAAGGAGAAATAATTGTTGTAGATACCCTCTCTAGCATGGAGAATATTTCTTGGTTTACATGTACCTATATGTATAACATGGGTTTATATGTATAACATGGGTCTATATGTATAACATGGGTCTATATGTATAACATGGGTCTATATGTATAACATGGGTCTATATGTATAACATGGGTCTATATGTATAACTGTTACATGGGTCTATATGTATAACATGGGTCTATATGTATAACATGGGTCAAACAATTTCCATGTACTGTTAGGGGAAATATGCAAAAAAAAATACATAACAAATATCAGCTTGTTATCAGTTTATTACAGTTTATCTTTTGATCTGTGTATAGGTTCAGCAGCGTTTGAATGAGTTCCTGAAGTTGAAACACAGTTCCCATGTGAGAGAGGCCATGGATTCCCAGCGTCCACTCGGTCTGCTGAAGGGAGTCCTAAAGAAGAGGAAGAAAAAACTCTCAAGTATCTTTCCACTTGTCATCCACTTTTCTTGTGTTTGGGGACTACTCTCCACGTATCATCCACCTTTCTTGTGTTAGAGGACTAGTTTCCATTTGTCATCCACCTTTCTTGTGTTTAGGATCTACTCTCCACTGTATGTCATCCACCATTCTGCTATCTTGATTATTCCATATCTTTTAGCAGATAACATACATTGTACCAATACCCTATTCATATATCGTGAAGTAGAACCTGCCTTGATGTTAAATGTTACCGATTCTACTTTATGTGTTTTGGGAGAGGGTAGCTGCAGGTCTGTAGCTCCCGTTCTGAAAAAATTTGGATGGACGACTTGGGAGCTACAGTGCCTCCCATAGTAAAAAACTGCAATTTACGGTGCACAAAAATTGTGCTAGTTTTTGACTGATTATCCTTATTTTCACACAAATTCTGTGAAAACAATTAGTACCATTAAATTTTTCAGGAAATTTACTACAGATATTGTCACTTTACTTGCCTCAGACTTTCTCTTAAAAATGCTAACCGACCTTGAAAAATGAAGTATATTAATTTACGTCGAGATGGAAAGACGCCATTTTCCCATGTAAACAAATTGCACCACTTCACTTTACGGGGCTGGTGATGGTGTTTAAAAGAATATCAGAGGAAAGTAAAGTGATGATATCTGTAGTAAAATGTAAGTTATTGGAATCAAATATTTGTAAAGAATATGTTTGGAAATGAGAATAATCAGTCTGAAACTAGCGCAATTTTTTGTGCGACGTAAATTGCAGTTTTTTTACTATGGGAGGCACTGTAGCTCCCAGGTCATCCATCCAAATTTTTTCAGACCTGGAGCTACAGACCTGCAGCTAAGGAGAGGGCTACAGTAGGTTGTTCCTGCTGCCTAACCCCAATCGATTTAATTATGAATACATGTAGTACTTTGTTTTAACTAATCTTCTCTTTGTAGTTGTAGAATCATTGAGTGAGGAGGAACTTCTGTTTGGATCACAGAGTTTGTCACCAAAGAAATTCAGCAGTGCTATTGCATCACCAGCTAAAAATAACCACAAAGAAGACATGGAAGATGAGGAGGAAGATCAAAGTTCCTATGATGGTAGTTGTCAAAGCGACAGTGAACTCAGCGGAATCTGTGATTTGGACGAGGAGAGGTAAGTTACCAGTCATTGGTGTAGATATGTAAGATCATGTAATACCTACTAGAGATGTGTTTCAAACCATACTAGAAAGTATCCATGATCTTGCAGACTTATGAGATGAAGAAATGAAAAAGCCAATAGTTTATTCTTGCGGTAATATGCTGTTATTGGGCGAAATAGAATTTCTATCAAGAGACAGAAATTTTGTATTCCATGATTTATTATTGTTATTCATCTGATGCAATATACATGTAAGTTGCTGGAACTTATTATTTGATATCAAATAGACTTGATTTGAAGGGGAGTCTTTTTTCACTCGGATAAACTCCTTCACGGATACAAAGATTTAGTGGTTTCAAAGAGAACGTCCAACTTTACTCAACCCTATTTATCCCCTCGTTATTTGATATACTTGTACTCTGTCACAATCAATAATACTTTGAGTTGTTTTGACTTTTTCTGATGAATATACCATTTATGTATACGTAAAACTTATACATTTATGTATTAGTTCCCAGTCACTTTCCACTCCACGGCAGAGCTTACTGGAGGCCATCAATTCCCTAGACGGCAGCCAATCAGAAAGCCTGTCTCACAGAATTGTGGTGTACGATGACTGTGAACAAACTGAGGGAAAAGCTCTCTCACTGGAGGAACTAAACAAACAATACCAGTGAGTCTCTCTCTTTCTAGTGACTAAGATGTTTCTGTATTTCACTACTAATGTTTCATGTACATAGAAAAAGAACAAAAAAAAACCTACGTGTACCTATTACTGAACTTGCACCTACATTATTTGTTAAAATGCCAATTTGAGTTTTAAAATGTATCCTTTTGTTAATTTTGATATGTTATAAATGTTTTTAATAAGAAACATTTTGTTATGGAGTATTGAATCTGTTCATTAACAGGGAAGGTGAGGGAGACGTTGACTCAGGGTCCGTGTCTGACCAGGGAGACCCTGAACCTGAAAAAGACAGTTTCCCACCCCCAGAGACAACAAAAATTTATAAAGAAAGTGAAAACAAAAGATCTGACAAACACAGCGGAGAAAACGCCCAAAACAACAGTAAGTCAGAATCAGTTGAATCGACTGATGGTAAACCTGCTTCTGGCTCTGGTGATTCTGACTACAATGGAAGCAGTGATTTGTTTGATGGAAAATTTGATGAAATGAGCAAGAAAAGTACAATGAGTGAAAAATCAAGCTACCTCTCTGATTTACACATCTCTCCAAGCAGCTGTGATAGCCAATCAAATGTTTCTTCTAGAACTGGTAATAGCCAATCAAATGCATGTATAACTATAAGTGACTGTGATAGCCAATCAAATGTACCTGGTAGCAACTGTGATAGCCAATTAAATTCATCCCATGGGTACAGTGGTAACCAATCAAATTCTTTAACTAAAAATTTGAATCAAAAATCAACCAATAGCATTGTCTGTGATAATGAAGAATCTGTAGGATTTAATCCTCATTCACTGCATGACCAGGTGGATTTGGATCAGGTGTCTGATGAGCTGGATATTTGTCATTCAGCGGAGAACGAGGATGATAGAAACCATGTCATTGTCATTCCAGATGAAAGTGAGTCAGATGATGAAGATTGTCCCACAGAGATTTCCCCTCAGGAGTCAAAGACCACCAATCATGTAAATGTGACAAAGAAAAGGAAGCAGCAAGAGGATCTAGATGACATTGATGCACTGTTTGAGGTGGAGTCTTCAGATTCTAATGATGATGATGTCAAAATTGTTGAGGACCCTTTAACTGAACCTAGAGCCAGTAAATATGAAAACTGCAACAGAAATACTCATAAAGCCATGCATGATAATTCAGGACCTAGCACCAGTTTGCTGGATTTACCCAGAACGAGCACCAGTTTAGCAGAGGAATCGGACAGTGATGCAACTCTTCCACCCAGTCAGAATTCCTACTCTGAGTCTCCAAAGAAACGAAGACCTCCTTCAGAGGACAGTGTAGAAATCATTGAAAGTACAACAATGAGTCTTGGTACTCAGGAGAATTTTCACCAAACACCCAGAAAACTACAGCAGACTTCTATGGACCATTATGTCTCTTCTCTGGAAGACTCCCCAGAAAAATTTAGTCCCAGCATTGTAAAAAGAAGAAAAAAATGTACTAAAAAGTTAAATATTAGTCATATGAAGTTAATGTACAAGAGTAATGGGGAGGAGTGTAGTGGGGATGAAGAAGTGGTGGATCTAACATTATGAAGATGTCTCCTACTATTTTTTGCTTCGCTTTACAAAATAATGTAAGACTTACAACCAAATAAACAAATGCACATTTTTCATAAACTAATCAGCGATTCAAATTTCAAATCAGTATCTGTACAAATTTCTTGAAATATAAAGAAAGATGAAATGAAACAAGTGTTGTGATTTGTGACTAGACTTCTGGTGATAGTTACCTCACGATATTTATATGTATTTTGTTTTGCTGTATTGTATTTGTTATTTTAAGAGATTTTTAATTTGTTCCTAGATGCAATTCATATATTTACCATTTATATTTAACATAACATGTTTAACTTTGTGAATTAATTTCATCTTTTTTCAATTCTTGTATGATATAACATGTTTTTCTAGTCAAATAAATTTAAATTATTCCAACTGGTCTTGTTGAAGAAAACACAAAATGCAAATATCAAGAATCTTTGGACCAACAAGAGCTGATAGTGGAATTAAATATAATAGAATTATATCAGTTTACAGTAAGCCATGTTAAGTACGAACATGGAGACAGCAAAATCTCTCTTATTTCGAAGTTTTGTAGAGTTCCAGCTAAATTGTTAACAAATCCTTGTTTCATGGATTTAGTGATTAGTCTAAAATTGATCATGGCCATCCAGCCCTCTTAATACCCACGTCGCCTGTAAACCATTAATACCCACGTCACCTGTAAACCATTATTACCCATGTCACCTGTAAACCATTATTACCCACGTTGACTGTAAACCATTAATACCCCTGTCACCTGTAAAACATTATTTCCCACATCGACTATAAACCATTATTACCCACATCGACTGTAAACCATTATTACACACATCGACTGTAAACCATTAATACCCATGTCACCTGTAAGCCATTAATACCCATGTCACCTGTAAACCAATCTCTTTGATAAAATAATCTTACATATGGATAACTGACCTTCAAAATACCCTTGCTTCTGTTAAAACTTTGCAATAAAACTTCGAGGAGCTAACTGTCAGTCTGTTAAAACTTCGAGGAGCTAACTGTCAGTCTGTTAAAACTTTGAGGAGCTCTCTGTCAATCTGTTATAACTTACAGGAGCTCACTGTCAATCTCATTCTGATTTTACTACTTTATATTTCTCTTGTAAAATTGAGTCGGACATATTTCCCTGTTAATTACAATTACATTACAGCTCCAAGAGTTCTATGTTTATTATTGGTTCTAACCCATGCCTGGTTCACAATATCTACCTTACTGTAGATTTCTCATTAAATGCGAATGATAAATATTTGCGCAAAATCACAAGAAGCATCTGCAGTGGATTTTGAAATTTCATTTTTTTTCCTGACAGTTATATGAAATTATAATTAATGTTTGGCATTAGCAATCTGATATTTGTGTGTTTTGATGTAAAGCGGTGGAATTAAGTACTTCGTAAATCAGGGAATCTGCAGTATGACTTAATACATGTAATTGGAAAAAAAAAATCTGACAAAATACACAAAGCAATTGTTTCATTTGACATTTATTTGACACAATCATGTTAACGACAGTATAAAAATACAGGAAATGTTATAACATGTACACTGTGATGTCATCAAAGGTCAAATGGCAACTTGAAATAGGTCAAACATTATGTAACTAACATAATCAATAGAGAGGGTAAACATTTGAACATATGAATTATTAGTGGAATTAAATGCAGATAAAGTTATTAGATATTCACACAGCTCTGTTTAGTTCTTCATCAAAGTTATAGAATTATTTCATAAACAGTGACAGTAAAGTGAAAATGTTGAATATTTTGTTATATACTGTCTTGCATGTACTGTTAATGTGATGTGTTAGGTAGATGCTTCTAGCTAGATGTACACAGTCAAACGGCTTCCCTCTCTTCTACCTTTAATTTGTCAAATGATGAAAAATGCTCAATTTTATGATTCCAAATACTACAGCGAGTGAAAAGAGGCCAATAGTTCTGAGTAAACATTTAAACCAGTGTTTCATGCAGTGCTGTGTTTGTTTGGAGGTGGGGGGGGGGGGGGGATTGGAATTTATGAATGGAATATTCCAAAGAGATTGAGCTACAACCTTCAAAATTCTGGTATACCGGGAATTATTGATAAACATTCATCTATCAAAAAATTCAGCTGTTAACAATGTAAAATATCAAGTGAAATCAAAACCTCATGTCAACACGTTAGCAACAAAATAACTTCAATTTGTTATGCTATCTAGACTAATTGGAAAAAAATCTTTTAATCAACACTTGCTATTAGTTATTACATGTACTATGATTAACAAATTTGGGTTGCTGGATTTTAATAAAATCCAAGGGATCCAGAAATACAAGAGCACATTACATTGGCAACATTTTATTCATCACATCAACACAATGACTCTCCACAAAAAAAAAAAAAAAAAAAAAAATGGGCCTATATCTGGTAATAATCAATATCAGAGATATCCTGTTTCTCTGGCCAAAATTTCAAAATAAAAAGTGACATGGAGGTATTTTATTTTTTATTTTTATTTGCAAAATTAAAAAGGTGAATAACTTAATTTTCTTTTTTTTTTTTTAAATGAATTGACCTGATGATACAGTGTTCAAGATACTGTAAACATATTATATTAGGCATGTATGACATTTGTTGGAAATTGATTTTTCAACAAGTTGGCATGGATTTGAATTAGCATATTTCTGGATACACCTATTTTAAACACGATGTGCTTGATTTAGCGGAAGTTGCTTTCCGCAAAAAAAATGCTAAATGGAATACACAGCCAAATGTAATAATTTATTATCATCCTTTTTTGGCCTCTTCTTCGTTTTCTAGAATATTGTTACGGATGAATAAAATGAATACCATACATGTGGTATGAATAAACAGATCAATCTTTAGAGCACATCTTATGTCTGAATAAACCACAAAGCCTTGTGGGTTATTATGCTATAATTCATTCATTCAAATTGAAGTATCTAAGCTAATATATACAAGAGAGAGAGAGAGAGAGAGAGAGAGAGAGAGAGAGAGAGAGAGAGGTGGGGAGGGCTACATGACTAACTACAACCTAGTGGTATATAATGCACATAATCATCACATGAAAAAAATAACATCACAACCAAAGTTTAAAAATTAAATCCATTTATCACAGAGAGATAACTGAGTAGAAAAAAGAAAAAGATCACAACACAATGTCTGCACAACAATCACAAATCAACCCTAGCATTATAATAAAACGGTTCTCTAAAGACATTCTATGACTAAGCACTCTTTTTCTTTCTGGATTCTAGCTGTTTTGATAAAACATTAACATTTTACATGCATTGCTTTAGAAGCTAATACCCATGTGTGGTATTTTATGAGTGCAATAAAATGAAAATTTCTGCTCTAAATATAAAAATTACAATTCATGAATAAATGGAGATCTATTTCTAACTAAAAACAGGAGATTAAAAAGAAAGATCTCTATTCTTAAACACTACAACCTACAAGATAGAGATACATGTATAAAATACAATAACCAGGACAATTCTGAGATCAATCCAAAATCCGAGATACAGTCTCACCAGACGGGAGCTTGCTGTGGCAAAACAACACAATATAAAAAAGTACAAATAATGTTGTATAAGATTGAGTTTTCATAAAGTTTGAATAAATAAACAATCTACAAGTTCTGGTGGCATCATAGACACATAGTATTTTGTCTTGTTCCAGAGATCATCTTGTTCATAGGCAGCAAGAACAGACAAAGGAATTCACATCCAATCAATGACTCTCTTACAGCTGAAGAGCTGAGGCTCTGCCAAAAAACCTCAAACAATCTAACACAGAACAATGATTCTAACCAATCCCTGACTTTCTAACAATAAGACACACTCTCCTGGACATCCATATAAAGGAAACCACTCTTCCTAGTAGGAATGTAAAAAATCAAAATTCTCTGCCTCAACTCTGTAATAATGTGCTTTCTCTAAAAGAAAACACAGCTAACAACAGTACCATTCTGCTTTGGAAAGAATCCAAAAAAAGTGCCAGCACTGAATTCAAGAAACGAATTTATTACAATCCAAGCCGTTCAAACACCAGCACTAACAAGGCAGCCATTGGGTGTCATTCTGTGATCCTGCAGACATCTAGCAGCAGCTGAAATCCCATAGCTTGACTGTCTTATCATACGACCCTGACACAATTATAAAATCATTAAACTGCATGCAGGTCACGCCGTCAGTGTGATTTCTCAAGGTCACCAGTCGTTCTCCTGTCTCCAAGTTCCAAACCTAGAGTAAAATCATTGTGCATTACAGTGAAACATGATACATGTATTAACAGTTGTAAAGTCATTGGATGCAAAATATGACCTTGAAAATGACTAACCCTGACTATCAGTTTCTGGTCAAAGAATTAAGTAGTACATGTAAACACTCACATATCAACGATTAACATAAAAAGTTATTGGTGAGATACATGTATTCAGTGCATGCTGTACATTTTTAGTTAGCATCATAACAGTATCGCACTGTACTAATAGATTCAAATAATCCCACAACAACAGAGTACTTACCTTAATAGTTTTGTCATCAGCTGCACTGACCAGCCTCCAACTGTCGGCCTGAAGACACCTGAAACAAGACACAGACATGGTAATGACAGGGGCAGAGCCAGAGGGAAATCCCAGAGAAACCAGAAAAAAAGGCATTGACTGGCCTTGCCCTGTACCTACCTGACGACCCCAGTGTGACCTTCAGCGTCCTTCCAGTCGATTGTGTTTACACAGCTTCCATTGTGGATGTCCCAGAACTTCAGCGTACAGTCCAGTGAGCCACTCACAATGCGTGTCGAGTCAAACTGGAGGCAGGTCACTGCGTCCTGATGCCCCATCAGAGTCCGCAGACAGGCTCCCTCATAGTTCCACACCTGTCACAGCACAGAGTCAAAACTAAGCAACCTCATGAATGAATGACTTTAAAACACTTCAGAAATCTTTGGCAAACAGTACAAGATGTCAGTTAAATCAATTGCCATTTTCTTAGTCTTTTTAACTAATGGTAGTGCTAGCTTTGCTTAGTCTTTTTAACTAATGGTAGTGCTAGCATTGTTTATCCTTGGATATTTGAGCAGTCCTTTTAACTTCCTTGTTTTGATGGCATTGTTTTTATTCTAAGTATGGTCAGTAAACATCTACTGCATATATCAAGATAAATCCATGGATATTTTAACATAGTCTTTTTAATTGTCTAGGTGTGCCGGTGTCATATATATCACATAATATATTGAACCCAGGTTCAATATTTCGCTGTATCAAAATATTATATGACACCGATATTGTATGTACAGGTACTCTACATGTATATATGGTCAGTAGACAAGTACTCACTTTGATGGTCTTGTCACATGATCCCGAGACCAGTTTGGTGTCATTAAAATGGACACACAACACTGCTGCCTGATGCCCCCTAATAACACAAAGTAAAAAACTGCCAACATGAGGGTGGAAAACAGACAAAACTTCATTATAGTATTGTCTTATAAACATTTTAACTTATGAAAATAAATTTTCATTCCCACACCAAACTTTATAGAATGGTTAGATTTTGATTCTTCTAAATTTGTTTCTAAATAAAACAACTCAAAATAATTTAATAGGTCCCTTTCTGAAGAGTATTTTTGTATTCTCACTTTTGAAGTACCAGTGATTTAAATATTTGAGTGTTTTAACCCCTCCCTCCCATCCTTTATTGATATTATACCCCACCCCTCACCTGAGAGTTATCCTGCATTCTCCACTCTTGGTGTCCCACACTTTGAGCGTTTTGTCGTAGGACCCACTCACCACCTTGTCGTCATCAACCTGACACCAGAAAAAGGTGATGTACAGAGCAGCAAAGAGATCTTGACAATAAGAATGATATTTACACAATTCAGGTGAACATGATGTCATTGAGAGCTGTTTGACAGTATTGAAACTGAACACATGCACTTTTGAAAAAAAAAACACACCCCAGGTATAGCCTTAATCAAGTGAGTCACTGACAGGTCTGGCGTACCTTTACCTGTGATCAGCTGTGTGTTTGACTTACCTGGAGACACCTGACTGTGTCTGTGTGGCCAATCATGGTCACCTTACAGGCGATGCTGGACCAGCTTTCCTGAGTGGACAAATCCCAGACCTATAAAACATACAACAAAGAAATATTCACAATGATCAGTGGTTAATTAATTATTCCAACCTAAAATGTATAAATAACATGCTGTATTATTAGAGTAACTTTCATTAATGTATGATCAAATATCTGAGGAAAGAAACAAGAGGCCCATGGGCCACATCGCTCACCTGAGCAATGATAGACATAATAAAATCAGCTTTATGGAGTCATATACAAAGTATCTGAACAATGTTGTATAATAGATCCTGTATAAAAAAAAAATCCCCTGCATATTCTTATGTTTATCATTGACCCCTTTTGTAAAAGAATGATTTTACAGTCATATTACATATTGAGCATTGCAGTTCTGAGAAAATGATCAGACTTAAACAACTGTTTATATATGGATAATAAACCTATATCAAACTTTGAACCCCTTGTGAGGCCAAAGAATTGTCCAGGGGCCAGAGTCTAAACAATTTTTAAGAATCAACAATAATTCAAAATACTTGCATATAAGTGAAACCATAGATAATAACATTTGAGTTTTTGTAGATAATTCAAATGTTTTCCTTTGTAAAATTGGAACACCCCCCCCCCCCTCCCCCAAACCCTAGTCCTGGAGATTATGATTTTGACAAATTTTTATCTACACTATCTGAACTGACTTTTCTAGGCAATTGATTTTTAAAGATATTTCCCTATATATTCCTATGTAAAAGTAAAAGTTTGACCCCCCCCTCCATTGTGGCCCCACCCTACGCCCAGCATCATGATTTAAACAAACTTGAATCTTTCAAACCTAAGGACGCTTCCACACAAGTTACAGCTTTTCTGCCCGATCAGATTCTGAGAAAAAGATTTTTAAAGATTTTTCTCTAAAAATTCCGATGTGAAAATTTGACCCCCGCTGTGGCCCCACCCTACCCCTGGGGATCATGATTTGAACAAACTTGAATCTACACTACCTGAGGATGCTTCCACACAAGTTACTGTTTTTCTGGCTGATCAGTTTCAAAGAAAAAGATTTTTAAAGATTTACTCTATATGTTCCTATGTAAAAATTCAACCCCCCACTGTGGCCCCACCCTACCCCCAGGGATCATGATTTGAACAAACTTGATTCTACACTACCTGACACTACTGGCTCTAAAAACCCCTGTCCGTATGAAATTCCCCTGTCTTTCCCTGTCACCCCCTGTGTTTTCCCTGTCATCCCCTGTGCACCCCCTGTCAGCCCCTGTGCACAGCCCCTGTACACCCTGTTATCCCCTGTCAGCCACTGTACACACCCCCTGTGTGCCACTGTAAGCCCCTGTCACCCCCCTGTACGCCACTGTCATCCCCTGTAAGCCACTGTATTCCCCTGTACATGCCCCTGACACCCCCTGTACGGTTTTAAACAGTTTATAACAGCCTTTTCTGTTATTTAATTTCAATATTTTTTTTTCTTAGTTCAATTATTTAACTCTCATGTGTTATAGATTGTGCTATAAATCAATTTTTGCACTCGACAGAGCGCCGACTCACAAGACACACTGTTATTGTAATTTTAGAAATTATAATATGTTATCATTCATAATTTATTGATACAGTACTTTAATAATCATGCTTACAACTAAAGGCTCGAGATTCACCGGGTGGTAAATCTCAGGTGAGGGCGGGGATTATTTTCGGTAGGTGTGGAAGCCTTCAGGGCATTTAGTCCTTTAGCGGCCGGGAACATCACTACTCGTAATGTTTGAAAAATAGATATAAGAAATACTGTGAATTATTTCTACAAAGACCAAGCGCAGCACATGGTGTTTAGCATTTAATTTTGTGTATCTAAACAAATATTTGCAAACTGCAACTTGTTAATACGAATGCAGAATGTACATGTATAAGCAGCCATGTTACGATAGAGCACGTCTTTCTTTTTTTATAACAAGTTCCTGATTATACCTTTATTAATTTCCCGTGAATAAAAAAATAAAGCATCAATAGCTTGTAAGTTTGCCTAAGAAATAATTCTATTATGTTTGTTAAATATGTTTCTGAGCGGCTTATTGGACCCTTGAATTGAATTTTATCTGATGATTATCTCTCATAAACAACTTAATACTTTCTAAAATCTAATTTTCATTTCCCTTTTTTACTGCGAAGTGGAAGATATCAAAGATAATTTTATTTATTGCCAGTGAACAGAAATCCGCGGCCTTTGTCAGAACATTCACAACATGCATGTAAATGTAGCACTAGTGTTTACTATACATGTAGGAGTTATATAGATACGGAGAGAGAGAGAGAGAGAGAGAGAGAGAGAGAGAGAGAGAGAGAGAGTTTGCATTGATTTTGAATTAAAAGTTACTAAAATTAGTTTACCCGGGTATTACTTTCCTGAAAAGTTAACATGCAATCCTTTTTTCATTCAATTCTTTATCATTATTTAGATTAACCTAAAGCGATCATATTAATTTTAATCCACCAATGTTTTATTTTACACCATATCAATTGATCAAAGAATTGATTGAAGTTACAGTTTTCAAAGAAGAGGATGTTGACATTATTTTTTCACTTGGTCAGTGGTTATAAAATAGCTACTGTACACAGCCCTTCTTGACAATTTGCAGAGCACACGGTAGCGAGGTAGAGAAAATGAGATGACAGACACGCGTGTACATGTATATACACACACTTCCTCAGATCTGAATGGTCGGTCACTGATTATATAATTATAGCTACTGTATACACAACCCTTCTTGACAATTTGCAGTGCACGGTAGCGAGGATGGGAACAATGAGGTGACAGACACACGTGTACTTGTATATACACACACTTTTTTCCTAAGATCTGAATGCTCGGTAATGCTAAACAATTATTCAATATGATGTTTAAACGCCGCTTATGACTTTCTTTCGCAGTATGTCAAGTAAAGAAAACAGAGATTTAAAATTTTGATTTATCAGTTCTACATGTAAGAATATCAAACATGAGAAGAAAGGGCTTAAAATTCGGAACATCATTTGACACAGTTATATGAATTAAACCGTATTGCTCTCAAATTTTTTCATTTTTCAAATTCAGAATTTAAATAAATGTATAATATTTTTTTAATCTAAAACCCGAAGACCAGAACATTGTTTTAAGATCATGCATGCGTGCCGTTACCGGTATTTGTATACATGTATTAAATTATTCACGAACTATATCATGATTGCTTTATATGTATGAGGATAATTTTATACAATAATGCATATGAATTACTAAACTGATCAATGCAACCTCATGAAAGTTAAAAGTGTCAAAGGGCCGGACTAATCCCCCCTCTAAAAAATCAACTCTCTCTCTCTTAATTTATCAGAAAAAAAAACAAATATAATCGATTGCGATTTACATGACTTAGATATTAACTAATTAACTTTCTGCTAAATAGAATCAACATGCATTTCAGTGGGACGATGTTATTCTATGCATCATTACACAAGGCAAAACAGTCAAAATATAGGTGATCATTTCGATCGGTGTGTGATTATCTGCACGTGCTAATCATGGTGTGTTATTAAAGGCCGAACATTTTTACCGGGTGATAAATCTCAGGTGAGAGCGGGGCTTAAATTTTAGAGGTGTGAAAGCCTCCGGGGGTTGTAGTCTACCTGCGGTCGTGAACGCTGCTAATCTCTAAACACAGGAAGCAATTAAATTAATACACAGGAAGTAAATAATTAGTCAGAATGAATTGATCTTAGTTGGAATATCTTATTGTTCTAAATGTCCATATGAAGCGATTTAATACGAATATGAATCCAATCTAACAGTTGGATTGTACGTTCTACATCGATGTCTGTGTCGTCCGAATTTTCTCCAAACACACGTGTGTACAGCACAAATGTACAACGGACCTGGCCAGATCACGCTCGGACGATCACGTCAATCAAACTGGGTGCTATTGTTTTAAACTTGATTGACAGGCGGCCTCGTTTTGAAGTTTGTACATGTAAATAAGGGGGCGTTTTTAAAATGTTCGGCCTTTAAGCGCGTTAACTCAGACAGGCTACATGGCACAGAACGTTGCAGATTTCCCACACATCCTCCATCTAGATTTTTTTTTCACAAATTACAAAACACGGTCATTTGTTTAAATACATGGAATAAAATTTTATCGGTATATATTTATCTTGATATGTGTCTATTTTGAGTCAGAATTATTCACGTTTGTAATAATGTTGCCCTCTATGAAATATAATGAAAAACAAACACCGTCTAAACCATGAATGCTTTTCTTGCTTTCCATTTCCTTATGTATCAGAAACTGCTAAATATATATTTAAGAAAACCCGAAAACATAATTAAAAACTATTTTTTTTTACTTTAGCAAGCAGTTAAAGACCGTACAGGGGATGTCAGGGGCATGCACAGGGAAATACAGTGGCTTACAGTGGGTGACAGGGGCGTACAGGGGGTGACAGGGGCTTACAGTGGCGCACAGGGGATGTGTACAGGGGCTGACAGGGGATTGCAGGGTGTACAGGGAATGTGTACAGGGGCTGACAGGGGGTGCACAGGGGATGACAGGGAAAACACAGGGGGTGACAGGGAAAGACAGGGGATTTTCATACGGACAGGGGTTTTCGAAGCCAGTAGTGTGAGGATGCTTCCACACGAGTTTCAGCTTTTCTGGCTGATCAGTTTCAGAGAAGAAGATTTTTTAAGATTTACTCTATATATTCCCATGTAAATATTCAATCCCCCCATTGTGGCCCCAACCTACCCCCGGGAATCATGATTTGAACAAACTTGATCAGTTTCAGAGAAGAAGATTTTTAAAGATTTACTCTATAAATTCCTATGTAAAAATTTGATCCTCCATTGTGGCTCCACCCTACCCCAGGGGATCATGATTTGAACAAATTTAAATCTACACTACCTGAGGATGCTTCCACACAAGTTTCAGCTTTTCTGGTTGATCAGTTTCAGAGAAGAAGATTTTTAAAGATTTACTCTATATATCCCTATGTAAAAATTCAACCCCCCATTGTGGCTCCACCCTACCCCCGGGGATCATGATTTAAACAAACTTGATTCTACACTACCTGAGGATGCTTCCACACAAGTTTCAGCTTTTCTGGTTGATCAGTTTCAGAGAAGAAGATTTTTAAAGATTTACTCTATATATCCCTATGTAAAAATTCAACCCCCCATTGTGGCTCCACCCTACCCCCGGGGATCATGATTTAAACAAACTTGATTCTACACTACCTGAAGATGCTTCCACACAAGTTTCAGCTTTTCTGGCTGATCAGTTTCAGAGAAGAAGATTTTTAAAGATTTACTCTATATATTCCTATGTAAAAATTCGATCTTCCATTGTGGCCCCACCCTATCCCCGGGGATCATGATTTGAAGAAACTTGAATCTACTCTACCTGAGGATGCTTCCAAACAAATTTCAGCTTTTCTGGCCAAATGGTTTTTGAGAAGAAGATTTTTGAAAGTATCAACAAATTTTCAATGATTTTTTAATTATCTCTCCTTAAAAGAGGGCGTGGCCCTTCATTTTAACACACTTGAATCCCCTTCACCTAAGGATGCTTTGTGCCAACTTTGGTTGAAATCGGCCCTGTGGTTCTGGAGAAGAAGTCGAAAATGTAAAAAGTTTACGGACAGACAGACGGACGCCGGACAAAAAGTGATCAGAAAAGCTCACTTGAGCTTTCAGCTCAAAAATGTTTAAAAAGGGGAGAAGGGAGTCAACTGATTTTTATCAATTTAAGTGAGAGTGATTTGAGAGTGGAGTTATGAATAAGAAAAGAGGTTGATATGTTGGCAGTTAGAGAGTAGTTAAAGAATGAGAAAGGATTAAGATAGGGTTGCCAGAGCAAATTAAGATGATGCAGTGAGCATCGTGAGTAAAGCTGATGATGTTGAGAGAGAATTAGAAGATGGTATCGCCAGTGAGGTTCAGAATTTGGGTACGGTAAGGTTGGAGAGAGAAGTTGGGGTAGAGATGTAGTTGAAGAGGGGGAGGGACGAGTATACAATTCCTCATACTCCCCACTACCTCCGCCCTGACTGACCTTGATGGATTTATCGGTTGAGCCGCTGACCAATCGTTTGCCCTCCAGGTGAAGGCACCGGACCGTCCCACTGTGTCCCACCAGGGTCTGTACTGACCACTGAGCATTGGTCCGAATGTTCCACACCTAATAAACAGATACAATAAACCACATTAACATTCACATATTTTGAACATTTTGCTATAATTTCTTGTTAAAACCTTGAGAAAAGCTGGTAAACCAATCAGGTACTACAATTCATTCAACAAAAATTTCAGAGTTTTTTCTATTATTGTGGAATGTATATTCAACTTCCACTATATACATGCAGTTTTTGTAGGTGATTTGTGGAAATAAATAAAGGGTATCTACAAAACTCCAGCAGTTTGTACCACCAAGAATCTGAGGATAAGTCTGCTAGCTACACTGACCTTGATAGTTTTATCCGACGATCCACTGACGATCCTCGTGTCGTCAAACTGGACACAGGAGATCCCTACAACGAAGCAACGAACCTCAATGTCAGGCGAATCAGGAATGAACAATCGTCATTTGAAATCATTTCATTTCATTGGTACACATCAATGCAGTTCAGAAAAAAGCTTAAGATAAGGAGATAAATAACATATTACTATACATGTATGTTTTTATACAATTTAAAACCATTCATTATAAAAGATGTAAATTTTGGTGTTTTTCACCTCTACGAGACTCAAAATTAAAAAATTAGTTCGCTTTATCCTCAAATTTGCTATAGCTGAGTTTATTATATCTGTAAAAATTTTTAAAGGATTTGTTTAAAATTTTGATAGGGACTCTGCATGTTTTACAAAAGCCACCCCCCTTTCCCCTAACTCTACAACTCTATAATGAGTGTCATGTTCAACAGGCATCATGACCTTCTCCTCAATGACGAATGTCCCCACATCCCTGGGTCTATGTGTACTCTGTTTAAATCAATGCTGACTATTATATTATCAGACCACTATGCTTTCTCTCTGCAGGTTACAGATATATTCAGATTTACCACATATTTATGAAATTCAAAGCCTACTGTAAGTTATACATGTACTTGTAATTCACTTGGGTTCCTGAAATCTAATCTAAATATTGATGCATACTGAGAGGGATAAATGTAATGGTATCTTTCATTCTTCCATCTCTGTAATGACTATCAAATTACTAGTACATTGTATTCCTTTCATATTTTCACTGCATGACTGTTTTTAGTTTTCTGTGCACTTTACAGAAAGATGTCCTTGTAAATTCATGAATTATAGAATACATCCTTCATCTTATTCCTACGGTAGCAAATTAGTGATAATGCTTCTGTCACAATTTTGTATGAATAAATCAGATTTAAGTGTACAAAAACCAGAGATTTTGTGATGCAGAAATGGCTGTATCACAGTTATTCACCTTGCAGCAAGGATGTCAAATCAGCAGGCAGGTAATTATCACAGGTAAACTCACAGCCAGGTGAAATTAGTAGGTCATATTGATTGGAACAAATAAGGTTTTTGTATTTCCATGTGTCTGGTACATAATCATTATACAGTTGTTTTAATTATAGTTTTTTCTATGAAAAGTCTCATCAAGGTCATAGGAAGGTTTCATAACCAAGATGATTAACACCTGTCTAACACATATTATCATATGAACTTTTCTAATTCCAATGTGATCATCTTACAAGTCATATGAGTATGATAACCACACACAAGATCCAGTGCTATTTCTAGTGCTCTTGTACTTGCTAACCCAGATCATATTTTTTTTTACAAAACTCATTAACGAGGCTGGATGGTCAACAAATTATCAATCAGATCTACCATAAAACTTTAAATCTGATATTTTGGGCCGTAAAGTATTACTCAATATAGAAAAAATCCAAAAATCTTTGCTTTAAAATTTGAATATTTTCCTATATTTTTATGTAGAGCTCTTCTTCTCAAGGAAATCAATATACTATAAAATTATCCACAACCATCTAGTCCTCTTAATGCAGCTTTTTAGTTCACGAGGAATTTCGTTTCATTTTTGTTCCTGATTAATTTGACAGTTTAATGAAACAACTTAATGAGTTCACTATTGAGTAGATACTTGTAGAGCGAGGGGGTGGTGTTATACCTTGAGAGTGGCCCTCAAAAGTTCGGACTGTACACCGGCCGCTCAGCCAGTTATTACGAAGCCGAAACCGCTCAGCAAACACTTTCTTCCACTAAAAATAGAAAAATTATGAGAAATTTAGAAATCAAATAGTTTACAGGTACAAATATATGAGGCTTTTTTAAAATAATGTTTATTTTAAATTCTGTCTCCTGAGTCTTGAATTTTTCTATAAAAGTGTGAATTTGCTCAATTTAAGCAATATTTAATCAATATTCTATGTAATAGTTAAGAGCAATGCAAACAACATTTTGATTGATATTGTAATACCATGTAATAATAACACTACAGGAAAAAAATAATAAAGGTAAAATTAAAGCATGGAAAATTAATTTCACAGAGTGAGGAACATTTATGTCGATTTTCAGGAAGAACAAAAAATGTCCGAGAGGGGATTATGCAAGCTTATTACCAACAATTCGCCACCAAGATTACTCCACAAAATTAACACAGCGAACAATAGTAAAATTATTCCTATGAGAGTCTTAAACATTGATCCAGTAAATTCAAAGCAGATTTAGAGGGGAAAATCAGCAAAAGCAATGCATTTGGGCTTAATTTCAACTTCTCAAGCCAAAATACAACCTTCCTCGTATTACACAGGTGTCTCCAACAGTGTCTTTTTTCCAACAGTGTCTTTTTTAAATGTTATACATGTAACAGATATTGCATGCAATGAAAGTGAAAATGGAAATTGTCACCTATAGAAAACCATGGTTTTTTAAAAGTTCCAATATTACCACATACAAGATACCACATTTTTCATACAGTATACTGAATTTTATAAAATGCAAACCCTATTTCAAATGTTGTTATGTTAACTGGTTTATTCAACCAATCTAGATTAATGAATTTCTTTGTATTTAATGCTGAAGAACTACAAGTATGGTGAACCATATGTGCACAATCTTTGTGCAGTAAAATTTTTTTTAGTAACATCACAGTTGCCATATAATGTTGCCTATTGCTAGGTTCATCATTCTGTATGGTAAATTTTCATAATTCAGAAGAAAATGTCTAGAGTTATTAGATTCAAATAATTTCATGAAAGTAATACATTAAAATCAATTTGAATAAACCTCTTACTGTGGCTTTCATTAATATTTTGTGTGCATCAATTTCTGTTGATTTTGCAAAAAAGCACTGTTTCCATGACACGTTCATTTTAGGACATTGCATGACTCTACTAACATCAATTGTTGTGAGATTTCTTACTTTAATAAATATTTGAGTTTGTTAATCAGCTCAACAAAATCCTCTGAAATTGTTGCAAATATCAATGATACCACAATATCTGTCAAATTCAGAGGTAGGCTTTACAACATGCAATAATCGTACATGATATTTACAACAGAGGAGACACTGAACTCTACCTAGCTTGCACTTCAATATTGTACTCTGAAGCCACATTGTCACATTAAATTATGTTTTAGCATGCAAGGTGCCTAAGCGAGTTTTTCCAAAACAGATATGACAGGTATTTGGTTTATCAAAATGAAAAAATCTTTAGAATTAGTGGCTGTGCATGTACCATTTATCCCAAAAAACATTTTCTCTAACAAATAGTTATACATGAAATAGTTATTACATTAAAATATGTTGAGGAATATATAGCCTTAGATAGATCTGTAAACAATAGACAATTCACACAAACTGCCACACAAAAATTCAACTGACTTCATAGCTTCATTACATACCAGTATTACTATTTCTTCAATAAGAAGATTTTTATAACCATATGGGAATGTTAGGGGTAATACATCGCTATCTTGTGTATGAGTAATCGAACAGTTCTACATACTGTTGCTTTTATGCTTTTCATTTGATTAAATATAACTGTTCTAGTTCTTGTCTTATAGATAAATTGGTGGGATTTAAAGTATCAAAAAATAATTAATGCTCAAAGGTTTATGTTGAAATTATACCTCACACTGCTTCTTTTTCTATAGTTGACAGAATTTATCCCTCCTAAATTCCTCATTTGAAACAAACCAAATTGCAAAACAGGCACAAAGATTCATTTTTGATTCAACTGTTGGTTGCTAGCATTCAGTTATTATTATTAGTTATTTTAAGGGATAAATTCACAACACACTGAGTTGATGCGCAATAGAACCAGAACATCAAAGAAGCTTAAGATGATTAAAGCATTATTGCTTCATTAAAATGCTCAACTAACCATGATACTGCCCCCAGTCATGTGACTGATGACTTGTTTGTGTTCCGCGGCCTTCGAGAGCCTCCACTTCTGTTGACAGCAAAACTTCCTCCAGAGTGACGGGTCCTCTGTGATGTAACGCCACACCCAGCACACCTGAGCTGCTCGACACAGACTCACTGCAAAAGATGGACATACAGTCAGAGTTATCTTATGTGAGGACCCTGAGTTAGAGATATCTCATTTGACAGACAGACACAGACTCAGAAATATCCCATAGATAATGGCATAGACTCAGAGATGTCTCATATGAGGATACCTAAAAAAATCACAGACTCAGAGTTACCTCAAATAACAGACAGACCGAGACTCAAAAATATCTATAAAACACAGATAGACTCATAATATCTCAGAAAACACACAAAGGCTCAGATATATCATATAACAGATAGACTTAGAGACATCTCAAATAACAGACACATACTCAGATATATCTCATATGAGAACATAGGTTCAGAGATATCTCAGATAAGGACATAGACTTGGAGACATCTCAAATAACATACAGACTCAGAGATATCTCAAAAGACATACATGTAAGGAGACAGACTTAGAAATATCACACACAATAGACATACAGACTACATTAAGATATGTCTCAAATGGCATACATATAGATAGACCCAGAAATATGGCACACAACAGAGTTAGAGTTATCTCAAATGACAGGTGAACACCAAAAATGTCATAAACATAAGACAAAGATATACTCAGATATCTCAAAAAGTAGACAGTATCGGATATATCTCTAATGGCACAGATTCAGAGCCATCTCAAACGACAGATATAGATATAAGACAAAGATGTACTTAGATGTCTCAAAAAGTAGACAGTATCGGATATATCTCAAATGGCACAGATCCAGAGCCATCTCAAAAGACAGATATAGATGGACACTCAGATGTCTCAAATTGCATAGACATAGTCTCAGAGATATCTCAGATGACATAGATTTAGAGCCATCTTAAATGACAGATGTTGACACTGACTCAGATATACTGTAAACGTCCTTAATTTCACGTGTCTAAAATTTCACAATTTCCTGTGTTAGTACCTTTCACGGTGTTTTTAATTTCACGGCCAATCGATTTCTTCCTTATAGAATAGTTTAAATCATGATTTTAAAAAAAAGTCTGATAAGTAATGAACATGTAACCACACATTCTTTAGAATCACATTAAATTACTGTCTTATATCTGTTAAATACTACTGAATAATAATAGAAGTATTTTGTCGAAGATAATATGCACTGGTGAGATATTTTGGGCCTGAAAATTAGGGGGAAATGTAATCTGTTCAAAAACTTTACGACTTTATAATCAATTAATCTTAAAGGTGAACTGCTCAATAGGAATACCCATCGCAGACAATATAGGTGTAGAGGAGTCTTTGTACTAAGGAGACGTCCAAGATAATAAGTGACAATTAGCGCACGTCTTCACAACAATGACTTCGATAGGGCTGCAGAGGTGTGTTAAAGGATAAAGGTGAAATGAATCTTCCGTTACAATTAGTTGTTTAATTAACATTAATTGTAATACATAATATTCATGTTTGCTACTTTAAAAGTACTATGATTATGATAAGAAAATGGTACCATAGGCCCTGATCATGCATGCATCTATCAATAGCATCTGTAATGGCGGCATACAAGGAGATGCCAAATACAGAGTTGAATATTCACGGTAGCTAAATGTTCACAGAAAATTGCCTGACCGTGAACATAGTGAAATTAAAAACTCCGTAATGTTTTCAACGTCTACAGTATCTCAAATGATATTGATATCTCAAATGAAATATACAAACAAGAAGGATAATAAAACCCTCTTTATAAGTACTGAAGGAAATGAATGCACAGGTATATACTAAGCGATACATATCTATCATTAATATATATTTTATTCTAGCATGGATGACTCACCAGGGTCCAAGTAAGACATGATCCTGGTCGCTATGGTAGCAGGCAGCCAGGTGATGATGTCCTGACAGTTGGGGGGACACCCCTTGTGGAGCTGGGAGGACACTCTGACCGACAGTAAATGATTCTGGGGAAGGTCACAGTCCTTCTGTAAAAAGTCATTGACAAGGTCATTTATCCTGGCCCAAGGCCGACAGAAATATATACTCTCAATAATGACAAAATTCAAGGTCATTCATTGTCTGTCATATATATATATATATATCTACACACACACACACAAACACACATGCACGCACGCACACACACAAACAAACACTATGAAGATCTAAAAATTCTATTAGCTTTTTACTCAATGCATATATAGATAAAGGGAAGACATAGTTCAGCTTTATCACATATTAAAGTTGGAACCAAAGATCTTGAAAGCAAAATCAATAATTAGCACATTTTTAACTAATGCCTTGTACTTGGTAATTTAATTTTCAGCTTTTTAGTGAAGAAAGTAAAACAAATTTTCCTTTAAAATGACATTATATTTGTCAAATTTCAAAGATAACGTTAGTTAGGTAGATATTTTTGATGTTAGTCATACTGTGACATATGCAGCATTCTTTGTCTGATTTCAACCAACTTTTCCATCCAATGAAATAAAGCCTATAAGCAGGAATTAAATATTAATATTTCGGAGCACAGAATTTTCTATCCCAAAAATGTTCCTACATTTGTTATACAATTTAAGTCTTTACACAGCAAACTGCCTATCCCTCTTTGTGAAACAGAATCAGCTGCCATTAACAAGTTCATTTATGAAATATTCATGTGCTATTTATTCTGTGGTCAGTTTACAAAGACTCTAAAAAAGGGGGCCCCAGAACAAGAGTAAAGATTGTTAAGCAGACCCCTGAGGTAAAAAATTATCTGATCAATCAGGAATTCAATACATCAGACCAGCATTACCTTGACAACTTTCATTCATAATCTACCCACTGCTTGTATTAACATTTGCTGTAAATAATTCATTATTATTTTCAAAAAAACCTCTAGTCACTTAATTCATTCATTCCTACGATGGAAACAGGTCAATGGATTCAAGCATGACATAACAAATAAAAATTAAGTAACTTCCCCACCCCATATTGTTTTGGTGAGTTTTATTTAAACATAGAATGCTTTCTTTGGTGATTTATGCGGGATATGAAGGTGGCGACATTGCAGAAAAAATACATAACCCGCGTTAGCAGGTTATGTAAATTTTTTCTGCAATGGTTGCTACCTTAATAACCCACAATAAAGTAAGTAAAATTAACTAAATTATTGTTTATGTACATCAGTACGTTGGCTAAAAGAAACAGCCAAATCGTCTCCTATGGAAATTTGAGTCTGACATCATTATGATTATTTCGTGCAGTCCGTGATTTTTCTAAGGCCGCTGTAGGTTCAACCAATCGATAAACAGGGTGTGTATATTTCAGTCCTATCAGTTTCCTGTCAATTTCAGTTGCTGTAGGTTTCGACCAATCAATAAACGGGGTGTCTGGCTGTTTCTATAGAGCTATGAATTAACTATAAGTTTCCATAAGAAATAGGGAATCATACTCGGTAGATATAAATATATACTATAATATAATTTTATACAAGATTACAGGTAGCACATCATGTCCCCAGATTGCTGAACTTACCAAGAGTTTATTGATCAGGGTATTTTTTTGGATGTCGTTGAATTCATTGAACCAGCGTAGAATTGTCTAAATATAAAGAAAAATAAATTCTAGTTTTATAGCATTTTTGAACTCATTGTGTTTCTCCATGTTTTGCTTGAGAATGAAATGTTTATTTCAGTATTGAAAATTTACTAAATCTGCTTTTATGCCTTTTGAGTGTGTGAGAACAAAAAAATACAACATAGAACTACTTGCTATAGTAAAATGTTTCAGAGCTAAGGCATTGAACAGTAAAAGATACGTACCGATAAACAACAAAGCAAATGTTAAATATAAGAAATGAAGACTTTTAATATATAATTGAGGCACTGTAAAAGTTGTGTAGAAAGTACGACTCCAGACATTAAAGATAACTTACGGCTAACTTCTCTTTGAATACTGTAGGTTTGATGCCGTCCTTTGTGCGGGACGTGATATTCTTAATGACATCATTCTTGCTGGCTTCCTTTGGCTTCAGCACCGGCGTGAGGCTATTCAGATCACAGCTCGGCAGATGGCTTTTCTGTGGCTGTACAATATCCGGTTTGTTTGGCCATTGTGGAATACAGTGTTCCTCATCGCTCTCACTGGAGTAGTCACTCCGGCGATACTTGTAACGATTTTTCACACACTGAGAAAAGTGTCCCCAAGAGTTCACAACACAAGTTGGCTGATACGAAACATCAGGGTCTGAGTTTGAGCATTTGTTGTTTTTGTTGGATAATTTTCCCTCGTCGTCTTCCATTGCCTCTTGGCTAAAGGGAGATTCACTTCGATAACAATCCGAGGATGAAAACTGGAAATTACGGACATCGTACCGCGAAACATGTCCTTTAGAATCTTTCTGGCACAGGTATTTTTCCCCCGGGATCGAGGAATTCTGCCGGGTACAAGACCTTCGTTTAACTCTGTCCGGGGAGGCACCATTCACGCACGACACCTGTGATGCATCCTGGGAATACTCTGCATCATCAGGTGGGCAACAACAAACTCCATTGGTCATTTCGGCGTTTGGACAATGAGGCGAGAGCTGAGTACATCCGTCTATGGGGTTCCCCTCCTCCACTGACGTACAGCTGAAGTAGGCGTCGTCCGAGGATTCCTGCTCTGTCACACTCTGGATGAAATACTGGCCACTAGCACCACCAGACATACTGTCAATCAATGTCTTAAATAGTCTCAACAGGATGTGAAGCAACAAACACTGCTCACACCTGTCTTTAATTTTTTTTTACCTTAGTACTAGACACAAACCTCTTGTACACACAGAAGGCAGGCTTACAATGAATTAATCAAATCTTTCAGAAAACAAGATGTTTTGTAAGAAGAAAGATATTGCTCATTTACACATCTCTCTGATAATTGGGTCATTAAATCCCACTGAGCATTTTCTTCTGACATCCTCAATATCATTATCCCACTTCATCTTAGGCACTGTCATTTCTTGGTCACCCTACAGATCAAGGCAGTGACTTCTCTCACATCCACAACATCACCGGCTAGCCTGGACATTTCTATGGTGTTCTCTGCTTTTATGGGTGGTTTTTGTCATCATTCCCAAATCCATTTGAAGCTCCTTCCAACAAAGTGATTCTAACAGCTGTAAAATTATTTATGCCATTTGCTGCGAGACTGTCTTTTATTTTTGTCATTGGAAATCCATCGTCTCCCGTTCCCCTGGGTCAATCACCAGCTATCTGAAGACAAAACATAATAAAACACATCTAGTCGACAGCACTGCATGTATATGATAAGACTTCTAATTTACAATTCCTGAAATCTACTAAGCCTACTACAACGATCAGATTGATGTAAAGGCAACACAGTAGATCATTATCTGTAAAAAATTACACACTTTTTATTTTCACTTAGAATATATTTTGGGAGGGTGAGGGAAGGTGTGTCCCAAATATTCAACCCACTAGATTTCAAGGCATTGTTGTCTTCCTAAAGATATTGTGTATTCTTTGTACTCTGTACATAAATCAAAATCAAAAGCAATTGTATTTTAGTATCAAGGTCTTATGCAAAGAAGTACTTAGCATTTTAGCTAATCACTACCACATATTTTCTCAGCTAATTTAACACAAAAGCCAAATTCTAAAATACAGCGGTAATTACTTCATTCTTCCTGAATGGTAAAATGACAAAGTGAAGGTTTTATACTCTGTCTTTTAGTGCAGTAAGTCATTCAGCAAAAAAGCCTAAAGAACCTCAGGTCCCCAGGCCATAAAACTTAAACACCCCAGGGCCATAAAACTTACACACCCCAGGGCCATAAAACTTACACACCCCAGGGCCATAAAACTTACGGTACACAATTTAGCAAAATATGTTTTTTTGCCCCCCAAAAAGCTAAAAAGAATACATAGCCAAATGTAACATACTTACAATACAATGTGATTACTATAATAAGTGGAAAGTGTGACTAAGATCAAAATTGAGACTGAAGTATATCTCTACTAGGTTATTTCTCAGTCAGGTCATGCCTGAAGAAGACCATGATGCCTAATGTCAAACCTACTTATATTACACACAGATTCTTCACACTCTTAATATAATGACAGCTAGATATTACAGCAGGTTATTTCTCAGTCAGGTCGTGTCTGAAGAAGACCACAATGCCTATGTCATACCTACTTATATTACACTCAGACATCACACCCACATTTCTGGCCGCTTCACTGTAGTTCCCGAAATAAGAGACTGTCAGCCGACGGTTATAACCAGTTTACATTTAAGGGTGGAAATTTAACCTTTTTTATATCTAAGCATATATTGTTGTAGCACATTTTTCTTCAGTAATAATTATCTCTTGATGAAAACTCCCCATCATAAATGCATCAACAGAAACCAAAAAATTTTGAACACTTCAAGAAAATGGGACCAAATGAGTTTGCATTCCTCTCTGGACTGATGAGGGTCAGTCAGGTTTGTAACTCTGTGTTCACAGGTGGACAACTCCACATACACACATATCTAATCCAAAAAAAAACTCCACATATGCACACTAGTAACATATCTTGTGTAAAAAAAATCTCCACACGCAAGCAAATGTAATGTATCAAGGACAAGCTCTAGTACATACAGGTGAAACCCCGGCAGGGAATCGGATCTTGAAATAACTGCTGATTAACTCTGGAGACAGGAATTAATGTTTACCTGTATAATATACCGTCTCCATCCGCTGCAGAGAAAACTCTACACAACTGATACCTAACTTGGGTGTTACATAGCTCTAATAAATCTCCTGTAACCTCAACTAATTTTCTACAGAGCTCTCAGTCTCAGATTTCAATCCTGTACTTCGCAATCATACATTTATCATAACTGTATAGTCCTCTGAACACTCGGATTACATTCTAATTGTTTTTACTGTTCTCGTAAAAAGCTCCATGTATTGGAATTCATGTAATATCTGACTTGCAGCTTGATTAATAGATACGTTAAAGCTGGAATAAAGGGGCTCCTTCATGACGAGATTGTCATTTATGACTGGAAGCTGGAGTCGGAACTAGGTCATTTAACTGGGTCAATCAGCAGGAATAAGACCCTCCCAGAGGAAGGACTGGAGTCTCAGGGACTGGATATAGTTAATAGGCCATGGAATGTGTGTCTGTGGGTCAGCTCTGTCAAACACAGAATTTGGAGAGACAAATAATCTCCAAAGGGGGAACCAGGTCTTGCATGGCGATCTACTTGAAATCTTGTGATCTTTCCTGAGCCAGGGTTTTTAACTTTATCCCAAGCCATTGTGATGCAATCGAAATATCAAGTCATATGGTATATATTGTTAATGCATCATCAAATATGTTTACTTTTCAGAAACACTTTTAATAGAGGTGTTATTCCAAGTCTAAACATATAGATTTCATAAGCATTGCTTTCGAAATAATTAAAGACAACTGACTTTCCTAGATCTACCTTAAAGTAACAGTACGGGGAAATCCAAAATCTCCTCACCTTAGATTTACAAGACACACTTCCTGTAAGTGTTTGATGACTTCTGTCGATGTCGTTTGATGCCACAAAAACACCCTGGTGATTGGGTGTCACTCAATAGCATCGGCCAGTACTACTGGTGATTGGGCGTCACTTAGTAGCATCGGCCAGTACTACTGGTGATTGGGCGTCACTCAGTAGCATCGGCCAGTACTACTGGTGATTGGGCGTCACTCAGTAGCATCGGCCAGTACTACTGGTGATTGGGCGTCACTCAGTAGCATCGGCCAGTACTACTGGTGATTGGACGTCACTCAGTAGCATCGGCAAGTACTTGTATGATCAGATTTCTGAATATTGTGATTTGTGACCCGTTGGCCTGTCAAAGAATATCTTATACATATCCCCCATCCAAGTTATTTTTAATTAATATAACTGACATCACAATGACTCCTTCACTGTTGACATGACGTTAAAGAAAATTCATGAGAAAGGAGAAACAATTCGGTGCATGAAATATAATTATCATTGTAGCAGGTTTAAACATCTATTAGTAAAGTAGTTTCTTGCAGAGTTGGATCTCTTTAAGGTGACAGATGTGGATCATCAGTTCAAACAAAATGTTAAGATGATCTGTGCCTGGCAACAAAATGTGATCCGACTCTTGGAATCAATTTACTGATTTAACAATAAATTTTATCTCATACACTTCCATTATTCATGTTATTAGGTAAATTTTGGATCTATCATATAATAGAAATTTTATGTATTGGTACGAGTATTAAAAAAATATCTTTAAGGGAATTTCTTTCTGCTGACTCTTTGTGTACTAAAACATCAGTGTCAGAGAGATTAGGTGACAAAAAAACGACCGATTGATACGATTACACAGTCACGACAGAGATCAACAGTAATATCAAACAAAACATTGTTCAGTTTTTAATTAAAGTAAGAAAAAAACCCGTTAGCACATCATGTCCTTGATGATATTTAAATTAGTTCAAAAGGAGCAGTGCAAAAAGGCCTTACCGTGTGATTGCGTACATTTATAGTATGTGTTTCAATGATATAGATTCAGTGAGAATTATTATCTTATATAGATGGATGTATCAATCATCATTAAAATAATGATCATTACTATACTGTGCTTCTCCAAGCCTGCAAACAATTTTCCTGAGTGAAATCTTCTTGAAAATGAGCAATTCAATGCTAAATTTATTTTTAAAGAAATGGTTGGAAAGATTATATAAACATCCATGATTAATGTTTTCATTTCTAAATCATGAACTCTTGACTCGATCAAGTTAAAAGTTGAAACACAGTTGCATTTCTGCTGAGAGAAAACCGAAATATAAAAAGTTAGGAAGTTCATTTTAAGATAGACAATTGGGGTTTGAATATTTGAATCCCATATCATGCTACCAAATAGCAATGGTGAATGAAAATGAAACAATATCTACTCATAATGGTAGTTTAAAGAATCCATGTATCCTGCAAAATTTACACTTAAAAACCTTTTTACTGTAGAAGCAGAAATATTTGTTGAGGATTTAATTTCGTTATTTTCGTTGGAAGTATAAATCAACAAAATTAAATCCATGACGAAATTTTAACCAAAATATTAATGAATACAAAGAGATTATGATGTGACGAAATTAAATGCCAACGTAATTTTATTTGGTTCAAAAACAACGAAATTTTGACCCAACGAAAATATGTGCTTCTACAGTATATCATTTTATAGTAAACTAAAAAAAATATCAAACCACTTAAGAGATATGCATACCTATATCAAAGTACCTGTATACCTATATCAAAGTACCTGTATATGTATATCAAAGTAGCTGTCAAACAAACAGTCCAACACTCAAGTCTCTTCAATTAGTCCTGTTCTATAGCAATCACTTGGTTCACTTTATAATACTGACTTAATAACCATGAAAAGTTTTTGTGACAAACACATCGAATGTTTCAACTTTTTCTTTGCTGTGATTTAAAAATAACCTTCTTTGTAAGGTGTAGAAGTGAAAGTGAAACTCTCTGGCTTAATGCTATGCATTATTATCTAGAGTGTCATTGATCTTAACAATTTCATTTAATCAAGTGTTTTATGTTATTCACACAATATTAGAATGATCTGTTAGTAGAAATATTACTGTAGGCAAAACACTTTAAAAACTAATTAGTAATTAATAGTTTAATTAATACAAATCAATTGAAGACATGCATACCGTAAATGTGTTTTGAAAAGCTCTAAATATATTCCATATCACTTGTTAACCAAAAACAAACTTGAATGCTGGAAATTTTAATTTGCTTTTCATATCCCGGTATGGTCTCAATGATCACTGCTGATTCTTCAAATCAAATGGAAACATACACAATCATTATCTTTTTAAAAAAGTTAATATTTTAATACAATTATCAAATATTACAAGATTTCTTTTAGTTGAGACAGGAGCAACAAAACAGCCAAAGTTAAAAACAATCAAAAGCCCTGTTCATTGAATTAAGGAATAAGGAATCATTCTTTGAGTATTATGAGGTGATGATTTCGGTCGGGGCGTGATCAAATCCAATAAAGCTCGAAGGGCTTTATGATAGATTTGATCATGCCCCGACCGAAATCATCACCTCATAATACTCAAAGAATGATTCCTTATTACTTATATTTATATAACTTTCAGCAGTTGTACGATTAAATTATAAAAAACTGCTTGCGCCCCCAACAATACTTCTTTTGAATTTATTGGGCTGTATAGTACAAAGTAGATTAGTTGGAAAATGTAAATATAAAAATATATAATCTGGTCTTCTACAAACAAGATAATTATTTGGCCTAATAAATCTTGCTCAGACATTACATTGTAAAAAGAATCGTGCGAGATGTTCCAAAAACTTTCAAATGGAAAAAAAGACATTCTCATTATAAATCTCTGAAAAAGAATTTTGTTTCAATTTACGTTCTACAGGTTGGGACCAATTATCGCCCAAATGGGATATAATAGCCTGTTTGAGATATAATACCCGAAATGGGATATAAATTTAAAGTGCAAAAAATAAACATTTTCGATTTTGAATTTTTTTTATATAAATCCGCATTAGAATAGATGAAATGTTACAACTTTTGGTAAAGAACTTTTTCTGTAACCGTACTATTACGTAGATTGATCCCTCAGTATTTCCAAAACTTCTTGGGGATCAATCTTACAAACTATAGACATATAGAAAAACTTCATAACCAAAAGTTGTTGCATTTGATAGACATTAATGCAGATTTATATACAACATTTCCAAATCAAAATTTTTTGTTTTTTGCACTTTAAATTTGTATCCTATTTGGCATGTTTGGGCTATTATATCCCAAATGGGCTATTTATATCCCATTTGGGCGATTGGTCCCAACCTGTTCTATAGTCTGTCTCAAGATATTTATGCAGCACATTTGGACGATTTTTAATACAAAAACACATACCTGTGAAAGAAGTTCAAATGAAAGGGAAAATATCCAAGATAACTTCATTCACACATTATCATTTTTCACTCGGAAAAATTCACAGGAACAAAAACAAATTTCTTACGGGGATTTATAATTAGAGATGTTGACATATTTTCTCCATTCGGAATACCTCGCACAATTTTTCAACGTTATCATCCGGATCTGTTGCAATACAAAATCCCCATAGACATCACATTTTTTAGCCGTGTATTGAAACCTGATAAGCTAGAGGGGGTGTTTCAACAGTCTAGTCGGCCGGGACTCGGAAAACGGAGTTAACTCCATCATGCATTGCAGTAAAATGGCGTTTCTAATGTAGATTAAGTGTGAGTTTATGTCCCTTAGTTCTAATAAAATCTCTTAAATTGTCCAATAACATGCCAAAAATTTATTTCAAAGTTTCAAAAACATTTCTGAACGTTTATGTGTCATATTTATGTCATATGTTTATAACTGTTTACTTTTTTTACGTAAGATAAATTTTTAAAATGAAAAATTCACCCATAACTTCGATCGGGCACAACTATATAACTGTTTAGAATAAATCAAATAGATATTTATATAAATTAAATAAATAAATGGATTTGTTTATTTATCATTGTTGTGTTGAAGTTAAGTCTCATTTTAATCATTTTCAGGCTAAATTATTCAAATATCATGAACCAGAATAACATGATTTCCTAACACTGATTACCATGAGCGATTAATTGTTTAATTTGATGATAATTACATGTATCTGATCAATTTTAAAAGTTATTGTATCTAGAGTGATATTTTGTTTAATTTTTTAGGCCTTTTAAACAATCAATTCTATTTTTTCAACACAAATATGATGTTTTTAATCATCGTAGAGCAGCCAGTTTTCGTTAGTAATCAAAGCTCGTTTTGTTTACACGCTTATCAGTTTGTATGTTTGGTGATTTTAAATTGCAACACAATATGAAAAAGTAAAATCTAATGCAATTTACCTTTTAATAAGAATAAAATTCCTTGAAAAACACAAAAATATCTCTTTTTAAGTATCTTCCATGCAAACATTCAACTTCAGAGATAAATAACTTTATTAAGTGCAAATAATCCTTTATTTTGTGCAAATACGATCAATAGTTAATTGTATCCGGGGTCTTTTAAAACATTTTAGAAGTCTGCCAACACATGCAGCAATTTGCAAGATGATTTCTTGTAGACTCCACGCTTTCATCGAAAAATCGCCATATTTTGTTTAAGTGCACAAGCGTAGACTCCGAAAACGGATTAAAAAATGCCTGCAGAAATTCACTTCTGTCGACTCCATTTTGGAGTCCAACTAGATTGTTCAAAGGAGAATTCTTGGAATTTTTCATACTTTTGAATGAACATCGTTTGAACCATGTGGTATTTATAAAATTGAGTAATTAAGCAAAATCTGAATCACGGATATCTTGGGACAGAGTATAATCAATTTTTCTAGTAATAAGATATGACATGTCAGGAAAAAAATTGGAATTTGTCCCTTATATTGTATATCTATTTCAGTTGTACTTTTTTCACAGGTATGTGTATCTTTGTTCATTAAATGTCCCCTCTTTTCTTACCGGAATTTTAAATGAATCTGAAATCTTTCATCCATTTGGGATTTTTGGAACACTTTGCTTAATTTTTAAACATTTTCACCGAGGTACTTTTCATGCCGTTTGCAATGCAATTTTTAATCCCATGTAGATTTACTTGTAATTTCATCCATGTCTTTCAACCAGACACAATATATGGACATTTCAAATCAAGATTCTCAGACTCAATTCATTCTAGTGAAGGCATGTAAATTTGACACAAAAGTATTGTTGATGTAATAGAGACACTTATTGCCTCTGCTGGGGTTTGAACCCAGGTCCTCTGGCATGCAAATTCAGCACTCTACCGATCGAGCTAAAGAGTTTACCCACTAGCCAGAGCTAGTAGGAATGCCACATAACTGACTCTACCACATTGATGAAAACCGAAATATAGAGCAAAAATTTATGAAACGGAAAATTGGAACAGACCATAGAGAAATATATTCCTGCATGCTGATTACATGAGAAACACTTCTAAATTATGCCATACCCATCTTTGATAAGATACTTGACTCTGTAAGTGGTTTATTCGTAGTTTGGTGTTTACCGTCAAAGCAAGACCAATTTAATTGTTTTAACACCTTTCTTAGCACGACATACAGCCAATCGCGTTCGTATACTTACAATCATTGATGGACTTTAAATCCCAAATTGATCATTTTCCACTTCTACAGTAGCTTCGCCAACAAATTGAATTTCTACACAACTAAAGATATCCAAAACAATTGAGAAAACCCGCTTTAAATACCATAGTTTCTCGGCATTCTGAAGAAAATTTATGTTAGAACTCTTTTGTTATAGGAGATAAAAATAGGGGAGAACACCGTGATTAGACAATTCGTACTATATTATTTCGACGATTGAGAAGCAATGTAATTAAAAAAATCAAACAGCAGTCAAAATAAACAGTAAACTTTATTCACATAATTTTTTTTTTTAATATAACATCTGATGTTGGGCTAAGTGTTAGTACGGATTGGGGGGGGGGGGGGGGGGGGGGGCACTCAGACCCCCTCCCGCCAAAAAATTACTTATTAAATCAACTTAGTACTAAGAAAAGTTGCCTAAAGTAGAGTTCGGACCCCCCCCCCCCCCCCCCTGAAAAAAATCCATGCATGCATATGCCAACAGTCTCTACACCATTACATTTGTCTCTGTGGTGCTCATATCAACAATAATCCATTGTCTTTGGTACTTTTAAATAAGAGTGCAGTCCACTAAGAAATTATAGAAAGTCCCCAGACATTCCACCTTATCAATCAAATACTCTCCCTTTTAAAGATATCAACTAGAACCTTTTTTTTTTTAAAGATAATTAAGCAATAAATTATCTAATAGATATATGTTCTAAATATATTATTAAAAAAACCACCAAAATTCATATACATACATATAAATAAATAAATCTTTGCTTAACATAAATGTAAGACTAATTCATATTGAAAAAAGTTTATTAATGAAGTTGAGCACTGTTATGTGTAGCTGTTGTTTGTTTCAATGTATCAGCCACTAGTGCAACCAGCACCCACACAGTTCATGTTTTCATCAATGACCAATGATCGATTGTCTAGTTCCCCGCCCTTTTTTACTGGTTTCCACCTCCAGTCCTTAGTCTCCTTACCATCATCGGACGATTCGTAGGCCAGATTATCTACCCCCATCACCTGGGGCTGAGTCATCTGCTTCAGCAAAACTCTTTCCTCCATGGTCATTATGGGGTGTTGTTTATCCTCGAAATTATTTTGGTAATCGCGTTCCTTTGAGAATTCGGCCTCTATTTGATCTGGAGTTCCTATCAGTGAGGCATAAACATGAGTGGACGTACTCTCTGATTTACAGCATGTATCATCGGAGGATTCCAAAGGTTTGCCATGAGTTTTGCTCTTGTACATCATAATTGAAGGAGTCGAAAATTCAAAATGAGAATCAAGGCAACTTTTGGCTGTGTGACAAACTGGGGCTGAGAACTGATGCTTGTCCGGGTCTACAATATACGGTTCCCGGTGAACGGGCTCCTGGAAAGCAGCGTCCTTGTTTGTTGGTTCATCCCTTTTAGCTGGTACATTGTTTTCTGGTTCTTGCTCACAAACTGGTGTCTTGTAATTCCGATCCTTCTGACTTGGTTCCATGTTGTCTGATGCTGTATTCTTTGGTTTCTTGTAATCTGGTGCTCGCTTTTCTGGTCTCCAGTAATCAGTTGCTTGGATATCCACTTCTTGTGTATCTGATTCTTTACCTGGTTCCTTGACCTCTATTTCATCAGAACTATCATCCTCAGACTGCCAGACCTTAGCGTGCTTGCATGGCCGTAGCGAGCCTCGGAATCGTCGACCTGACTTCTTGTCCATGAGTGCCGAGTCTGAGTTTGTGTACTCAGGTTTTTTGACAGTGGAGAGTCTCTGTTTCCTCCTAAGAGAGGCTGACGTAATCGTGATGATCGGAATCGCCGGCCGTTTAATGCTGGACGGCTGGTCCTGGATGACATACACAGGTTTACCATTGACCTCTCCAATTGAGGCCAAGGTCAAAGACTCGGCCGATTTCCGATTTAATTGCTCCATGCTCTGGATCTTACTGTGGTCCAGAGTGGACTCGAAATCTGGTAGGATGCTCAGATAAGAAGTCCTGGATTTGCGTGTACGCATCATAGGAATGGTTAGGAAATTGCTCTTCTGGGATTTGGATAAATGTGATTTGTTGATCTGCGTCTCCTGCAATTTAATAAAAGGAGTTAAATAACAATTCTCACACAACATAAATGAATATCAAATCTTCTCTTCTACTAATATACAGAGTAATCATATATACCAGTATTAGCCCATACACAGCAAATAATCTGTGTGAATTTGTTTTCATCAACTATAGACATGTACTATATTCATGGATAAAATGCAGTAAATTTCTGCAGTGAACATTTATTTTTCTGCTGACTAAAGTAAGTAATAATGTTCCTGATAGTTACCTCCATGAACACAGGAGTGTCTAAGGAACAATCAACGGATGGAAAGGAGGATCCCCTGACATACATGTCTAAAATATTAAGGTGAGGAGGATCATTCATTTCCAACTGAGAAAGAATGTTTTTCCTTTATATTTTTAGTTGTTTAATTCTTAAGAATATTTTTCTTTACATTTTTAGTTGTTTACTTTTAAAGAGAGAGAAGTCATCCTTATGTTTGAGCTGGCTCTTAACATTCTCGTAATCACCCGATCCCCCGTTGTAAGAGAATTCTGAGATATTACTCATTTGCTCCTCGTCCATCGATGGCTTAGAAACCTAGAAATGAAAAAAATATCATGGCTTAGAAACCTAGAAATGAAAAAAAATAAAATTAAAAAAAATATCAGATATATTTCCATGAGGATATACCATTTAACACTGCATAGAATTTCCCTAGAAATAATGATGCTAGTGTACCTTCTATGAGAACTTAGATATTAAACATGAATTAATATATATTTCTACAAAGTAGAGAATTAAACATTCACCAAAATTTGAATGTTTCTGGATCTCTCGAGTTCTGGTCGGAACAGAGGGCGGTGCTTCTTCTGGAATCTCTGGGCCACCATTTCCGACGTGTCCGGATTATCACAGTACAATGGAAGAGATCTTCTTTTTCGCCTTTACAATGAGAACAAAAGATGAATCAATGATTCAAGACCTTTCTGATTAAGAAAAGTTTGTCATAAATAGCTTAGACATGTACATATAATTATAATATTGTAGACCATTAAACAGACATAACACTACAGATAAAGCCCTACTTACAGACAGATATACAAGGGTATCACACACAGGAGAGGGCCGGCTATGACAATCACTGCAAACCAACGCGGGTCAATGCTACTCGTGGAATCTTCTACAAAAATTGAAGTGGAGAACTATTCCTACTGGTATTTCTGCCATGACATGTACACCATTCAAGGATGTATGAATTCAAAAGTGTTAATTATAGAACTGAAGTAAGTTAAATTGGAAATACCAGATCCATGAACAGGATGCAAGACCTGAGTGAAGCTGAGGGTGAACCCTCTGTACTGGTTTGACCTCTGACCTGGTTTTGCTGGGACCCTGAACACGGACAGCCAGAACTTGTCTGTGGGGAGAATGATCGCCTCGGGTGACCATGCCCCACACACCGGGCCCAGCTCACTCTCTCTGTTACCTTAATATAAGAAAAGGACTTCAGGACCATTAAATCAGATACCAGAGAAACAACATGGACAATTACCATCACCTGTATATTTATGTACAAGCATGATCATTGAGCATCTAATGAATGTTGCACAAGTTTATCACTTTACATTTATTTACCTTTGGTATCAAAGGTTCCAAGGATAAGGAATCCTTGTTTACAATGTCCAAAATCTGCTGGAGGAAGATCAAATTCGAGGAAATTCAGACGCACAGAAGAGAGTTTGGGAAGGATTACCAGCCAATCACAATGTAGCCAGGATTGAAGGTCATCATTAGAGGCTCTAGAGGTGATATTCCCCTCCGTTGCAATCAGTGTTTTATGACAGTCTACAATGTAGATGAAGATATTCTTTGATACAAACAGATATAGCCAATTCTGTTAATTCATCTCTGATTACTTTATAAAGCCTTTGTAAATTTAATGTTTGCTACCTGATACTGATTCCCTTTGATTATCTAATCCACGGGTCAAATTATCATTAGGAAAGATGGGGGATGCACCAGCAAATGTTATTTCAACTTTCACAAAAATCTGTAATGTGGATAATACAGCATTTTGACTCTAAAGCAAAATACATTTCATCTTAAAATATTTTATCTTTGCCACTGGGTATAAATTTAAATTTGGTACAAAGCACAACCTTTTTTGTTTTAGTTAAAACTTTTGAAGTATTCAGTTATGTAAAAACTATGGACCAGCTGTCAATTACACATTTAAAAAAATTCAAATAATATTGGAACAAAGACAGCTATATTTATGAGCTAATGCATACCATTTATCAGAGCACTTAGATATGTATCATTAAACTACACAATTTCACATAATGAATTCAGCAGGGTGGACCCAATCGCCCAAATGGGATATAATAGCCCGCTTGGGATATAATAGTCCAAATTGGATATAAATTTAAAGTGCAAAAAATGAAAAAAATTTATTTGGTAATTTTTTTTGCAAAACATCAAAAAAATTATTTTTTGCACTTCAAATTTATATTCCATTTGGTGTATATATAATATCCCAAAACGGGCTATTATATCCAATGTGGGCGATTGGTCCCAACCTGTTCAGCAGTACAAGATATTTTCATTAAAAAATTAATTTTGGATGACATAACAAAGAAAACACGTTGAAGTAATTACCCCACATTCAAGCCGTACTAATAAATGCGAACGTGTACTAACGTTTAGGCCCCAGTTATTCTAATTTACCTGAAATACATTTATCATGAACAAAACACCAAAACTTGAATAAACTTTTTTCATCGTGTAGTTGAAATTTCGCGCCATCTGTCTGAGGAATCTGTTAACTCATCCAACGAATAATTCGAAACCAACTCAATTGTTCTAATAATAATAAATGTTTCAGCTCCTCGATACATATAAAGAAAATCATCCAAGTAAAGGTACTATAAACACCCATTAAAAACAAACAAAAACGCAAAGACGTTTTATTTTAAATAAAAGAATATTATATGAGCGACCCATTGAAGTTTAGAACCGGAAGTTTCCTTACTGTCAGGTGATTTGAGGATGGAGAGACAACTTGAAAAACATCTCGAGGAAACGTAAGCTTACTATTGATTCATCAAAAGCAAAAGAACTCTATAGAATCATTTACAATTTCGTCAGTGCAACATCACACGTATAACTATTCTTTTTAGAGAAGTGGACAGGCTTCATCAAATTCTCTTCGAAAACCCTCACAGTTTGATTCTCTTTGCTCATACCATTGTTGCAAACAAATTACCATTTTCACTTCTATCCCCAGTAATGGGTCATGTGGCTGAAGTTTTTCAACATTTCACTTCTTCAAATTTGAGCCTATATGAGAGTGTTTTGGATTTAATTACAGGTGCCGTGTTCCCGGAATAAGTGGAGCACTGTGTGCCGACAACAATGGACTTTGTTTAGCAGGTACTTGTTCTGCACTTTATGGACTGATGTATACGTACATACTGATTTGTGTGTGCATGTGGGAAAACATAACTTTTAAAGTTTAAACAAATATTTTGCTATTTTACATATCAATATATCTATGAGACGCGGTTTTAATATTTTTAAGGTATTTTCTGAATGTACGTTCGTTCGCCCTTGACGCCGTTCGCCCTAGGGCCGTTCGCCCTTGATTCCGTTCGCCCAAGGTCCGTTCACCTTATTTTAATACAGGATTAATGTAAATATACATTTTCATATTTGTGTAATTAAATATCTCTTCATAATTTTTAAAATGATCATTTTAAAAATTATGAAGAGATATAATTACACAAAACAACACTATCACAGCACCTTCACAAAATAATAACCAATTGACTGACCTGATAACGATACAATGAATTATTGCCATGGTGAATTAATTATTTAATTATGGTTGGCAGTAGTTTGATACAGTTTCATGTTCCATCTACGTATGTCTCTTTAGAGATCAAAGGATTTTGTTGTGATCGGGTATATATTAAATTCTTCAAAGATAAAAATCCGCTTCTCACCTTCTATATAGACCAATTAATGTTTCAATTTCTTTAATTGCTTAAAACACCACGCGAATCAATAAAAAAAAAAACCCAAACATACAGGACAGTTATCTATAATTTACGGCATTAAAATATAACAATTAGACCAATTACGTCTTTTTGCAGAAATGAATTCATAATATGTACGAACAATTTATAATAGTAAAAATATTTTATCATTCAAAAAGTTAAAATTAAATGAAATAAAGATAATTAACTTAAAATGATAGGGTTTCTTAACAACAAGGAGCGAACAAGGTTTAGTGCGAACGATAATTAGGGCGAACGACAATTAGAGCGAATGAACCTAAGGCGAACGGACTCAAGTGAACAGGTAGATAGGGCGAACGAACCCGATACCGTATTTTCTGATATCAAAAAATAGCTATTTGATATCAATAATTCGAATATTTTTTTGATATCACAAAATATTTCTTGACATCAAAAAATCTATTTTCTGATATCAAAATCATTTTTGATATCATAAATTCGAATTTTTGATATCAAAAATGATTTTCTGATATCATTTTGGCGAAAAGAAAAGAAATCCAAATGGCGAAAATCAAATTTTGGTGACTCCTTAAGTGTAAAAATTTTCTCTTTAATGTGTTTCTCTTTCCCACTCGTTTGTTTATTTGGTCAGTCTATGTTAATTCAATCACCACATGCAACCGGAAATCTCGCATCTATAGACAACGCGTACGAATAGAAGAAATTCGACTTGAGATCTGCACATTGTTCAAAGAAATTTTTATGAGGCTATGTGTTGCTATGCACCGCAAAGAATTATTGGGATATGTAGAACTTTTTCACGTAGCCTCATAAAAATTTCTTTGAACAATGTGCAGATCTCGAGTTCAATTTCTTCTGTTCGTACGCGTTTATGGAGCTTGCTGCGCTCGCTATAATTCTATAACTAAACCACTAAAATCTTAGTCTTTAACAGAATATCATAATTAATTGTTTGGCTCATGTGAAACAAATTTTTCTTCTTCTTTGATTAGCCCGTGGATGTAAGCCCGAGTTAGCAGGACACATTGCCAGTATAGCTCAACAGGCTGCCCAGCTCCACCCTAACACCTCCACAACACCAGTCATCTGTATCGAGTCCGAGGGAGGGTTAGTATTAATGTTGTACCTAGTGTTAAATCTAAAGCAACATAGCCTGGCGCGGCGCCATGCCCCCTTTTATTAGCGCTATGCCCTTTATACAAAAGCCTTGCCCTTATTAATAATGATTAAAAGTGATGCCTCATTTATTGGAAGCAAATTAAATTCAAAATCACAATTGACCTAGCCTCTGTTTTGATTGCAAAGTTAAAGTTAGATTCAAACTCGCTGGACTTCCCGCACAAGTGACCTGAGACAATGTAGGTCCCAATACAGGTCAACTGGAGAAGCCACAGCTGAGGGGGTATACACATCTGTCCTATATAAATGGGTGGTAATTACTGGTACAATAATTTGGTAAATAACAAGTGAATTATCTCCTTGAAATAAGTAATGGTACAGGCTTATCATTGAGACATCATAAGGGTTATCTATATTAAATAGAATTAAATGAAAAGAATACATTTTATAGGCACATTTTGAAAATTTTACACTAAAGTACCTAAAACTAAGTTCAAACTATTGAAACAAATTAACAAAAACCTGGATGTGATGTTTCCTATGTCATTTTTAACTTTTAGCAATCGTCAAATTAACCAGAATTTTCCCTGTTTCCAAAAGAAACGTAACTCTTATTCATAATAAAAGATTGCTATGCAGATTTTTATGCAAATTGATTTTTAAAAAGCTTTATAAAACAAGAGTTTATACATCCAATTTCCATGGTAAAAAGGGTTTAATAATTCTGTCATCAGTTGGCCACAATATGTCATTCAATATTGGATGTATTATCTTAATTTTGGTAGTGTATTACATAAATTATATGTATTGACATGATTAAAAATATTGAATCATTGACTCTGAGTCATTTGAATGCAAAAGTAAATCATTTATAGTTCAATAATCTTGTTTTATTACAGAGGTCAGGCTTTGATACATTGCAAAATTTTCCTTAATTTAAGCCCCTTTGATTAAGGTTAAATTATTTATAATATTACTGTAAAAAAAAAAGTGCCCCTTTCAAAGTTTTATAATATTTACTGCAGAGAAAAGTGATCTTTTCACCACCATTTCATATGCCCTTTTCAAATCCTAGATTTAACACTAGAGTATAGTTGTACCCCTTAAAAACTTTATTCAAAGTACAAGTAATTCTTCAGAAAGCTAATTATCTATTTATATTGCCATAAGCTATCTAACCAATTATAAAATGTCAGTGTGAAGGAGTAAGTTGGAATAGGGCATGAATTGTGCATGAGAATGAGAAATATTTATGAATTATTCACGAAGAAAGATAAACCTTCTGTGAGTTGGCCCACAGTCGATCAGCATATGTGAGATTCTTCTGATCCCACTTCTCAGATTTTTCAATACATTTTTAAGACATCTAGTGAATTGGATTATATTAGCCCATAGGTGAAGAACAACTCTCATTATAGAAGCAATTTTCTAAAATCACATTTGATGTATTTACTGAAACATTATTTAGGATAATCAACTATCATTGGATAAATCCATATAAGAACCAGTAACGGACTCTGGTTATATAACTGCATTAATGAACTATTTGTTTTTGTTTCAGAAGTGTGTTGATAAAATCAGAAAATGATGTGACCATGGCCATGTTTAAGACTCCATTATAGCAACACCTCATTATAAACTTTGTTATATTAATATAAACTTCAATAAAAACACAGGTCTCATTTTTTTTTCTCTTTGTTTTATGATGTCTTAGATATTGGTATTTTATGTAGAATTTATTAAACCTTGCAATGTATCTAGTCCTCTGATCTCTTGTTTCAAAGAAATAAAATTAATGAGTATTAATGTGAAAAGGGCATATAATGTCTCCTCCATTGTGTTATCACTTGAAAAAGATGTTTTAAATATGATGAACTGAAAAAAAAGTGTTTTGACACATTTCCTAATAGCATATTTATGCAGATATAAATAACATTACAACGCCTTTCTTTGAAACATGTCAAGTCTACACAAATTAAAATCCTTGAAACACTTTTTAAAAAGTTAATAATGCGCAATTTGACATTAATAAGCCTTTTCAGAAGATTTTGTAACGCAGAGGTGGCATTATAACCTCTGTGTATGAGGCGTTCAAGTGCAAACAAGAGGCCCATAGGCTACATAACTCACCTGTTAAACTACCTATCTATAGTTTTAAAATTAAAATAAACACACCTATCAATGAAGTCCAATTCAAATCGATAAAAGGGAAAAATCCAATATTTCTTCATTGATTCATCGTCTGGAGAATTTCACATGAACAAAAACAAAAACCCTAAAGAGATTCAAAATGGGAAATGTTTACGTCATTTTCCACTCGGGACACCTCGCACAATTTTTTAACGTTATCATCCGGGGTACTTGATTTTGTTTACAATGCAAAATCCCCGTAGACTTTCTATTTTGGGTTATGTATAGAAACCTGACAAATCTTGGAATTTTTTCATAGTATTTGATGAACATCGTTTGAATCCAGAGGTATTTATAAATATAGAATAATTTATGAAAATGTGCGGCAAAAATATCTTGGGACAGAGTATGGCTTACTATAGATGTATATCAAATGCAATGCAGTAGGCCAAGCATTTTGTTACACAAAATTGTTGCTGTGGGGATCTCATTGTTTGGTTAGAATGAATAAACTGTACTTGAACTTGTACCATTTATATGGTTTTTGAGGGTATAAATGAATTGGATCAAAAGAAACTTATTCATTATAATCTAATGCATTTTAAAAAGGGTGGTTATTTAAATTTTGAAACGGATTTATTAATATTATCATGCACATTTACATTGTATTATAGCTGAAGGTGTCCCATAACACCTTAAAGCCACAGGCACCTGGCATTAAATATTGTTCACATATACTAAAAAAATATACCTTCTACCTATGAGGCATAATAGTTGGGTATTTTTTTTTTGTATCGAGAAAAATATATAATATCATGCGCCTCCTGTGCTTAAAACCATATTTATAAATATAACGTTGGTGCGATATGAGTTTTACGTAATTTTTGAATTTTTATTGTTTTTTACCCTTTACATGTAGTAAACTGTACAACTCAGACGAAAATGTGTGATTTTCATATTTATTATGAATTCAATGTTCTAACCACAAACAAGTATTAAGAAAATGAATCACGAAAACTTCTACCTGATATCAGCTATAAATCAATATCACTGTATAAAAACAAATTAATAGTTTGTTATCACTCATCCTTTGTAAATCATAGACATAATATGAAATAAAATCATGTCCGTCTATCACTTGTAACCGTTCTTGTAATATCAAATGAGTTACTCGTACATATCCACATGTAGAATGGTAGTTACTCACAGAACAATTTCTAAAATTAATCCATGCAAATACAACAGAATAAAACGAAAGTCACGATCACTTCGTAAATTTTGAAATCTGTTCTACATCTTCACAAAAAGTTGCAAAAAAATGGCTATATGGTTTCCTTCATCAATTCCTCAATGGTCTGGTCTCCTCTGTAAAGAAAAAAAAAGGACGACTCAGAAATTTGAACGATAACGGGACAAGCATCTTCGCTAGCCAAGGGTTTCTGACCCGCACTGCTCCTCACGAACGTTTGTGAGGAGCGATGCGGGACAAGTAATCAGCTTTACCTAAATATGGCGACGTTATTAACTTCCCATTTTTTATTCAATGTTTATTTTAGAAAACGCGTCCGGCGTATTATACGCCATTGATAATAAACATTGCAGGGAAGTGCAGAGCAGGACAGTTTCTTGAGAGAATCCATCTTCACAACGTCAAGGCTTTGTGATTACGGAACTCCACATCCTTTGTGTGGAGTTCCGTAATCACAACGCCTTGACGTTGTGAAGATGGAGAGATTCTGGCTACAAAACACAAATATACTCCATAGAACACGTTTATTTGCATCACATTTATTTTAAGCTTTAAGGACTATGACGACTTATGATTTGTTTCATAATTCTAAATAACAACAATTAACTCTTTTATTTGTTGTTTTTTTTTTAAATTTTCTATTTTTGTTTTCAATATGATATTTCATTCAATTTGTATACAATATTCCTGTATTTTCAATTTGTGATTTCGTGCATTTTGTTGCTACGTTGTACTGTGCTAAGGTTATGCGAAAGTTTAAGTAATTGCAAGAAGTTTAACTTTTTCGATCATTAGCTAATCGTCTTGCTTTAAAGTCAACTTAATCGATTCAACCAATCGAAAGATTACATCGATTATTTTTAATGCTCAACCAATTGTTATAATTTAACCTCGTGTAGTGTTTATCTAATATCAGGTTTACACAAACTCGCCCAATCATTGATTGCGTTGTCAACAATATGATATTTATTCAAACTTTTCACCAATCATTGATCGCGCTATTTAAACTTTCCACCAATCAGTGACTTGTATACCGACCTGAGTGGTGGTGCCGCTTGATGTCGGGGTTGTTCCGGAAGTAGCAGTAGGTCGCCACCAGGATGATTAGGAACACCACACAGATGCAGCCAGCCGTGACGATACCCAGGATCATGTTCATCGTCTGAGCCGCCTCCAGCTGAGCCAGGGTCGACAACTCTTCCGAGTCTTACAAAATAAATTGCAATATATCACCGAAATGCTGTCATAATTATAATAATTTCAAAGTCTCAGAGGGAGTGAAAGTAAAACACGCAATGTTTCCATTATTGTTATAATTTAGAACCTTACAATAAATACACAAAATTAAATCTGACGGAGAGAGACAATAAAAAATGGTAATGAACTAATTGTAAACAATTTTAGTCTAATACACTGTGTAATATTGTCATTATTGTAGTAGTAGAGTTCTATATATAGGAATAATATTACACATTGTATTGTCGTTACATAATGTTGCCACAGTTGTAATAATATTACACATTGTATTGTCGTTACATAATGTTGCCACAGTTGTAATAATATTACACATTGTATTGTCGTTACATAATGTTGCCACAGTTGTAATAATATTACACATTGTATTGTCGTTACATAATGTTGCAGTTGTAACAATTTTAAAATAATACGGATTAAGGCAATAAAATCCATTGTAATGTTGCAATAATTGTAATAATGTAGGATCATTGTAATGTTGCAATAATTGTAATAATGTAGGATCAAACAAGGCGTCTGACGTTTAATATATGTCTTTTAATAATAAGAATATTTCCAGTATTATTGTTATGATTATAGTATCTTGTTATAATAAGAAACTTTTTTAACGTCAGGCGCCTGTGGGATCAAAGTATTACTCAAGAAAAGCATAAAATATGTAGTCAGGGTCAAATTAACTTAATTAAGTGAAAGAGTGAAAATCCTTTTTCTTGTCGATATCGTAATGCCACGGCTATGGCTAAATGGAAGCCCCTTTTTGTTGGACAAACAGTCCCCCCCACCACCACCAAGATGCTCACCTTTATCTGACTCCATGATTACGTCCTTCGGAACCCCGGGACATTCTGCGTAGACGACGAACTTGAACTTGAAGTCATTGGAGGGCAGGGTGATGGTCTTGTCCGTGGTCACCGTAAACATCAGGCTCTTACCGGAGAAACACCCGGTCTGCATCGTCTTGTCGCTGAGGCTCAGGGTTTTCTGGAAGATGCAATATCGTGATGAGAGAGAGAGAGAGAGAGAGAGAGAGAGAGAGAGAGAGAGAGAGAGAGAGAGAGAGCACTAATATTAAGCAGTGTCCAAGTTTCTGCAGTGGTTGGTTTAAAATCTTTTTATGTATTCTTAAACATGCACTTTAAAAAATTACACACTATGTAAAAATAATTAAAGGTGCAATGGTCCCAAATTTATCGATCTTTGATATTTTTTTTTCAAAGTGCGAAATCATTTCAGAGTGCGTTGCCAAAAATCAATTTTCACAAAACGAACAAAGTTCGGTCCATTGACCAGGTCTCACCGTTTCATTCTTGTACATGTTCTCAAACTTGATCTCTATCCCGTTTTTGTCGATGTGTAGTCTCTCAGGACTGACACAAACCTTGTTCATACAGCTCCCACTCTCACTGACCACAAACTTCGTCCCACAGGAACGGCCCGCCACCTGCCCCTCGGAGTACAGAGTGAACTTCTTCCAGGGGGTGAGGGACCACATCCGCCCACATCCCCACACCCTGTCCTGGTATCCCTCGTACAGCGGCATCTGGCTGGGGTCCCGCCACACCAAACCGCTGTTGTTGAAAGTAACTGAGGAGAGAGCGAATAAAACCCCCATATACATATATTATGAACAGTTTTGAAAATTAAATGTTTTTTGTCAGTATAAAATGTTTTGTAACATGTTTTTTTCCTGTCTTTGATTGTAAAGTGTTTGTGGGTTGTTTTTTTTTTCATTTGTTTATTGTAAAGTGTCAATCTAATTAAAATTAGACTTGCATTTCTACAATGCGATATACAAGCTTGTATAGTGTATTGTAGAGGAGCGGAATTACAAGTCTAATTTTCAAAATGTTCTTTAGTTTTCAATTAAGGTTTAAATATGACTTAGTAATACATATAATAAAGGTCATATCTTGGGATAATATAACAAAATAGATCTTATTAAATGCTTTCCATTTTTTCTTTGCAAATGCTTAAATAATATTCCTAAAGTGATAACTAAATGTCCAGTAAATATACATCTAAAAACATTGTTTGATCGGTAATTTATATAGAGGAATAGAGCATTCACCCTTCAATTCACAAGTAGTTGTGCATGTACATAAATTAGTTTTCCTGGGGATTAACCATAAACTAATAACAAGAGATAGAGCTAGGGTGAAGGGACGAAAGAGGAACGAAAGAGCGCAGAGATACATGTAAATACCGGTACATTTTATGAGTACTAGTACCTAATATTTATGGTACTTCGAAAACACTTTAATGTATGGATGTTCAGTACTAGTACTAGTGTAGAATAACATTTACGTGTACCTGACTTTACCAATATGTTTGTCCGTAACTTTGATATGTCTTTCATAGGCACATGAACACATCTGAGCCAGGATGTTGAATGGAATGCGGAAGAGGGGTTCTCGATTCCCTTAGAATACTAGTACTACATAATGTCTGTGTGGGGATAATGTCTGTGATTTTGGATTGATTTGTACTAATATTAGTTCTACCAGTATACCTCCAACTGTAGAGATTGTGTATGACGTACACTTTAGCATGTTGGCCCTCTATCTGTATGTACGTGCAGGCGCATATGTCTGTTAATTGTTGCATACAAGGCGGGCATGGAGTTTATCAAGATGTTTACTTTTCCTGATTATCACAATAACTTTTGATTAATTGCCAATCAATAATTAGCCACACTAATATCTCTCTCTCTCTCTCTCTCTTTCTCTCTCTCTCTCTCTCTCTCTCGTAGTTAAGATTTTTACAACACGACAGTGGTTAAATATTTGCTGCGTTTAAAACTACCTTTTATTTACAACATCATAAACCATTCGAACGCTGAACATTTAAAAAACTTTTTGAACATTTAAAAAACGATTTGAATCTTCAAATTGACATAGACACATATTTATACTTACTCTGAATATCATGCATTGCCATGGGTGCAGCAACGGCCACGCCCAGACACCAGGCGGCTAGGAGGAGGATCCGGGGGTCCATGGGGGTAGAACAGGCCCGTATGTTCCGCGCTAAGTCCTTCTGAAGGTCAACTAAGTCGTTCTTGGTCTGAGTGAATCCGTGAATCCGCCTACAGTATATAGACACCCAATAATCACAATCAGATGTAGATTGTATATAGGGAGATCAATTAATTATTGCGCCGGTAAGTCACGGAACACACCGAGACTTGCTGGAGAAGGGGGGGGGGGGGCACTGTTAAGAGGGACCCTTACACATGCAATACACGTACCACGTACACATGCAATACTAGTCCGAAATATCTGACGTTTTCTTGGCTTTTTTAACGATTTTGATATTTTACTTGCCAGTTTTCCTGGCAAGTAAAATATCAAAATCGTTAAAAAAGCCAGGAAAACGTCAGATATTTCGGACTAATGCAATACATGGCAATACAAATAAAGGATCGATGTAAGCACTCCAATCAATGGAATGGGGAGTTTAAATTTTGAATGCAGTAAGTATTAATTATTGCTTGGATTTGCACTTTTGTGTTCTTTTAAATATAGAGTTGTTCTTTCGCCGTATGAAGAATTGATTGTGGTATTTCATCGTGCTTGTAATGTCCTCTGTGTAACTTTTACCAAACATAGAATAAACATTTCACGATAGAGGAGATTTCAAAGCGTTGAACTTCTTTCTTTGAGTTTTATGAAAGGTGTCTTCTCCATTGGATGTAAAAACTAGTTTTATGGGCGATAACAACTGTGATTTGATATTATCAGTGTATTCAACCTCAGTCATGCGCGGTTCCAGAACCTCCCCAATCCCCTGGAAAATTCAATTTTTTAATTCCACATGGTAAAGTTATCGAAAATAGCCCCCCTCCGGGCAAATAAAATTATCCCTCACCCCCCCTCCCCCGGGGAAAATATTCTGGATCCGCGCATACCAGTCACCAAAAATCTGACATCGAAATCCCCCCCCCCCCGTTCAACCGATGCAAAATGCTGACCCATGGAGCCAATGACATTGACACTGTAAATTCAATGTCAGCACCGAATAGCCCAAACCTTTAATTTACAAACATTTGATTTACATTGGCAGGAGATCAAACCCCGTTTAATAATTATTGCAAAATTTTCTTTAATTCCTAAGGAAAGATGGTATTTTTTACTTAAATAACAAAAGATGTATAAAACTTACCCCTGGATAACTGCAGGATATAAAACCAACTGACGGGTACTCACGGCTAAATTTAAACTCCGGGGTGCCCAGCAATATGGACTCTTAGAACACTGGTTGATTTACAGTCACTGAGCATTTACAACCATGAACTAAGTACACTAAATATAACTACAATCACCGGGTATACTCTGGATCGATGGTCCCTGTTTGGGCAGGTCCAACTATAATTCGTTGTTCCAATGTGACCCGGAGTCAGTGCACGGCTGGCTTGTGTCGTAAAGATCCGGGGCTTTCAGGGGAGACCTTTAATGTCCTCTGTATATATGTCGGATTGGTGAGCGTATTCATTGGAGGGGTTTAATTAATCCCAGATTAATTGATTGTAAATTGCCTTTTGAAATAAGAAATGTAATCTGATGGGACTGTCCTCTGTGTTATACGTACAAGAAATGTTGACTCTATACAGATGAAATGGGGAGGGGGTTAGTTGTGAAAGGTCATAGGAATTTCTGTCCATGCAGGATTTAATGAAAGTGCTACATAAGCATTAAGGCATGGAGGGTGAGAGTGGAAATAATATAGTTTACTGTGGCTTCTTACTCAGATTATAAATCTGAACCAGCTCTGAGACAAGTAGCTCCCAGGAAGGGAAGTTCAGCTCTCGATTGGTAAGTATTGACTTTAATATCGGAAAAGATTATTTTTATCATTAACAATCGGTATTTTCTATTATATATTACTGTTACTTATGAATTAACCAGTTTTAAATAAAATCTGAAATTGCTTTGGTTTTAACTGGTAAATTTAAATTGACGTTCTTATGGTATAACCCAGTTTACATTGTATTGCTGTTACTAAGGTGTTCGCCAGTACAACTTTGAATTACCGTTACTTAGGTATTGACCAGTTAACCTTGAATAACTGTTACTTATGTATTGACCACTTAACTAGGAATTCCCATCACTTAGGTACTGACCAGTTGACTTTGAATTACTATATCTTAGGTATTAACCAGTTAACCTTGAATTACCGTTTCTAAGGTATTGACCAGTTAACAAGGAATTGACATTATTCAGGTGTTAACCAGTTGACTTTGAATTATTATTACCTAGGTATTAACAAGTTAACATTGAATTACCGTTACTTAGGTATTGACCAGCTGACTTTAAATTATTATTTCTTAAGTATTAACCAGTTAACCTTGAATTACCGTTACTTATGTATTGACCAGTAAACTAGAAATTGCCATCATTTAGGTATTGACCTTTTAACTTTAAATCACCGTTACTAAGGTATTAGTTTACCTAGAATTATCGTTACATTAGTTTTAATCAGTTTACCTTAAATTTTAGGTATTCGCCAGTTAATCTTGTATTATAGTTACTTATGTAATGACCAATTAACCTTGAATTGTCGTTACTTATGTATTAACCAGTTAACCCTGAATTACCGTTACTTACGTATTAACCAGTTAACCTTGAATTACCGTTACTTACGTATTAACCAGTTAACCTTAAATTACCGTTACTTATGTATTAACCAGTTAACCTTGAATTACCGTCACTTTGGTTTTAACATCTTGACCTTGAATTACTGTTTTTAAGGTATTAACCAGTTAACATTGAATTGTCATTTAAGTTATGATAGAACTCTTCTCAGGCACTTTTAATATTTCCCCTGGTCATCCTTAAAAAATAGTTTGTTTGCGATTGCCGCCTGGAGGTTTTTAGACCCAGGAGGGAGGGAGGGATTTTTTTTTCATTTTCCAAACTTGAAGTTAAATTGATTAAAAATTTGTAAAAAAAAAAAATAAAAATCTCCATATAATTTTTTTTATTTTCTGCTTATAAAATTTTATCAGTGGGGGTATTTCAGTGAGGTTGGAGGCAATTCCAAATAAACAACATTTTTATTTTGGCCTTAATTATCAACATGGTCATCCAGCCAACAGTTATACGAATGGACCTGGGTTTGATTCATGTATAGCTTGGTTCTCCAGCAGGCAAACTTTTATCTTTTATGAGCCGAGTTCTCTATTTTTAGGTTCATTGTCTGATATTCTATATCCCTCGTCCCTATTATTCTAATAAATCGTAACCTCATGTAACTACGGATCCGATTATAATCATGGTTTAAATTGGAATTATATATACATGTATATATACACACTTGGTTCTGTATTCTTTATAGAGGATCTATGATCCTTTCATTGACAATGCACTGATAAAGAACAAAAGAAAAGACATACAGATTAAATCAAAATTTTATTAAGTGTGTAAAAGCACCCACTTGGCTTGCTATTGGAGAGTAAATACACGAACGTGACACAATTTGCCAGGGTGAAACAACCATACAGCTAAGCAAAACAGACTAAAATTCACATCTGAAGATGTACACAAAAAGGTGACACAATTTTGTCAGAAGAAAAAAAACAGGTCTGAAAAAATAATCAAATATATTGGATTTCTTTGAAAATGTAAGAATAACCAAAAACTGCACCCCAGAAAAAAGGTTTTATGTGGAGTCTGGAAAAAATCAAAATGAAAAAAATAATATTCTTATTCCATAGTGTTGCAAGAGTTGCCTTTCTTGTTTTACAAAAAAAAAAAGGCTTGCTGATCTTCAAAAGATTCTGACAAAAATTGATTGCACATACCATGTAGATACACAATAAATGGGTTAAAAGCTTGGATGGAAAAACTAGCCAGCTACAATCTGATTATGTACATATATACTATACATGTACAATAAGTATAATGTATGGTATTGCAAGTAGGCGATGAATCTACCAGTCTACACATTTATCTGCAATAGAGAGAAGAAACTAGACACTAGGGACCACTACATCCCAAATAAACTACAAATCTCAGGGCTCCCGGCCACAACTATTGCAAGTCCATCAACTGATTCAATTTTTCTATATATTTAGCCAAATGTATCAACAACACAAAATCATAGAAGTTAAAATTTTTCAAACGGTTTGAACAACCTATATTTTTTATAGAAGTATTTTTTTTTTCCAAATGTATCAAAAGGAAAAGAAATTCTGTAAATTTTGCTCTTTTTTGTTCCAAAATTTAAACAACCTAGCTGGGGAGTCCCTTATAGGTGTAACTATTTAACACTCCATGGGGTTGGATTCTAATTCACACAGACAGACACACTTACACTCATAGTCACAGAGACAATACGCCTAAGTAAGTGACCTCTAACTCCCTCTGTAGCATTTCTCTACAAAGTCTATCGTAATAAGAATATTTCTCTCTCCCAAATGCATAAAATCTAGGCCATTAATTTAAATGAGTTACTAGTACATTGTACAACTTTAGACAGGGCTTGATGAGATGACTATTACAACCTTTACACGGGGTACCACAAGGACAGATCTGGTATGAAAAAAATGTACGCTGACCCCTATATGAACCTATACATATAAATGTATTCAAATGTTAAAATATCTTTAAAAACACAACCAGCTATAAAAAATATGACTTTAAATATTCAAAGCTTTCAATAAGCATTCAAAGATTAAAATGATTACAGAAATTAAAAAAATATACTAGTATACGGTCTTCACATAAGAAAAATAATATTGAAAATCTAAAATATTTGTATTGGAAATATACCATAAACAGATGATTTTACACCAAGTGTTAGACAGATAAAATAAAGGATTTTTCTGTTCTACCATACTTGAGCAGAAAATGCACTATAAAACACTCTCTCAGTTTTCAAAACCAAGCATTCGACTTGATGCTTAAATTTCTTGAACACAAAGAACGCTGATTTAAATCCTCCATTAAAATAATATTCACTGCTTAATATTATAATGGGTATGCCTCTTGTTTTTCAAATTGATTGGACATATAACTAAATTTCAACTTGATATATGATAAACTTACTCTTGGGGGAAAATCAGCTCAGCTGCAGAAAACGTTACCTTGCATGTTAATCTTAACACAATAATATAAAACCCACTCACAGAAAACCAGCTGTACCCTAAAAAAAATTCCTACACTACTAACATCTCAACCCAATATAAAAATAAAATAGACAGCAAAGTATCTCGAATTTCCCCCATAACAAATTACTTGATCGCAAAACAATTCTTAAATTACGCTAGGATTACGGCGATCAATTTACGACGGAATGGTGTATGAATTCTCCCCTCTCTACTCCACATTATCGGCATCGGCATTGTCCTCACTGATTTTGATGGTTGGTGAACCGTGGTCGTCTTGGGTTACCACGGCAGCAGCAGCTGGAGCAGCAGCGGAGACCAGGGGCTGTAACTCCGAGGCGTCCGTTTTCTTGTAGTGTCCCTCCACACGCTTGTCCTTGGCCACTTGTTCTCCTACCATCTTCTTTTCCTTGTTGAAGGTTTCCTCTGTTAACAGATACAGAGAAATTAATTTAGCCACGCCATTCTTCGCATTTAAAATCAACAAGCTGCATTCAAAGATAAAAACATCTACCAACAATACGACTAGCTTTCATCTCAACTTAGGCTCCACACATTTCATCCTTATTACCAGGGTAAAATTGTAATGTATTTAAACAAGAGTTTGAAGTTTCAAATGTTCAACTATATGTTGAAAATCTAAATTTATCAATTGAAATCATACAGTCTGACAAATATATTGGGTTACATACATTTATTATTTGCTCAATACATGATTCTAATGCTCGGTTTAACACATTCAATTCTATTTTAAATGGTCATCATATTTCATAAGAGCAACAGTTTTGTTTGTTCATTCTTACTTCCTATTCACCTAATGTAGCTGTACAATAAAAATCTCTTCAGAGTGCAGTACATACCAAGTTTGGATGTTGTCTGTTGAGACCTCCTCTTGCGGCCCTGAGGGTTGTTCTTGTAGTAGCAATAAGTGACCAACAGGATGACCAGGAAGATGCTACAGATCAGGAGAGCCACGATGACTCCGTACACGATGTTCATTGTATTGGCCTGCTCCAACTCTGGGCCCTTGTTGAAGTCAGCAGAGTCTGAAAACACCAAATTGTACTTTTTAAAGAAGATGGGAGAAAGAGGAATCTAAACTATATATCTACTGTCAAAAGAATTTGGGTAATATTGAGAATTTTTGCTGGTAAATGATCTTGACCTATCTCTAATTCAAAACTTCTTTTAACTCAAGCACTAGTCTTAGAATAACAAGACTTTTTTCATCATTTAATACAGCATTGTAAGCTCATAACTGTTTTCTTCAAAATCCTTTATTTTTCAACTTTCTACTGCCCCTAACTGTCAGACCCAATTCCAGCTTTCTACTGCCCCTATCTGTCAGACCCCATCCCAACTTTCTACTGCCCCTAACTTTCAGACCCCATTCCAGCTTCTACTGCCCCTAACTGTCAGACCCCATTCCAGCTTCTACTGTCAATAACTGTCAGACCCCATTTCAGCTTCTACTGTCCATAACTGTCAGACCCCATTCCAGCTTCTACTGCCCCTAACTGTCAGACCCAATTCCAGCTTCTACTGCCCCTAACTGTCAGACCCCATTCCAGCTTCTACTGCCCCTAACTGTCAGACCCCATTCCAGCTTCTACTGTCCCTAACTGTTGGACTCTATTCCAGCTTCTACTTTCCCTAACTGTCGGACCCCATTCCAGCTTCTACTGTCCCAAACTGTCATACCCCATTCCAACTTTCTACTGTCCCTAACTATCAGACCCAATTCCAGCTTCTACTGTCCCTAACTGTCAGACCCTATTTCAACTTTCTACTGTCCCTAACTGTCAGACCCCATTCCAGCTTCTACTGTCCCTAACTGTCAGACCTCTGCTTTCTGCGTAATTTGTATCTATCCACCATTCCATCCACCCAGAGAGTTCAACCTCCTATCTGGACACCCACTGACCTTTGTCTGAAGCCTCCACCAGTCCCTGGGGATACCCGGGACAGTCTGGGAACAGGGCAAACTTGAAGCTGTACACATTGCTGGGAACCTCTTCGTTTGCCCATTTCTTGGTATAGTCCGCATCCTCTACCACACGGATTACTAATTGTATTCCTGCAAAGCAGGTCTCGCTCATCTTTGAAGAGAGATACTTCAAGACTTTCTAAAAAAATAAAATATAAACAGAAAAATAATTAAGCACAAAAACAAACTAACATCAGACACAAATTATGCGATTTTTTATAAGAAAAAAAAAGCAAAATACTTAGGTTCTTGCATCACAACTGCATTTGCTTGAGCAATGAATCATCAAACACATCAAGCATATTGTCTAGTATTTTACAGTTAATTACGAGATAAAACCAATTATATGGTTCCTGAAAGTGTCAACTGACACGATACCAACAGCCTCATTGATAAAACAAGTAAGTGGTTTAAGGGATCATATTTTAAAAATGAACTGTCTACATCACAAGTCATACTCACATTGTCTGATTCACCTGTGATTTAAGGGATCATATTTAAAAATTAACAGTCTACATCACAAGTCCTCCTCACCTTCTCTGATTCACCTGTGATGGTGACATTCATGACGTCAGCGTCCACGGTCCATTCATCCAGACGTACACAGATTTTGCGGGTACACTTTGATGAGTGACCTACAACTATTGTAGTGGAACAATCGCCGTTCACCGCCCGTCCGTGGGAGACCAGTTCATACTGGTATTTTCCATCTATAGGTAAAGTCCATTGGCGTCCACATTTTCCATGAACAGACCCCACGTTTTCCATGTAATCTGTTGACAGTGAACACAAAGTTAAGACCTATATAGCACAAGAAGCTAACATTGCAAGTAATATATGAGCATCACTACTAGCAGTCCTGTTTTGGTCTTTGTCTTGTTACTCGAAAGATAAATGCAAGGTTGAAGAAAAAGTTGTTTTAACTTTTTAAGTTTTCATCTCGGAGATTTTTTTAATGAATTTTACTAAATTTATATTTATAGCTACCATACAATTCAATTTCTGCATTACTAGCAAGAGCTGAAAAATTATCCTTTTTATAAAACTGAATAAAGCAAACACTGCTTTCAACAAAATAAAGTTTTTATTTTTCTATATTTGAATTATAAAATAACTTTCTTGAGATTAATTTAATTATAAACAATCATTTGGGGCAAGATGCAACTAAAAATTGCACTTTGCAATAAACTATATCCATATTGAGTGTATATAAAAGGAGTACATTTTCCTAGAATGTTGCCATTACTTTGTGCATGATTTATGTTGCTATGGTTACTTACAGGTCATGTTCATGGGCGCAGCGGGAGCAGCATACAGAGGGACAGCCACCAGGGCCAACAAAAAAGGGAGGTAACTGTTCATGACGACTGAGTTATTTTTCCTGAGTGAAAAAAAGAGACATTAAAAGCTTGCCATTTTAATCTGTCTAGTTCATAAATCATTCATAAGAACGTTCATTGCAATGGTTTACAAACAAGAAACATATTGATTCAATATTCTATTAAATGTCAAGGCATCTCCTAATTTGAAGCCTTTCGCAATAAATACCTAAACATACATAGAGTTAGTTCATAATCTAAGCAAAGTTAATGCATATACAACCAGCATCCATTTTGTATATCGGTAATACATGACTGTCTAATGGATACAGTAACATGTTCCTAGATTGAGCTTACTATCTGTATCAGAAATAAACTGTACAGAGGTTCAAATGAAAAATCCTGCAACCTGCTTAATCACCCAAAGTAAAGAGCTGTCCTACAGAATAATTTCTAGACTAAAAGTAAGGCCCGTCTGTAGGGTACATGCAATGAAATACACTCAATATTCTACAGAATTTGCATGTTTGACCACCATTCAGCGAGCAGTCTTTCATTAGCTAATTAATTCCCAGTATCCAAGTCACTGTGCCTTTATTTTCAGTTCATTCGTTATTAGCAGTGTGAAAAATAAATTTTTATAGATGCATCTTTATGGCTAAAACCATACAGTAAAAATTTTGGATAAAAAGTGGTTTATAAAATATAAGATATTCATTTGAAAATATGGACTCAGAGATTGATCTAACAAATCAAAACAAAAGAGACTTCAAAATAAACAAAAATAACTCCTACCTAATCAATAGTCCAAATAAAAACAAAATGCCATCTGTCCTGAAGACTTTAAATTGAAATTGAAAAGAAAGACATGAATTTTCTAATGTGCCCTTTGGCCATTAAAAAACATCCTAATAATTAGCAAGGAATTCTGGACTTTTGACTAGCAAGCTTTATGAACCAGAAGTCAACAATCAACATACATCTGTCAGAGATCACTGCAGGCAAGTCTACACAATTGTTGCATGATTTATCCTCCCCCCCCCCTCAAAATATAAATGTTTACCATGACGTACATGTACATCCAAAAAGCTCACTAAAATTCTGGTCAGTAAAGCAGAACTGTTGTAAATTTATGACATCTCCTTTTTTTTTGTTTTTACAATCAGTTTCAACAACGTCTGAGAAGTGGGCGATGCAACACCGTGGAAAATTGTTGACGAGTTGTCAAGAGACGACTAAGGGATTGTAGGTTATTTTACTATAGGCCAGGTGCCTGGCATACCTGTTACTATTTTAAAATTTCAGGTGTTAGAATTACCTGTGTGTTTATCTGAATTCCATCTGCATATAATGACCTATCAAAAATGACTTGTGAATAATATTATCCAAACAGCATTTTGCTTAATAAAGCACAAAGTGCTGCTAATAGAGTACTGATTGCTGATCTATTAACAGACAGTCTTATTGTAGGCTTAGTGCCATCAATCACCAACAATTAGGTTAAGGTATACAAGAGTCTCTCGACGAATACAAATGTCAGGAACAACATATAATCACAATGATCATTGTCCTAAGCATCAAAAGCCAGACCCCCCCCCCCCCCCTTCACAAACACATAGAGACAAAGAGAGATTAAAATTGACAACAATATTCCATGCCACTTTTTTTCGCCTGTTCGCCCGAGGGGTGGCCAGTTAATCTCTTGTACCCGACACCTGGGGTACACGGTTTAGATGTTGCGTTTGATTACAACATGTCAAATCCAGCAAAGCGTGACACATGCCGAACGACCCAGCTGAATGATTGTGGTCAACTACAAGAAGTAAACCTTGGTCATTAACTGGCCTGTAGCCACACCTTTCCACTTCGTTACACTACAAACATGCACTCAAATACAATGCGACCTATTTCCTGAAATAAGCATTGTCCATATTAGAAATGCTACCTTGATAAAATTTCACCTTCAAATCACCCGTGTGCATGCTAATTTTCCCCTTCACATGCGACCACTCCGTTTTTAGGAGTCGGAAGGATTCCAAAACTGATATTACTTACCCTGACCAATAAATAAGCTGTTCTCTTTAACACTGTGCAGAATTGAAAGTAATACTAGTATATACACGTGGGTACGCAATGTTGGGAAACTCACCTCCGATCTTTCGAAATCAAGGGCCTGATCACACACAAATGCTGGTACGTCCGCCGACCTATTTACCGAGACTCTTCAATTTGATAACACTACGCGATACTTGCCACCGATAAGTAAACAACGACAGAGAGGGGCGACAAAGGGGGAATTATAGACCTCGTAAAATGACCATAGATCTATTTCAAACTAAATCGATAAGATGGTATCGGCTTAAGACACAACGAAAATAAGAGAAATGTCACTGAAGAGTTGTCTTACCATTGTATTGATAATGAGTTGATATAGGGAAAGTGAATGGGAATGAAAGTATTTCCAATATTGATTTATAGATAATACAGATGTTAAATCAACAAGAAATATTTGTAACTTCATACGTGACGCATTTAACATAAGAAAATCTATGCACTAATCATATTTGTGACTTGCAATACATGTGGTTTTTGTCAATAAATTGAATTGAATTGAATTGATTTAGATAATGATAGAACAATTTTAACAAGAGCTTGGACTTTGGGTAGTTTGTCAAACAGCAATGTGACGTAGGCCTGTCTATTTCATTACTGGCCACTCAGTCGTGGCTCTTTGAAATCAACACGCTTTGTCTGGCTTTTAAGTTGAGACTACAACAATCTGTGTATATTTCGCTTGAAACCAGCGTCCTTTTTAACTTGTTTTGACGCAAGAAATAGATAGTTACGTCCTACTGAAAGTCCAAGGTCTTGTTAAAATGGTTCTAATTTAGACGAACAATTGCAAAATGTCACTTTACGCAATTAAAAATAATACTAAAATTCACACGACACAGGGTTTTTTGAAATTAAAGAAGATCTTGGTATATTGTTTTGGTGTCCAACGTTTTGATTTATGAGATTATGTTATTCCAAGATAAAAAAAAAAAAAAAACTCGTGAAGATTGAATTAATATTGTCAAGCAAAGTTTATTTATAATTTACAGAAAAAAATATTCTATGTAGAATGTATTTGTCACAAAGTTTGGAATTGTTTATTATTACAATCCCACCACAGTTATTTAATTAATTCTTAATACGTCACTTCATTAGCAGATGTTTTTAGTATCAAAATAAACACTGTTGATGTATTGGCAAAAAAGTGAAATAAAATAAAATACATGTTGAGACATAAACAAGAAATCTTAATCTAAATCCTAATTGCAATAAAGAGACAACACAAAACACATATAAAAAAAAAATAATTATCTTCAAAAACGTTTGACTTAAAAAAAAAACCCCATTTATATATAGCCACATGATCGTTCTTGAAATATTTTAGTGGTTTACGCGTAGGCAAACAAGTTTGGATGGAATTCTTTAGCTAGTTTCATCAGAGTTTTCCTTGCAATTTTATTTACCGGGATTTGATTTTAATAAAAAACGTAAATACAATGTAGTTTCAAGGCCATCAAAATCCTTTAAGATACATGTTTATTCACCAACCAAGAACCCCCAGAAAGTATATGCATTAAAACAAAAACATAATTGCGATTGTGACAAATATAATGGCTGCATTAATCACTGCCTGAGGGTTGGGTTGTCGGATATAACCCCCCACCCTCTAAACCATTGTTCAATTTAATAAAGTATATGTTCATATACACATAGACTTTATTTATTACCAAGGACACGTACTTCATTGGCTCTTATTCCAAACAATACACAAGTTTACAGCCTGTATAAAGAATAACAACAAATTTTAAGGCCCCTGCATGTTTATACATGTATATAAGTACAAGAACAGAACGCGCCAAAATAAAAACAATTATTCATTATTCCATCATGACGGCGGTCTGATAGGGTTTAACTTCGGATTAACATGTATTAAAATTAAGTAAATCCCCGTAAACTGAAATACGGCGTTGTGTCCAATTGATCGAGAAGCCACTATTTTACAGGAAGGTGTTATTTTTAAAAATTATTTTAAGAATATAGGTGGTGTGTGTGGGGTGTTGAATCCACCCCTCCCCCTTTAAAAAAACGTGAGGGGGTGAAAGAATTCTATTCTTGTTCGATCTCGGAAGATCGAGATTTGTTTATGCATTCATCTACCATAGACCAAGAGTAACAGTAAGACGAAGAAACTGTCAGACAGGAATTTATTGTCCTCGCATAATTTTTTTTAAACTTAGGTGACAGAAAGTGAATTATAAATAATTGTCATCTTTTATGATTAATGAAGAAAGAAAAAGGAAGGGTTGATGGTGAAATGTCATAAGTGTTCCAACCAGAATGTCCCTGGCAATATCAATGTGCGAATATGATTGATGCACAGGTGAGAATTAGTTAAGAACATTCCATTGTCAATAAAGTATAAATCCAGGTGAATGATTGGTCCCTGGCAATGTAAATATCAGGTCACCCCCGTGCACGGCCTCACTTCTGTTATTCCAGAGTAACAGACAATGCCGTCTGAGAGGCATAGTCTTAAGAGGGCCCGATGGTCGTGGCCATTTTCGACTGTATTGATCTCCTTTAAAAGAAGAGCTCCATACATAAATATAGGAAAATACTCAAATTTAAAAGGTGTATTATCTGGATTCCCCCTTTGAATTATAGTTTATAGCTTAAAACTTTTATCTTAAAATTTTAGGACGATCTGATGGTTAATTTATTGACCATCCAGCCTCCTTAATCATAGAAATAGCTTTACGTTTGTAAAAATTTAAACACAGTCAAGCATACTCATGTAATGCATAAAATTCATAGTTTTGCTTAGACTGTATTTAACTCAATTTCTTCATGCCCTTAAAGCTTTTTGATTTTGGAAGCACAGTAATATTCCCTCTTTTGCTACAAAAAAAAATGAAATTCCCCGATCCATTTTGACCGAAAATATCAACACATACAGAGAAAAGATTACATGTGACAACTGACTCATTTATTTTTCACGATACATAATCTAAAATAACAAGAAAAATGGTTTGTCTTAAATTACATGTAGTTATTTATATCAACATTTCGTCAGATTTACTTGTTAATCTGCAAGATTTATCATCGCAGACTATTTTTATACCCTTTAATCAAAGCTAAGATAATTTACATAAAGAAGAGTGTTTATAAATTCCAAAGTACAGGAGCTACCAACTTATGAGGCCCAGAGCGTCGAAACTAACCACTGAACTTAAACATGCATCAAACACTTACCAGAATTCCGTTCCGCAAAATTCGGTGTTCTTAATGAGTGCAGGAACTACAGTGCAATTGTTAAAGTAGGTGAAACTTTATAACCCCATCTTTCAAAATCTTACTGAGTGATTTCATTTTAAATGTATTTTACCTTGTAAAACAATATGGTTTTTACCTTTAACTTTTTTGGTCTTACAGGAAAATGAACTTTCAGGCACGTAGCAATGTTTTTCAAAGTGGGGAGTCCAGACAAAAATGGACGAGTCAGTTGGCCTGTGCATTGCATAATACAAAGGTACCCGCCTTTGATTAAAAAAAATGTGGAGCAAGGCCCCCTGTCCCCCTATTGCTACGTGCCTGGTTTTAAATTCCGACGATTTTGATTTCTTGTTTTATATTTATATATATATATATATATATATATATATATATATATATATATATATATAAATTCAAAATTGAGGAGAAATACAAGACAAAACCTATTGCCTTCGGCATTTGAGATTGAGATACAAGTGATAAAGCAATGGAAGAAACAACAATTACCTATACATGTACAGCACAGGCACCTGACGTTATGAATTTTTCTCATAATAAAAATAAATACCCTATACCTAATAATAGAAAAGGTACCCATCGCCGCCATCTTGAATTTATTTCAAACTGTCACATCAGGTGGAAGTTTCGCTTGAAACTCATCGGTAAAATTATTTTGCGATCCTCTCCGTCTCCCGATCGGTCATTAACATCTAAGGTGAATAAATTCAAGATGGCGGCGATGGGTACCTTGTCTATTATTAGGTAAAGGGTATTTATTTTTATTATGAGAACAATTTATAACGTCAGGTGCCTGTGATGTACAGTACATCTATATAACTGTTAATATTGTCAATGTACAAATTATTTATATCAAATATAAAAAAAAATCACAAATATTTAAAAGTATACATGAAAACCACCAATGACTATATATACTATAGTTTTCAGTGTACAGCTTTACCGTGGAAGATGCACGAGAATAACTAACGATACATTTGAGTGGATATGCAACTTCCATAAAAAATCTGATGAAAAAAGTCACAGCTGCAAAAAAAAAAAAAAAAAAAAAATTCAGTCATTGAGATGCTACAAACAATGAGCGATATTAAAGATATAATAACCACGGACCCAGTAATACATGTACTTGATGTACTTGCATCCTGTGTATCTGATACTTTTGAGACATTTACCGAAAATTATATTTAGGGTCTATGAAATATGCAGTAGCCAAAACCAACACTACTTTTGCTAAACTTGATTTTCTTCGATCCGTTTAGGATCTTGTCCTATCACAAGCGTCGACGCCGAGTCGGTGCGGTCCTGCATGATGTCACTCACTTCCACTTCCGGTTTATAGCTCTGGTCTGAGTCAGCGACTTTTTGATAGCTCTCAGAAGATCTTGCTGGGTCCTGGCTCTTTCGTTTGTGAGATCGGAACGGCAACTTGGATTTTACTGTGGAAAGAATTGGTTCTGAAAATAAGAAAACCAGTAAACATTAGCATATGTAATAGTCCTCTTTTGACAAGTCACCAAAGTTAAAGCTTGCAAAAAGATGTTAAAAATTACAACGGAATATAGACCCTATGTATATGGTTAATTCACGATAGTGTCAAAATATGTGAATATCTAGTTGTATATCTATATAGGAAGAATAAATGCACGTGTAGCGAGGCCAATCTTGAAAGCACAGAAAGTTCATCCCTTTTTTTTTTTTTACATACTAAAGAGTTACATTCGTTTGTACCTCTGCTGGAAGACTTGGAAATTTCACAGCGCGGCGGACCGCTCGACTTTTGAGCTCTATAGTAGCAGAAGAAGACAATCATCGCCACCAGAAAAATGGAAGCGAGGCAGATACTGACGACGATGCCCTCTATGTAGATCCAGCGCTCCCTGGAACTCTTCTCAACCGTGTACTTGTGCGCTACATAGAAACAAGTTTAAAAATTACGTGACTGAAAAAGTTTATGAACGGACACTCTTGATGAGAAGGGTAGACTTTGCCACAATACATGGTCGTACATTAACTGATACAAGTACGCATAATTGTGTGATATGAGGAATAAAAAGAATTGCAAATACACGTTCATGTACAAATAGAACCAAAATTAATAATTTCTTTTCCTATACCTTAATCATGATAAGAATGACAAAGTTATGTAGCAAATACAACTGTACACTGGTATTTATTAAAGTAATGAAAACACTGAATGACGGAACTACAGCTCTCCCACATCTATAAATATTCCAGGTTATAAAAGGACGTTGAAATATACATTAAGCGTTATGATATTATGACATATTTGTCTTCGTTGTCACCTAACGTTCATCGAGACAGAAAGTAGTCATGATACGCCTGTCGATCGTTGATCGCTGTAAGCAGCTAATTTATCACTTGCACCGAATATAATCTATAAACGAACCAATCAATATAATTAAAATTAGATATTCTGAATTCACTACCATTTGAAAAGCAGTAGCGGTTTCAGAACATCTAATGTTAATTAGACTGTAAACAGAAAAGCCTTTATTTTTGACCCACAATCGCCTCCCGTGCTGTCATGGAGTGAGAGAGGAGGACTTACAGATCTGCGCCTCTCGTTCCTTCGTTCTGTCTCTCCTGGCTACGCAATGAGGGGTCAGATCGACCTCGAACCTGTACAAGTTCTCCCTGGTCCGGGGGTAGCGGTTACTCTCCGTCACCAACACGTAGAAAACGTCAGCAGACGGACACCAAGTGGCGGGAAAAGGGTTACGACAGTCGTAACGCTGCAATATAACGGGAAAAGAATTACGACATTTGTTATAAAAATTAGGGGTTACGAAAATCAAACCTCTACAATATAACGGCAAAAAAGAATCGATAAAATATTACTGGAAACAATAAAACAGAAAAAAGATTACGATAATCGTAATACCGCAAAATACTAGTAATGGGAAAAGGAGTACAACAATTATAGCACTACAATAACACATCGGGAAAGAGAATTCAAATACAAACTAAGCACTTCATTACTACGCATAATCTTTATGATGCACAATGTCACACGTTTAGTACTTTATTTCCCTGTATCATTGAAATGTAATGCCTTTTCCTTATGGGTGAAATCATACACCGCCCATGTTACTTGTACGTGTTTGCACAAAAAAATTACCCCTACCCCAACCAAACAAATTGTGTCACGTGGTAAAAAAGAACAAATCTCGTTGAAAATATACTGTATTTGAATCACCAAATTGTAGGAATAAAGAGTGCACAAATGTTTCCCTATGCGCTATGCTGAAATTTGTTTTCTTTATTTGAGTTTAATATATTTTAGTTTTTAAGGGGATATAATGTTTACAGAACGATGCTACTTCTGCAAAGCACGTCATCAGTTGAATTGTGACAAACACACAGGAACTATCCATGGTTCACAAACCTTTGGGTCCACGACTTTCGATTTGTCAAAAGTGACCGGTACAAATAGCATCTTCACGTCACACGTCTGAAGCTGAGAAACCGACATCTTGATGCAAACTGTCTCACACTGCAGGTCGTCGTGGCTGTCAATACGGAGCGTCACTGCGCATGTGCCAGATTGAAGTCTTCCGGTAGCCATTAGACGGACCTCGTTTTCAGACGATATATTGTACAGTCTACCACAGTCTCTTTCTTCTGTGGTATCAAAACGAACTAGAAAGAAATGATATTTATTGGTTATTGGCAATTTATATTGCAACAGGAGAGATCGTTCATGAATATTTATTCTACTGAGTCGTACTTATAGTCTTATTCAGGGTCAACACAGGGACGAACAGGAAGATCAGCGTCTTCATGGTCCACTGAACAACGGACCGGAAGCTACGCATCTTCAGTTTCACTGTAATAAAACCTGAAAAGAAAATTCTTACATCAGTTCCATGATTGGGGATGTAAATTCGTTGGAAGCTATTAAATCCACGAACATTGGGCACCACAAAACTATCATAATTTTAAGGTATATAATACTGGAGAGACTTGTTATCTATGCATGTTGTTACACGATACACAATAAACAACCATGATATGTAGACACTGAGAGAATTTACCGTCTATTCAATTTAAATATGGACGAGTTATTAAACATTTGGCCAATATTCCTCCGTATCTGTAAATACTGCGCTTTGATCATTAAGTTAAGTGGTTTGCATGCGGGATGAGTAATATAATGGCGGACTCGTCATCTCCCGGCGGGGGAGGGTCTACATCAAACATTCAGCCCCGATACAGGCCAAATGAGCAGGGGAGCTCCACTGGCATCGATCCTGTTGTTCTATATATGGTTTATTCAGGACCTGCTCGCCAGAATTTCTATTGATTGCTGACATATAAATCATGCTTAAAACTTAAATTGTGTTATTTTGGCACTTGAGATCACCGACTGTCTGATTTCTCGCTTCTATTGCTTGTACAATGCACAGCATGCAGAAGATGCACATGATTAATGATCAAAAGGCAAACCATCCTGGATATAGATTTAATGGAAACATTGCGTGTATAAAGGTTTGTTTTATCAGGGCATTTGTTCATTAAAAATGTATGCTATATTTCTTTCTGTGCGTAACGCGTAAGGTACTAACATCGAGATTTCATTTATTGCAAATCGGAAATATGTCACGTGTGCATAAAACTTTTGTTTACTACTACCCAGTCCTGAAATATTTTGTGTGTATTGCATTCCTCAATAAACGTTTTTTAATGATAAAATGATGAAAAGAATGTTTTGAACTTCTTTCAACAGATAAGAAAAATGAAGTACGATCCAAAAGTGACAATACGCGACTTTTTAGCTCTAATATTTACACAGGAATCCAAAGACATAAAAGGTAGATTTCTGCAGACTATTTCACTAATGTCTGTCATTAGGTGAATTCTAAAAAGGGGGGGGGGGGGGTTATACACAACTACAAAACTATATACAGTGCATCAATTTACGTTTGTTTATGTTAACAAAATTCACCATGGGACTAATAGAACATCCACAAACGCCACAAAAATCCGGGTTCTTATTCAAACAGATAACCAGTGCCGAACCAGGGAATGAGGTAATGACTAAGAATTCAAAACTAAAGAAAACACAAATTCAAGATTTGAAATATGCACAGTAATTACTGCATGGTCTTATCTAAATGAACATTATTATGAATTTATGCTTTGAGATGTAGTCAGTACAGCGCACACTGCTGCTGATTTAAGATATACACAGTAAATACTGGTCTTATCAAAATGAACATAAGACTGATTTTTTATTATTTAAAATGTAGACAGTAAACACTGGACCTACCTTGTGGGTACTGTGCACACTATTGCCGATCTGGCCTGTAGCCCACATCTCCCGGATCGATGGGTTCCCGTCTCCTGGGACCGGCATCTCTCACTCCTTACTTGGCAGTCTGTTGGCGGAGAGCGAAGCACACGCCAAATCAACACACTTAAGTACAGAAGGCTGCAAAAAATCAAAGTACTATCAGAGTCTGATAACTTGACTCAAAATCCGCCAATCAACGCACTTAAGTATAGCGAGGCTCCGAAAACCGCCGAGTCAACACGCGTAAGTCCCGAAAGCCACCGAAAACCCAAAGGGACTTCTTCAGGTCAACACGCTGAAAGTGGAGCCAGGCTACGAAAAATCAACATACTTAAGACTGAAAGGCTGCGAAAAACCAAAGGACTGTCAGACTGATAAACCAGCACAAGTCTCCGCCTCCGCAATACCAACACCAACCGCCAAGTCAGCATTTTAGAACTGATAGATTACAGAAGATCAAAGTATAGTCGGACACCGATAACTCAACACAACACTCAACCAAATCAACACACAATTAGGTACTGAGAGGGTACAAAAAATCACAGACCACAATAAAGCTACACACTTCAGTACAAGCAAAATTAATACCAGACTCTGCAAAATTATTAAAAATTACCACAAGAGCTGTTCAGGGTCCGTAATATTGTCAACTCTTAATACTCTACACAAGTACTGTCTGACTCCGATATTTTCTCACGTAGTAAGTATACTGCAAGACTCCGAAAATCTGAACACAGATATACTGTCAGACTCTTATAACTTAACACAAATGCTATCATATTCTAATAGTTTGACACATTTACATGTAAGTATTGTCAGACTCTGATAACTTAACTCAAGTACTGTCAGACTCTTATAACTTAACTCAAGTACTGTCAGACTCTAATAACTTAACTCAACTACTATCAGAATCTGATAACTTAACACAAGTACTATAAGAATTATAACTTGACAGAAATACTATCAGACTCTAAAAACATAACACAGTTAAGTACTATCCGACTTTGATTACACATTTTTATAAAGTACTGAGTACTGTCAGATCCTGATAACTTAACACAAGCACTGTCATACTCTGATAACTTAACACAAGTACTGTTCGACTCTGATAACTTAACTCAAGTACTGTCAGACTCTGATGACTTAACACAAATACTGCTAGACCCTAATAATTTAACACAAGTACTGTCAGACTCTGATAACTTAACATAAGTACGACTCTGATAACTTAACTCAAGTACAGTCAGACCTCTGATAACTTAACTTAGGTACTGTCAATATCTGATAACTTAATACAAGTACTGTCAGACTCTGATTATTTACCACAAGTACGGTCAGACTCTGATAACTTAGCCCAAATAATGTCAGACTCTGATAACTTAACACAATGAATGTCAGACTTCGACATCTTAACACAAGTTCGTATATCAGTCTCTGACAACTTAACACAGTTAAGTACTGTCAGACTTTGATAACACATATAAGTACTGAATACTGTCAGACTCTGATAACTTAACCCAAATATTGAAGAACTTATAACCTAACAGAAATACTTTCAAACTCAAATAACATAACACAGTTAACAAAGTCAGACTTTGATAACACATTTTAGAACTGATGACTATCAGACTCTGATAACTTAACTCAAGTACTGTCAGACCCACAGGGGCCAAGCCCGTTTTGACATTAATTTCAATGTAACCGGCTATAAATAAACTTTATTCATTTATGGTTACATTAAAATTAATGTCAAAACGGGCTTGGCCCCTGTGGGCAGATCCTGATAACCTAACTCTAGTACTGTCAGAATCTGATAACGTAACACAAGTACTGTCAGACTGTGATAACTTAACATAAGTAATGTCAGACTTTGATAGTAAAAAAGTTCTGTTAGACTCTGATAACTTAACACAAGTTCTGTCAAACACTTATGACTTAACAAAAATACTATCAGACTCTAATAACTTAATGAAAGTACTGTCACATTTTGACAACTTAACACAAGCACTGTCCGACTATGATTAATAAACTCAAGTACTGTCTGACTTTGATAACCTAACACAATTTGATCTATACTCTGTCCCAAGATATCCTCGATTCACATTTTGCTTTATTACTCGATATTTATGAATACCTCAGGGGCCAAACGATATTCATTCAAAAGTATGAAAAATTCCAAGATTTTTATGTTGAAACGCTCCCTTTAGCTAATCAGGTTTCAATACACAGCTAAAAAATGTGATATCTACTGGGATTTTGTATTGCATCAGACCCGGATCATAACGTTGAAAAATTGCGAGAGGTATTCCGAGTAACTTCCGAATGGAGAAAAGTCGTAAACATTCCCCATTATAAATGTCCGTAAGAAATATGTTTTCGTTCCTGTTTTTTCCGAGTGAAAAATGATAATGTGTCAATGAAGATATCTTGAAAATTTTCCCTTTAATCGATTTCAATTGCACTTCTTTCACAGGTATGTGTATTTTTATTAAAAATCAGCCAAATGTGCAGCATAAATATCTTGGGACAGATTGTAAGCAAAACAATGCTAGCACTGCAATACATATAGATTGATATTGTCCAATAAAGAACGCAAGTAGCGCTAGACTTAAAACTTAAGTTACAGACATATTTCATATGAAATCTCTACATAACACTCATAGAATTTTTTCCTTCATGGGGGGGGGGGGGGGTGTTGAGGCGCAGCAAAGATTTTTCTTAAATTTACATACAAAAAATAGAATTAACATGGTGTTGGCGCCCCCCCCCCCCCCACTTTATGGACCATGCAAAAAATTGAATTGTAAATAAGGAAATAAACAGTGAAATTTAAGTTATAGGTAAACTGTTTCCACACCCCCCACCCCCCTCCCTCATCCTTCACCCCACGAATTAGGAATTTTAGGATTACTTTGGAAAGTAACATTATTCGTTTTTTTTTGTTTTTTTTTTCTTGTCAAGATTTTCTGATAACTGTGCCCCCCCCCCCCCCCCCCCCCCCCCCCCCCCACTTTCAAAAACGATGCTACGAGCCTGAAGTTTTGAAGAATGAAGAGGAATAACTCTAAGAGAGTAAGCTCCATGCCGTTTATTGATTATCGCGCACAATCGCAACTTCTCGCGTCTTTCCGGTAAGGCCCGGAAAGGCCCAAGAAATTGCCGGTGATTGTATCACACAATGTCATCGGCACTGAAGTATTCTGACAATCATTCAGTCCAAACAATAGCTCTTTTAGATCAAAGATGAACCAGTCAGGAAAAAATAGGCCGGAATACACATGCGTGATAGGGGAATTTGGTTGTACACAAAAAGGCTATCTCTGATGACGTAAGAAAAAAATATTTATTGATCACTTGATAATCAATGCTATATAAGTTTGGAACATTTTTATCATATGGTTTAACAGTACAAAATCCATTGAATATATGTTAAGTATAGATGCACTTATTTCATGCCATCCGATTTATCATTTGTTGTTGTTAATTAAGGAATAAGGAATCATTCTTTGAGTATTATGAGGTGATAATTTTGGTCTGGGCGTGGTCAAATCCAATAAAAGCCCGAAGAGCTTTATGATAGATTGACCACGCTCTGACCGAAATTGTCACCTTATAATATTTAAAGAATGATTCCTTATTACTTTTATTTATATAATTTTCAGCAATTTAGATTAAATATTAGAATATTGAAAAAAATGTGATTTTCATTTCTTTTAATCGTGCAAAGCCCGCTTGCGCCCCAACAATACGTCATTAATTTATTTGACCGTAAACACTGTGCCGGATAATTATGCCAGTGCCAAGGTGGCATTTTTGCACCCGTCTAAGCTGCATATATCAGATATGCCATATGATAGACCATTGCTTAAAGAGTTTACAACAACCTTTGTTATCATTGTATCTCACCTCTCAGGTGAAATATTTACCTTTCAAAAATAAATTCCTACAGGAAAATAATTTTTCCCATAGGAAAAACAATATTCCTACAGGAAATTTGAAATTTCCTATCGGATTACAAGAATTTCCTATAGGAATTTCAATTCCGATAGGATTTCATAAAACCCGATAGGAAATCTTAATTTCCTATAGGAAAACTACATGTCTGAATCAAATTCAGTAAATACCTTTCTCCTAAAGGAAATATATTTCTATAGGATTTTAAAAAATCCTATAGGAATGTTAATATTTCCTGTAGGAGAATCACTTCTCCTATGGGAATTATCATTTTCCTATGGGATATTAATTTTCAAAGGTAAATATCTCACCTGTTAGTTGAAACACACTAAAATCAAAAATAGTTCTATACTCTTCAGACAATGGTCTATCATTTGGTATATATGGATTTTTCCAAAAATTCATCTAAGCGAGTGCAAAAATGCCACATTGGCACTGGCATACTTATCCGGCACAGTGTTCGTACATTACAAAATCGATTAATTCGTAGTGTTATCACAGACAAAGACACTGATAATGTAAATATTGGTATATTACATGGTGCAATTCACCAAATTTTTTTTATATCATTGTGTTATTGATTCGCTCATTTAGTGTTTTGATAAATTGTACTTATTGAAAAACAAAATAAAGATGGATTTCTTTATGCATATATGCATGTATTAACAAAAACTTAAACTGATTTAAAAAAAAAATATACTTATATATAGTTAATTTGAGAGAATAAAAAACACCGACCGCGTGCTTGGAAAAGCATGATATTCAGAAGATGATACGACAAAAAGTAGCTACCAATATCTCGAATTCGGCTATACAGACTAACAGTTCGAGATATCATTGGATTCGTTTTAAGAAAGTTCACATTCAAAGTGAACTAAAACACTCAAGATCTGAAGACCTACAATTCTTTCGCTAACAACACTTGAACTACACCTTTGAATGTGGATGATATTACAAAACTAATATATTCTCATCTCTCAGAATATCGTTTATTCAGGTACCAAACTTGCACTGTTATTTCACAGATGTGTAAACTGGAGGACAACTCAATGATTTACATACAAAGTCGAGCAGATAAAAAAAATATATGATTCAAGAAAATTCACGAAAATTTTCACGAAAACATGTTACAAATAAAAAAGTGAAGATTTGTATCAAATGTCTTGTAACTCACTAATTGACTACGGAAAGGTAAAATCTGGGTAAAGAGAGGTCTCAAATTAAACGTTCACATGGGATATTTCTAGGTAAGCAGATATTTTGCCCTCCAATTTAAAGTTATTAATAGAACTTTAAATGCAGAAAACATATTTAATACAATCTACATGTACCAATTATGTGTATGAAAATACAGTGTCTTGGATAAAATTAGACCTTACAAAACTTGTCATTTTTATTTTTAATAAAATCAGCAAAAGAACCTTTGCAAAACAAAATATCACAGAACAGCTTGGACATTATCTACAATACATGGACATGTATAAACAACAGTGGATTTTCTAAAACATTTCATACTTATTCTTTAAAGTCGTATTGCATGTTAAGGTTTATTAGATGCAATAGTTCGTCGAAAATAAAGTTTTTGTAATACGAATATTCTATGTTTATATATATTTTTTTTGATTTATTAGTATTGAGAATTTATTTTAAAAAATCAATAACGACAACAATAACAGCAGAAATACTACTTGGTAAAATGTTCTGTGGAGCGTATGATCCCTCATATTGTACATAGAATTAGTTATATGATGGTCAGTCCCAATCTAAAGGGAATCGGCCAGCATTTTAGATCGAATCTGTTGTCACAGCATTTTATCTAAAAGTATCAAGCAACAACAATATAGAATTCTCCGCTGCTCATTGGTCGTAACCAGCGTTCATGCGCAAAGTGTAGGAGCCATTGTTTGGCGTCATAGGGTAGTTTTGCTGAATGTCAGTATTTGTCACTATGATTTGGGGTTGTACTGTAAAAAATAGAATAAGAATAAAATGATAAACAAAAATTTTTAGAATGAAAAAGTATATTTGTCATTACTTGTTTCTAGCTTTTAAACATGTTGTTTTGAAAAGAAAAAAAAAACTTCCAGACAATTCATGGCAAACATTTCATTTATCACAATGATCTTAAAACCCCCCAAAACAAATAATTATCATAGGCGCTCTTTAAATACTTATCCTTATATAAGTTTAGTTTGTACATCTAAAGATTATTCGTGTTTATAATGTCCTCAATAAAAATATGACATCAAAAATTGACACTTTTCGTCTTATATAAGCTTTGCTTCGTAGATTTGCTTAATTTCAAGAAAAAAAAATTCTTGGAAACATTCCATCACATTCCGTTCAAAGATCCATTCATCGAAAACTAAATATTGACAGAAAATGAACTTGTTACTAGCTGCAATGTATGTTCCTAGTAATCGAGAAATCTTATTTTGCCGGATGTTGCTTATTATTTATATTTTCACATATTGTCCGAAACAATTTAATCTGATGTGAGAAATTGTGTCCCAAACCCAATAACAGTATCATTATACAGCGTCTCTGGAAAACTTTGATGGTATAACTGTAATTTGATAAAAAAGGAATAAGTATATAACTTACAAATTTCTTCCACAATTTGCAAAAAAGTACAGAAATCTTTTGTTCATTGTTAGGTTCTGTGAATGTAAAATCACATTCTGTGAGGTATACTAGTATTCACTCTTCTTACCTGGGTTGTTTGGAATCGCACCTGCTTGGTTCGATCTCACTGCACACTTGGACGCTGGAAAACAATGGTATTATGTCGTAAATTTCATATCCTGTTGTCCCTTTACCAATTTTCAATTTTAAGTTGAAAATTATTACATGACACACAAGTCATGTAATATTTCTTGATTTTAGATTGAAAATTGGTAAAGAACACTATCAACTTAAGATATATATATATACCAGTATTGTTTTTAAAAGAGAAAAAGGTAGGTGGAATTGATAAACAGTTTATTAATGATAGGTTTATATGAACAGTGAATGATAGCACTTTAAAGGTTTTACTCCTCTTTCAGATCAAAGAAAATTTGACTTTGCCATAAGATCTAATTCAGACCTCTTACGAAACTTTTCAACCGTGATAATTGTGAAACGTTTTTCAGATGTACAAATAAAGGCTGCATGTATGTTCAATAGGGTGCCTTCAAAACTACTGATATACAAAGATGGAGCTTTATCAATGGGATCGGACCTTCAAATTGTTTTTAGATTATCTACACATTTCAAGGCGTGCGATACATATTTTAAATCAAGAGTCCGTTTATAACACGAACTTTTCGTGTATTATTTGTGTTCCCATTTAAAGGAAAGCCACTTCTTCTCACCACAGGAAGTGTTTTGTGTCTTATGTTTCCTGGTTGTTTACGTCGCCATTGTAAGGATCCTCAGTATCAACAAAGAGGGTGTGGGGAGATTTTATGTATGCCTAAACATTATTTGATGCAACTAATTTTTCATAATTGTGTGCAATTACAAATAATAAACTTCCGGCTTTTCCGCTTATCTTCTCTGCTAGCCGTATTTTTTTTGTTGTAAGAATGAAAAATACTTCAGTTTCCGACTTATACTCGTATAAGTTCTTTTGTATCTATTGAATTGATTCCTTAAATACAAGTATTGTTATAGTGCGTGTATTTTAAATTCAACAATTTTTTTTTTACATGAACGTATACTAGGTTGTTTAAGATTGATATAAAAAATGTAGATATATCTGAAATGTGCTTTACTAACTAATTTGTTTGAACATTACGTGCATTAATCTGGATTGTGCTGTACTGTCTCCTAGATTGGTTTCATGTCTTGAGATATTACTTGTATTTGGATTCAATTTGTGCTACTACCTGGAATATTATCGAGTCAAGAGATTTTACATTTTTTCAATGTTATAGCATGAATTGTTTTTATTTGATAATCACATATAGTAACAAGTATCTATTTGTAGATTTGTTTGTGTTGTGTTATAAACTTGATTGGTTTAATTTGCCATAATGTTTGAAGACATTTCAAAGATTTTGCTGTGCTATTTTCTGGATTTGTTGCTAATGTGCCTTGAAATATTACATCTATCCTCGTTGTGCTGTGATATTACCTGTATTTTTGCTATTGTGCCTTGTGACAGTTTATGTTTAAGTTTATTGTGCTGTGCTATTTCGTGCAATTGTTGCTATAGAGCCCTGAGACATTACATTTATGTGAATTGTGTTGTGCTATTACCTGGATTTGATACTGTAATTCCCGGAGTTCTAGATTGTCTCCCCTTCTTCCACCAGCAAAAGATGGTGACAGCGAGGACAACGAGACCAATGAAGGCCAGAGACCCAAAAACCGCCCCGGCGACAGTTCCAACTGACCTAGATTTGAAACAGTCACTTCGTTACTGACCTAGATTTGAAACAGGCACCCTGTATCATTGATGGGAATGTCAAATACTTCTTAGATAGATCGTCTGTTTTGCATAATAATGAATAGAAAACTATATTTAATTCGTCAAAAAAGAGCTATTGGTTAATTTACATTGACTTAATATTTTTTAAAAAGCATTTCTTGACTTAAAAAGTTTAATTACATAAAACTATATAACAATATAACACTGATATCTTTCAAATTACTTGTATTTAAGATAAAAACCAGAAATGTTGTTTATATTGTGTTTTGCGAATTGCGAATTTTCATAATGAAATTGACAGTAAACACCACGCACAAAATTTTACGAAAATTGTAAATATTTCAAATCAACTCTTCTGCAAAAACGATTTCTTTATTAAGTATAGAATTACTAGTATTCCAAATAGAAACCATCCATAAATAAAATTGTAATTATGATATTTTCCCTCGGGGGGGGGGGGGGGGTGAAGTTGCGTGATACTTACAATCTGCTACTGTCCACGTAATGCTGAACACAGCGTACGTAACTGCTGCCATTTTCATCCAGTTTGTAAACACAGGAGGCACTGAGAAACTCTGGAAAACACAAAAACTCTCGGTATTTCCAAATTGAAAGAAAGAAAGAAATTACTAAGTATTGAGTTACCTACATGGGGTAAAAAGAATTATAGTACATCTTCATAAAGTGTCAAGAATGAATGTTCCGCACACAAAAGTGAATTTAAAGATGTGATTTACTTAATAATTGTCGGTAAAAGTGACAAGACTATAAGGTACCAATCGAATATACAGTTTATATTGATAAAAATTGCAAGGTTTCGTCCATTTTTTTTAAATTCAGGAATATCGCACGACGGTTACCTCTGAACAGCAAGTTCCAGGATAGCTGCAGGTCTGTAGCTCTAAATCTGAAAAAATTCGAATGGACGACCTGGGTCTCCATCCGATTTTTTTGAGAATGGGAGCTACAGACCTGCTAGCTCCAGGATCATAAAAATTTTTAGACTTAGGTCAAAATTTCAGTCATTCATCAAGTACTTATTAAGGCTCTAAATGTGCAAAATTTAACATGACCGGGAAGCAATTTTAAACTGCATTTTTAATTTTGTAGGTATGAGGTCATAAAATATATGGTGTGATGAACAAATTTTGACGAAGTCTAGGACTGCTTTATGACCCTGGGACTTTTTGAGTGTTGTACTTTGTTACTGTAAAATACTGTTATGGTGCCTAGTCATTGTAATATTGCGCAGTTTATTTAGAGTTCATTCTATGTTATATTATCTATAAAAATATTTTACCAAGAACAAAAATAGCGGTATTAGTTTAACATTTTTAGGACCCTCGTTAATCTGTGGTGACAACTTATTTACTTTACATAGTTTAGTATCATACCTAATAAGTGGAATAATATCCCAAACACAAAGATTATCTGCAAACTAGCCATGATTGTCAGAGAAGAAAGATATTGTTAAATAAATTTTTGGTTATATATAAAGTAAGGTGTCATTGAAGTCTTTAATTACTTAGAACTCAATCAGTAGACCGCTTCGTTGATTTTCAGGCCACACAATGCTGCCTTTTAAATCTAGCAGCAGATTTGGATGATATTCTTTGTATGAGGTACACGTTCGTACTCATCTACAGGTATTCTGAGGTCATTTTGACAATTAAACCTCAACTGTTTTTGTAATCAATAACGCACTTAGTTGAACACATGCATCATTACACACTCCATGACTTCCGGTCCGTCGTCCAGACTTTCCGGTCCCAAGACAGTTTGACCCATTGACATTTCAAAATAATTATGGGTTTTGTTGTTGTTTTGTACTTTTTTTGTATTTGGAAAGATTTTTCGCTTCATTTGCTTCACCTATATATATATATATATATATATATATATATATATATATATATATATATATAGACAGATTTGCAAATTCCTTATTAATATCATTCTGTTATCCATCCCACATAAAATAATTCCTTTCACATTATCATTATATTTCTCATGATACACGTCTGTTTTGTTCTGTCGCTGTTCGAAACGTTGACAAATGATGTAGTTATATTCAAAAATGCCTCTTTATTGTCATCACATAATTATCAAGAAATATATTAAAATTCTTTTTTCTTTATCAGTGATTTTAAATACTGTAACCGAACACAACAAAATACGTACAAGGGAGACAATTCAATGATTTTCGTTTTTATTTCCAGTGTGGAAATAATAGCTGTTTTATTAAATATCAATTTCAATCAATGAATAAATTTTTTAAATGAGAAGTACTGAATCCTTCATATTATTGATTTGCCATGGTTTTGTTGAATCACATTTAAACTTATGAGAAGATGAGCGTATGATTCGTTTTATTTGTTTTAACTAAAAAATCCATCTTAATCTTAAATGTTACTTCCAACAACGCTATAAAATATGTACTCGAACTAAAATCAAATATTGAAACTTTATGACTCGTCTTCTTAAAACAGTTAAGCAAACAGGAAATATGTCTGAGCTACAGGGATGGTATTTTATTTGAATAGATATTTAATAGAAGGAAAAAAGCATCTTCCTGATACACTGGAGTGTCCTAACATTCTTTTTGTAATTGGTCTGTTGATCATCAAACGGAAACTACTTTGACTTGTACACCACGTGATAAAATCTTATCTAAAAACAAGATGGCAAACATGGGCCTGTGTTCTCTGCTCTTATTCATTATACTTTGGGGTAAGTAATTATCACAAACGAGTAATTAAACATCAATCGAGCAACTTTGTGTTACTGTTATGATTAGGCGTTTCAAATTGACGTACATGTATTAAGAAGGTCTTGAATTTTACAGACTAAATTGTCTACGTTTTAAGCAGGTAAATCATTTTATATCGAAATGACTGCTAACTTTTTATGTACGTGATCTAGTTAAATAAAATTTTGATTTATGCTCATTTTTGTTCTCAAATCTTGATCAATATTAACTACACGGCAGTTAAACGCACTTGTTACTTCAGGATAAGCGCAGCTTTGTTTGTTTACGTAGTTTATTTGTAACTGATTACCTTATAAAATAAAATGCGCATAAGTTAAATATACATACCCAGAAAGTTCAGGCGATAAACCCCATTTTATTTTGTCCATTCAAGCTTATCCAACATGCACAGATATACAGGAATGCGGCAAAGTAATGAAAGAAACCGCTCCTCTTATCGTAACTGATACCTGATCTCAACGTATTAAACAAGGCGAAAAAAGGTTGAGAAGATTGTCCCTTTCCCCAATAAAATGGAAGAAATAAAATAATGCAGGTTTTGTTGATAAACAGAACTGTTATAAGTTATACGTGTATATGATAATGTAAATGTTTTGTTTGAGGTATTGATTCAATTTAATGTCTGTTGGTGTTGACATCTGTGGTCGGTTAAAAGCTACATTTTTTATAAATATAATTATAAACGATGAAAAATATGATTAATATAATATTTACTATAGTATATACTTATTAGGTTTGTTACTAAATGACTTTTGTATTTGTCGGGTGGTTACAGTTCAGCGAGGCAAAGCGAACCATCACTGACAATTTGTCAATTGTTTGGAGAGACCATCATAACTTTAAAAAAAAAAAAACCCACCCATACCGTCATAAAAAGAGAAGTTGCTGTCCCTATCCTTTTAAATCTTTTATCAGGTTGGAACCAGTCCCCTGATGGGTTATAATATCTCAATCGGGATATAATACCCAAAATGAGATATAGAGTTAGTAGCGAAAATAAAAAAAAACCCAGAATTTTGTTTGTATATTTCAGAATTAAGCTTAATCCGCATTAAATTAGAATTTGGTAAACAAGTCAACTGTATATAAGTTTATTCACTCAGTAGCGACGCAATGCGATCTGACACGATGATAACGTATGATTACGATTGAAAATTAATCGTGTTGGTCGTATAAAATTGACAGTCCAAACTTTTTCTACGATAAAAAAGATTGCCACGACAGACCTTGAGAACTGTTGAGATTTGAGACAATGACTACGATTACACTACGATAAAGACTGCGATTTCAATCGCTCTGCGAATCGTGAAAGTGGGAACGCAGCATTATCAAATGTTGTTGTAATTAATGTTTATTCATGCATGTTTTGAACAAAAATCACTCAAATAATTTTCATATATTTTTCACTGTACATTTATATCCAATTTTGGATATTACACCCCAAACGGGCTAATATAACCCATTTGGACGATTGGTTCCAACCTGTTTGAGTGATATTACCCCTCTGCAAGACATCACAGTTATCATCCTCGTGCAAGACTTCGGATAGAGGCATCTCTGCACGTGTTTACAGCCGATATGACAAATACTATAACAGCTGATGTTTATATTTTTGACAGATGTTGCTGAAGCTGTATACTGCTATACTTACACATCTTACTATGGATACACTACATACTACTGTTACTATAGCTACGTCTACTTGTGAGTAAACACAAGAGTGTCAACACAAAAAGCAGATTTTTCTCTCCTACTCTATTCAATTGAAATCTAACTTGTTTTTACTTCATTATTTGATTCTCATAAGTTGATAAAGTACATACTTTAAAATGATAATGCGAAAAAAAGTTACATGAAGGCAGTTTTCTTCTAAAATCGTACACACGATTAACTTTATTTGCTCTGTATTCCTACAGGCCCATTGGTTCTATCGTGGGAGCTGTGATTGGTGCTCTGGTAGGCCTAGCAGTTCTGATTGGAATTATTGTCTTCTTCTGCTGCATCCGACCGCGCCGTCTAGCGGCAAGAGGCCAAATACTGCACACACCCGGAACAAATGTTGCCGTCGTAGCAACGACAGGTGCAGGAGGTAATTGTCTTCACTGGTAAAACACAAAGTTCTGATTACTGCAGGCCAATTGTTTTACTCGCTTGCGAGAATTTTCACAAGGTTTGCGAGAGTCTAGTCGTCGTGAATGTTTATTGGCTCGGACTGGTCTGCCAAAGTTTATTATATCTGTTGAAGTTAATAAAAATATGCTTGATATAAAAAAATATTAATCGTTGCGAACCAGTAAACCACAGCCTACTGTGAAGTAAAGTAGTCGCGAAATAAAAGCTACTTTATAGTGTTCTATAAGCTCATTTAAAATTCATGTGTAAGATTTATATAATATAACGTTTTCATAGTCTATTGTTCCTCTTTCAATGTATTTGTTTTGTGTAGGCATGCCAATGGGTGGAGGCTATGTCAACACTGCAGCCTATCCCCCGGGGACTCAGCCCGCCTACCCCCAGTACAACTACCCCCCACAGGCCGCGGCACCAGACGGACAACAACCCCCTCCCCCTTATAAATAAAAAAATAAAAATGTTTTTCTTTTCTGCTTTTTGACCCTTCCACCTTACTGGCAAACCAAATTGTTAACAATGCATCTTTGATAATAATCTGCTTTTTATGAAAACGTAAACTTTTCAAAATGCAAATATAAACATGATATTGTCATATTTATTCAACTATTAATTTGTGGTATTTTTATTTTGTAATTTTTTTTTTATATCTGATTTTTTTTAACCATGAGTTAACAAACGTTCCGTTCAGTCTACTATTTAGTTTTGTTCAAAGTATGACATCCAAAGGACATTTGATTAATTTTGAAATAATGTGGTATATTTTTGTAAATGCATGATAAAGAAATAATGCAATTGATATTTTTAGTTCATATGTTTATTAGCTTATACATGTACAAATGGAAGTCTTATTTTTAAAGTTTATCAATACTCTCTATTACCATATTGTTTGTGTAGTGATATTATTTCAAATTGTTTTTACTAAATAACATGTTATATCTAACTTCATGTAACAGGCAGAATGTTTATAAATATGTTTTATTATATCATGATTCCTTCATTGTTATTTTTACTAAAAGAAATCTAGAAAATGTCGACAATGAGTCACAGATCAGAGTATCGTCATCCAACCCGCCCCTATCAAGTGATAAAAAAACTTAAAAATTACCCAATATAACTTTAACAAACTAAGAGGTAAATTTTAATCTCTTCTTAAGTCAATGTAGTGTGAATTCACATGCGATAAAATATGAGTGTTTAAAAGTATCCATCTCGAGAGACAAAAAGAGATAACTAATAAAAACTAATTCTAAACACTCTAAACACTCAGCAAGAGACATATACTTTTGTTGGTTATTTCCTTCCATAACACCCAACGCATGTTTCAAAGTAATGGACAATTCATATTGGTATTTATCTCATACGTGTGGTGTATACTACCTGTGTGATAAACCTTTGCTTTATCAAACGGGTGATGCTTTATCAAATACTTCCGGTCCGAACTATTTTTGACACAGCCCCTCGCTTCAACGCTTCAATGACCTATTTTCGAAGACTTTCTAGTATTTTCCATATAGCTATATCTTACCAAAAATTGATTTAAAAAGGATTTTGTCGAAGATTTTAGTTACAAATATAAAGGAAAACACATAACTGTGAAGTTTATAAAACTGCAAATCACGTTAGCTATCAAGGAGTTCATTCTGACGACGCAATGAAAACAGAACACTTTGGTTGTGTTTCTATACAAGAACTTACCGAAATAATGTCTCCAAAGACTTTTATTTCACCAGCAGTAAGCATCCTTATTCAATATTTTCAACTTCAAATCATTAGGCTAATGTTCGTTTTATAAAAACATCAACAACTCACATGTTCCTCGTTCGAGTCAATTCAAACTAACGAGCATTTGCAACTTTGTGTATGTCAACAAACTCTGATCAGTATTTCCATTTAATTAAGAGATTAAGCTCTAAGAAAAATTATTTACAGATAAACAATTATTTCAAGGTTTATTTCAGTGAAACTTTACATTAAAACAGTTATATTATCTCCGAAATGACGTACTAAATTGTATTGCGCAAGGTCACAATAACCGCATAACACAACGTTGCATCATCGTTTAATCTTTGAAAAAATCAATTTGGGTCATATTAGGGGCTGTCTCAAAAGCTTCATAATATAAATCAAATTGTATGAGATAAATAGAACATCTATAATTGTGTGATTTTATATTTGCTTTATCCAACTCGTTGAAATGGTTATATTCGCTCGGCAAGCCTCGCGAATATATACACCATTTCAACACGTTGGATAAAGCAAATATAAAATCACACAATACAGATATCCTCTATTTATTGTAAAAAGTATCACGAGAAGAAAACCAATCTGCATTAAAGATACCTGGTTATCCCTTGGGTCATTTTATGTTTTAAAAACTGACTTCTAGCGATATATATCATAGAAAAATACAAGGTACAAATTCAAAGTACGGTATTCACATTCCCCTGTTTTTTTCTATAAGGTTAACGAATCTTTCTTTCCTTGTTAAATGTCTATAATTGCCACAATCTCACCGACGTATATGAATTAATGTTTGATATAAAAGGATTTGAAATTTGAAGATTTGTTTGAGATGTTGAACGAATGATTAAATATTTTATGAATTCACAGTATATATTAATTCAGTTAACCATACCGTTTTTATTTACCGTGAAACAATTCTTACTTGTAATATATATATTGTTTTCAAAATTTATCAACAGTCCCCTGAATACAAATTATCATAACCCGTAAGCAAGGGATGTTCTTTGCGAAAAAAAATCTTCTATTTACAATTGTGAAGTTTCACATCTCATTCACCGTGGGATTGGACACACGACTATCCGCTGTCGCTACAAGACGTAGCTGTCCAGGCGAGCAATTGATTTCTTTGTTACAAAGGAAATCCACCCACAACATTACCAATAAGGTATAAATTAAATAAAATACCCGTTTCATCAACAATTACTTTTTAAAAGCACCGTGAAAAGATATGAAATCTGCATTTTCAGCTAAGATTATAAGTTTTTATTTCAAAGCACATGATAATGATCGACAATTCTCTTCACAAATAAAATTAAAAAGTAAATTTGAATCACTTCCAATGTCCATGTAGTATGTATTCATTGGATATAAATCTTTAAATTTATCTTTGACCCTAATTTCTCATCATTTTAATTGCTGACTTTCTAAAAATACTAAAAAACTCCTAAAAATACTTCTTCTGGCAATGGAAATTATTTCGAACTCAGTCACAGTCAATAAAAAAGTGATATGTGAGATAAGTGTATACCAATATATTGAATTATAGATTCACTTCACACACTATTGAAAAGAAAAAAAAATAAAACGAAAATCCCGGACTTTTTTAGTTTGTAGATATCATTACTAAGGTGTTATTTACCCCCCTGCTCCCTAAAATTTGATGATTTAATCTACCGTCATCGAGGGGAAAACCCATTCCAAGTAAAATACAGTGTAAAATCCCGTCACCAGTCTATCATTCAAATTGATGTAATACAGAAGACACTCATCTTAACCCTCATCTTTCCTCCTAGCTGCAGGTCTATTGTTATACGGAAAATTATATTTCGTACAATATCAACTCTATTTTTCACGTAGAGCAACAGACCTGCAGCGACTGTACTTCACAAACTTATATTTTATACATAATTTGTATGACGTAAACCTTCTTTTGATAAATTTAAATTACCGTAAATAAAATAGAAAAGAGATTAGCTTGGGTGTAAATAAGAATCCTATTATATAAAAAAAGTTCTTTTTTGGTATAATACTAAACCCATTCACCCTGGCAATTCTACATCGAGAACCTGACTGATCCACCTCTCAGACAGTGCAGTACAGCCATAGAGAACTTCAGTTGAGATCAGACAAACGCCTTAATGAAGATTAAAGAAAAACCCTTTTTAATTGTAAGTATGGTTTTGAACTACCGAGTGCATTTGTATTAGAAGTTTGTTAGTTAAAAAAATCCCTACTAATATGAAATGTCATAAATCAAATAATTTGACCGATTATTGACTCGGACCATTTTTTTAATGTGCATAACATTGACAACACGTGATACAATCTTATCTAAAAACAAGATGACGAACGTGGGTTTGAGTTCTCTGATCTTAATCATTATACTTTGGGGTAAGTAATCATAATAAATGAGTAATTCAACACCAATCGTGTAAGATTAATGCATTGTTTCGTTCTGGTGTTTAAAATTGAATAGTTATACTCACTTTTGTTAAAATATTGGTTTAGTTCACCTTAAAACAACGAGACATACACTTCATGACAAAGATAAGAGCCGGTTTGCTATCTAATGTTTATCTGCCTAGAAAGAAACATGAATATGACAGACTGAGCTGATGCCAAGTTCTGTGTTATAAGTAATAATTGCTGATGCCCGGTGTTGTCCTTCCTCCTTATAATTAGCAAACTGTCATCTCGGAAAAAAATAGTTTATAGCCTGGAACAATGTCTGTTTAATATATTTGATATATTAACTGAACACGAACAAACGAAAGACGTTATTAGTTAAAATTTTAGATTTTTATTTCAAAATTCTTATATTTAAAGCTATACACGCTTTAATTTTTTGAATGACAGTGAAAACGCATGTTTTTTGTCTACAAAAAAAGTTACCTTTATTCTGTAAATTACAATGCTCAATTCTACCTCGTTACAAAGAATTAAAATGTCAACTGTTCATTTTTCCGCTAGAAAAGTAATACCTTTTCATGGATATTGATGAATGAAGAGCGAAACCGACCTCATTGCGCATGTCCGCGGGAAATCAGTTGGCCGTTATTTTTTGCTGAATTGAATATCCATAACGATTACGTATTTGCTTAACAGTTATTGATTTGAAACATGATAATGTATTATGAGTGTTATACATTTGTCATTTACGATACCATTACTTTTGCGTGTTTTAAATAGGATAACACTCACATTAACTAAAAATATTCTTTAGGGGAAAACACGTCATTAGTACAGGTAAGTATATACATGTACGTCCCTGATCGCTCACATATTTGTGTTTTGTTTTATTTCCTATTTTATGTAGGACCAATTTATGCTCTACTAAAAATATATATCTTTTCCCTCTTGAAACAATAATTTATGATTTATAAATTTTAATTTAATTTAATTAATTTTTACCTTCCACTCATTTTTGTAAAATAGTGTAAAATTGTATGTCGATATCATGTGATAGATTGGTATTCAAAATGAGGCATTACTTTCCTGGCAAGAAAATAAATAGTCTTTATTATTCAAAGAATTTAACATTTTTGTTACGTAATCGAAATCAGCATTTAAATTTAGAGAATAAATATGATTTCATTATTAAACAAAAACATGTTTTTTTCCTGTCATTCAAAATTGACGCAAATTATGGCTTGTTAAGCTATAAGTTTTGTTTTGTTTTGTTTTGCGGCCACAGGGAGATAACTCAGATTCCATTGTGAAGTAACCCCAGTTACCCTTTATTTCAGATATAACGTCAAGATTTGTATGACATGATAATTGACTTTAGTTTTTTTTTTTGCTCGGTTTTGTAGTTTACCGTAAAAAAGTAACAGGACAAAAGCATTTTATCAATTTCCACAAAAACGAAGTCCACAACAGATGGTTTTAAATAGTTTTTTTTTAAAAAACATCAGATTACACATATACTTTGATAAGTTTTTCATGCAATCGGTGGACTTAGAAATATTTCAATTCAGTTGGTTTCGTTGAAGTAGTCAAACATTTTGAATTTTGTTGCATTTTATTCTATAGTTAATTTGAGATTAATAAACACGAATCATAAGACAACAAATTGCACCATAAGCATAAAAACTCGTATACTAGTCACATTTAAAATGTACATATTTTCATGAAACCGTTTACATTTCATCAAAATGACATTTTGAAATCAAGTACGTTGACCTTTTGTAATTGAAATTGAATATTATAAGAAGAAAGACGTTAGTTCAGAACAGATTTTTGCATGTGACTGCATAACAAATCGAACCATAACGTAAATTAATTTTTCCAAGTGTATCAGGATCCAAATAAAAATATTTTCTACATAAAAATCTTAAATCGGCCAAAAAAATCCTTCTATGGGAAAAATACTAAATTATATACTAGTCTTTACCCCATGGAAAGACTACCATAGCATCTTTTCCGGGGAAAAGTCACTAATGGTGAATAGCTTACTATAAAATTTTATCAGGAATTTGTCGGGTTGTTCAATTCCACGTTACCAAAAAGAAGAATTTGTGCCACTTTTCAAAAATTCATAGAAACCTCGTTAACGAAACAAAATGAGTGTGGTGATTCCTCTTTTATTTTTTAAAATAGTTATATCATCTTCTATAAGAGATTACCTCATATTTATCAATCTCGTGGGATTTTCTGGTTCAGACTCCATTTCACTAGACCTGTTTACAGCTGATACAATTGCCTGTATCATGTACATGCTGTTGATATTTTTCTGACAGATGTTGCTGATGCTCTACACTGCTATGGCTACTCATACAACGATGGCGGCATACCCTACAACTGTCAAACCTACAGTTACATGTACTTGTAATTAACACACCATCCCAAACGCTTAAATACAGAACTGTTCAAAATTTTGTTGCTATTTCTTTTATAATTTCTATACTTGGTAGTGTTAGTGGTAGTACTCTCTCTCTCTCTCTCTCTCTCTCTCTCTCTCTCTCTCTCTATATATATATATATATATACCCCTACAGACCCATTGTGGGAGCTGTGATTGGTTCGCTGGTAGGCCTAGCCTGTCTGATTGGACTAATCGTCTTTTTCTGCTGCATTCGACCGCGCCGCCTAGCGGCAAGAGGCCAAGTACTGCATGCATACGGATCCAATGTCGCAGTTGTGACGTCGACTACTGAAAGTTTGTGATTTGGTCTTTTTTGACATAACATTTGCAATCTGTAAACCAACTTTATGCGAACCAGTTTTCTACACATTTTTGTTTCTGTTAAAATTTATACATTGATGAACATACTATTAGGCTTTAAGGCGGAAATTGTTACTGCCAACAAGTTTTCCCCAGGTAAAATTGCGAAGGAAAAATCGCGTATAAAAGTTAGTTTACAGGATTTTATGCTCTTTATAAAACTAAAGTAGGACGATTACATAACCGAATGTTTCATACTTCCGTTTCCCTTTACAATGGTTTTTCTGCATGAGATCCTAACTTGTCCATTATTAACATTACAACTATTTGTTTTTTGCAGGAGTACAAATGGATGGAGGCTGTGTCAACAATGCTGCCGATCACCCGGGTATTCAGCCCGCCTACCCCCAGTACAACTACCCCCCACAGGCCGCGGCACAAGGCAGATAACAAGCCCCTCCCCTTTATAAATCCTCCTTATAAATGTAAACTTTTATGTTAATATCACACTGCTTCTATAACCCCCTCCTCCCTTATTGACGAATTACTGCAAAAATCACGCTGCTACTTTATTAATATTCCGCTCACAAGTTTTATAAAAACGCACATTTTTTGAAAATGCAAATATGTACATGATTTCAGCTGGATGCTGTTGATAATTTATTTCAAAACTTTCTTTTATAAGAATAAAATTGTATTTTAACTCTTAGTGAACGAATGTTCCGTTTGTGTAGGTATTCAAATACATGAATTTGTCAGATTTATTCAACCATTTACTGTTGGTATTTTCATATTATAATTGTTCTTTTAATATCTGATTTTTTAAATCATGAGTAAAAGAATGTTCTGTTCAGTCGACTGTATCGTTTTGTTCAAAATATTATATCCAAAGAACATTTTATTAATTTTGAAATAACGTGGTATACGAAGGTTGTTGGAAAAAGTTGAGACAACACAACTGTTTCCCTTTCAAAGTGACGAATTATTGTGAAAATTGGCATAAACATTAAAGAAACCACAGTAGATAATGGGACAAAGTAAAAAAAAAAAAAACCTTATATTTTGTTTACAAGAGACATAAAAATATTGGTGGACGGGACACCCGGTGCAGGAATAAACTCGGATATTAAAAAACTTAAACATCTACTTACTACGTGTCAGTAGATCTATTACTAATGATAAAAGAAATTAAATTATGTATGTTCATTTTGCTAGCTACTGTGACAAACTTATGTGCAAGTTTGATTAGTGTTCGTGTTGAAATACAAATAAAGTACAAAATATTTATTAATAGCAATAGAAAAATGACTCCGACGGTTTATTGAATTTTGACGTCAAGGCGGCGCAGCGAATATACATCAAATTTGTGGATATATAGAAGAAGACCTCATCAAGCAAAGCAATTGTTTAAACAAACAAGGCGAGGCAAGCTACTGACAAACAAAATTGATAAAACAGGACTATCAACAGTCTCGATTGAAGTCATGTTTTCGATGCAACGACTTTGTCAGCAAATAAAATCTTACACTGGGTCGCATGCTGCCTGACGATTTTAATGACGCCATAATTAGTCACCTAGTTGTTGGATTGGATTTTTCAGTTTTTCACGATTACGACAAAGAGCACACGGCGGGTGTGACCGGTCAGCAGAGGATGCTCACTCCTCCATGACACCTGATCCTACCTTTAATTTTTTAGAGGTCTGTGTTTGCTCTGCTCCTGTTTTGTATTTTCCCTTGGGACTTTTGATTTTGAACACTGTTTGTGATCACCATATGTCATTTCAAATGTAGATGAAAAGTGAATTCATACGCGATATCTTCCTATGTTGCAACTTTGACCCTCATTTCTCAATTTGCTAACGAAAATGACTAAAAAAACCTCCTGGAAAAAGAAAAGAAAAATAAAGCACTTTGAAATTATTTGGAACCCAGTCGCAGTTTAAGATCTATGAAAAAGTGATATGTGATGTAAATGTATATCAATATATTTAATTATGGATTCACTTCCCGCACAAATTGAAAACAACCCTTTTATAAAACAAAATAAACAAAAAAAGATAATAAAACAAAAATATCGGACTTTTACAATATGTAGATAGTTATCCTCCCAAATATTTGATGAAATAATCTACCGTCATGGAGGAGACAAACAAACCCAAATAAAATACGTTACATTGTACTGTCCCGTCACCACTATATTATTTAAATCGGTCAAATTGGTATCATAAGGAAGACATCCATCCCAACCCTCATCTTTCTCATTGCTGCAGGTCTATAGTTATACGGAAAAATTCATGCCGTCGAATGTCAACCCAAGTTTTCCCACAGAGCTACAAACATATCATTTTTTCATAACTTGTTGAACGTCTATATATATTTTTTAATAAGTTTAAGTTAAAGTAAAAGAGAAAAAGAGATCAACTTTGATGTAAATGAGTAAATGAGAAAAAGAGATCAACTTTGATGAACATCCTATCACATTCAAAAGAGCTTATCTCCCAAAATTTCCTGTTTTGGTATGATGCCAAACACATTCATCCTGGCAACACTACATCTAGAACCTGGACCAGCCACGTCTAAGACAAAAAAATCAGACGAACCCATTAAAGAAGATTAAAGAAAATTACTTTTGAGTTGTAAGTATGGTTATAATCTACATAGTGCATTTGTATTAGAACTGTGTTAGTCTATAAATGCCTATTAATATGCTATGCTATAAATCAACTAGTTTGGTAAAGTTTTAATCCAACTATTGACTTAATTTCTTTTTTGAATTCGCGGAAGTTTGACATCACGTGATACAATCTTATCTAAAAAACAAGATGGCGAACATGGGCCGGAGTCCTCTGCTCTTATTCATTATACTTTGGGGTAAGTAATCATAATCAATAGCTATTTCAACAACAATCGAGTAACACTGATGCATTGTTTTGTTCTGGTGCTTAAAACTGGACAGTTATTGTCATTTTTGTATAAATCGTGGTGTATTCCCCCCAAAATAACATGACATTTGAATGCGCTTGCTTCATGACAAAGATAAGCGACGTTTTGCTATCTAATGTTTATTTGCTTAGTTTATCGCAGTTGATTACCTTGAAAAATAGAATGCGAATGAGTTAAAGATACATAACCAGGAAGATCGAGAGATAAACCCCATTTATGTTCATTTAATCTGATATGTACATACAAATTTGCGAGGAAGTAATGAAAGAATTGGTATTATTGGTTATGGAACACTTATCCAAACTGTTGCATGATCAAAACGTATTAACCAAGGTATCCCTCCATATAAAATGAACCATACAAGAATTTGACAGGTTAAGCTGATGCCAAGTACTTAAATAAAACATAATAATATGATTGTACTTCTTTATGATATTGATTCTTTGAAATAATACAATATTACTGATATATTGTCAGACCATGTTCATGTCCAGTGTTATATAGTAATCTTTCCCCCGAGCCACCCCCTCCCCCAAAAAACTCAAATATCTATAGAGCAGTTTTTCCTTCGGAACGATGACTATATAGTAGATTTTCCCCATAGAATCTGGCTTTATATGGAGTTTCCCATGGAAGGTCTACCAAATAGTAGTAGATTTTAAGATGAGGTTGATTATCTCATCATAAGTATATAACCGGTATTAAGTCCCTTTCAAAAACCATCAGCCCAAATCTGACAAATTTTGGTGTGCATCATCTGAAGGGGGTGGTCTGGTATCGAAAAATTATGACCCACAACCCATAAAGTCCAAACGTTTGAGGTAAATTTTGATAATCTTTAAAATATTCCTTTCTAGTCGTCGTTATCTAGCTGGCGACTGGGTTCATGGAAAGGATAAGAAACTGTAAAATGCATGGCTTCGAGAAGCCAATTTTAAAATATGATTATTTTTTATAAATTGTTGAAATGAAAATATTATTAGATAATGGAATATCATTTCACAAGTAAGAGATGTGTCATCTTCCACAGCCCACCCAACCCTGATATCATTTGTATGTCCTGTACTACTCTTTATGCAATTCTTTCTTTGTCATGTTAAAACGTACATGTATGGGTTAGAAAATATGTATTCCGTTAGCAAGAAAAACTCACAACAGGAATGATTTAATAGAATGATTTTTAGAGGTTGTGGTATACATGCTCTCAATAAATACAATTGCAGTTGTCTATTTCCAAAAGATGAAATGTGTGCTTAATTAAAATCAAAACTCCCAAAATCAAAATTAATACTTGATAAATTTACAACTAAATATATATTTTGCATTCTTTTCCAAATCTTTTCAAAACATGTCCTGTTCAAATTGTTTATCACTTTTTTATATGCCTGGATGTATAAATATACAAAATGGAGTTTGGTGAAGGTCATGAAATACAAGCAGGTACTGATGAATATTTGTGTGACGTAGGTACTTCATATGACTGATTAGGACCCGGGTAGATTGTCTGAACAGACGGACGACGTTATCAGTTTAAATTTTAGAATTTTAAAATACTTCTATCGTTCAATATCAGTTAACGATTCAGAACAAATTTTGTATATTACTGCATTATAAATCAAGTCATAGCGCAAGTGTTTCATGATCCAAATTAAAACACTGTTTATAGAAAATTCATAATTAGGTAATTGAAACCTTAACGTAAGAGAGAAACACTGCTAATTCTATACAGTAGCCTTTACTTATTGAAAAAAAACCCCTACTAATGCATCTTTTCCAGGGGAAAGTTTTTATTTAAATAAAGCTGCTATACAACAGTGGTACAGGTATAGATCATATATCTGTCGGATTGTTAAATTCCACCTTAGCGAGGCTAAGAATTGGCGTCACTTTTTAAAAGCTCGTAGATATCTCTTTAATGACACAAACGTGATGTTTCACCCTTCTACATGTACTAAACGTCATATTTAATATCGACTTGCGATATTTGGAGTGGAAGCATCCCTGAACGTGACCTGTTTACAGCCTATGTAATACATGATGTTGATGTTTTTCTGACAGATGTTGCTGATGCTCGATACTGCTATGAGTACTCCTACTACGATGGCTATGAATCTTACTACTGTAACTACTACAGTTACGTGTACTTGTGAGTTAACACAATCTATTTATTAATATTTACATTTCAGTGTTTTGTCTGTGATAACAATACGTATCGATTTTGTATTGTACAGTCCAATAAATTAAAATGACGTATAATTGGGGGGTTTTCTTATTTATATTCAAATATTTAATCGTACAATTGCTGAAAATTATATAAATATAAGTAATAATGAATCATTCTTTGAATAATATGAGATGATAATTTCAGTCGAGGAGTTATCAAATCTATCATAAAGCCCTTCGGGCTTTATTGGATTTGATCACGCCTCGACCAAGATTATCACCTCAAAATACCCAAAGAATGATTCCTTATTCCTTATATCAATACAGACCGCAGTTATACTTTGTATACTTTGCAACTTTAATCAATCAAAATACAACTAGTTTTCTATTTTTCATCAAAATATTTGTATAAAATCACTTCTTAATTTTTATAATGCAATTAGTAATAAGCTAATTAATAATTTAAGCTGCCTTTACGGTCATTTATATATAAATTGTAATACTTGTCAACAAAACATTTTTTTATTCCCAACTATGTTCAATCGAAATGTGACTGGTTTTAACTTCGTTATTTGGTTGTCTTATTTTTGTTTTGTTATTAAAATACATCATATACAAATTATAATGCAAATAGGTACAGGTAGGCAGTTTTCTTCAGACTTTGTTAAAATCATAGATAAGATTATAGTCTGTCCCAAGACAATTTTGCAGCACATTTGGACAATTTTTAATACAAATACATCCACCTGTGGTGAAAGAAGTGCAATTGAAATCGATGAAATGAAAAAAATCCAAGATATCTTCATAGAAACATTATTATTTTTCACTCGGAAAAATCCACAGGAACGAAAACAGATTTCTTACGGAGATTTTTAATGGGGAAAGTTGACATCTTTTCTCCATTCGGAAGTCACTAGGAATAGCTCGCACAATTTTTCAATGTTATCATCCGGGTACTGTTCAATGCAAAAACGCCGTAGACTCCCTTATGTTTAGCCGTGTATTCAAACCTGATAAGCTAGATGGGGTGTTTCACAGGAGAATTCTTGGACATTTTTCATACTTTTGAATGAACATCATCGAAATCCTGAGGTATTTATGATTATCGAGAAATTAAGCAAAATGTGAATCGAGGATGTCTTGTGACAGAGTACAACTCTCTCTGCTATTTAACTACAGACCCATTGGTTCTATCGTTGGAGCTGTGATTGGTTCGCTGGTAGGCCTAGCCTGTCTGATTGGACTAATCGTCTTCTTCTGCTGCATCCGACCGCGCCGCCTAGCGGCAAGAGGCCAAGTACTGCACACGGCCGGAACAAATGTTGCCGTAGTGGCATCGACTACTGGAGGTATTTGATTCGGTCTTCATTAATATAGCATATACATTCTGTTAAATATCTTATCGTCTTGTTGAGAACAGTTTGCAAGATCATTGTCGTCGGGAATCATTTTTGGCGCGATCCAGTCCATTTCATACTTTTGTATCTTCAAACAAATAATTTATTGTTTTCAACACAAACACGACAAATATAACCATTAAATTAAAGCAATGAGCTGAAACGTCCAGAAACATCCTCACACACTGACACATTCAACATTTAGCACTGATAGTAAGTGGTTTCTTTTTAAACTCAGAGAAACAAAAAGAAAATGAAAACAGAAACAAATTAAAAACAAATAAATAAACAATATCTCAGTATTAAATAAAAATCATATCATATACAACAGTTTTTGTATCTGTTGATATTTATATATTGATGAAGACACTAGACTGCTCAAAGGCGAAAATTAGTTACCGCGAACCAGTTTGCCACAGGTAAAATCCCAAAGCAAAGTTACCATGCACAACAGTCAGTTAGTTTATAACATTCTATGCTCTTTAAAACAAGTAAAGTAAGATTATAACCGAACATGTTTTTTTCTTTAAGATTGATTTTGAGTACACCTAAACTAAAAGTCTAAATAAGCTTTACTAATTACTTTTTGCCGGCGTTCGTCTGTTGGTATTTTTTTTTGATGTTTTCGCTTTCTTCTCAAGAACCAATGGGCCAATTTCAACCAAACTTTGCACAAATTATAATTGTGCGAAAGGAACTCAATTTGTTAATGTCAAGGGCCTTATTCCAAGGGGAGAAATATAGAATTATTGAAACTTTGTTGGTATTTTTCAAACATCTTCTTTTCAAAAAACGTTTGGCCGGAAAAGCTGAAAATTGTGTGGAAGTATCCTCAGGTATTGTAAATTCAAGGTGTTCAAATCATTATCCCCAGGGTAGAGTAGTTTCAAGTTTGTTTAAATCATGACCCCAGGTGGCAGGGTAGTGGCACAACGGGAAAGAGGTGAATTTTTATATAGGAATGTTCACAGGAAAATCTTTTAAAATCTTCTTAAAACCTTTGCATAGAAAAGCTGTAACACAACAGCATCATCAGGTTAGATCCAACTTTGTCTAATTATTATCTTCGGAAATAGGGTGGGGCCACATTGGCAGGGTGGGTGGGGGGTCAAAGTTTACGTAGTTTTTTTCTTAAATTTATCTAAAAAAATCAATTGTTATAATGTACGATATTTCTCATATGCAAGCATCTTGACATATTGGTGATCTCAAATGTTCAAACTGTGGTCATTGGACAATTCTTGGGCCCCACAAGGGATTCAAGTTTGTATATTCAAGGTTGATATATATATATGTAAACAATTTTTGCGATCTTGGGAACTGCAATGTTCAATATGTAATATGTGTATGAAATCATTTTTGCAAATGTGGCTTAATGTTTACTTAAATTGTCTGAAGAAAAAATTGAAAATCTTTTTATACATGATCTATTCTACTTTATTGTCAAAATATTTTGTATATGACTCCATAAAGCTGATTTTATAATGGCTATTGTTTCTCAGTTAAGTAATGTGGCCTGTGAACCTCTTGTTTCATGTATAATGAGAATTGTAGCTTTACTTTATTTTAATTACACCTATGTGTTTTTTCAGCATCAGGAGTACAGATGGGTGGAGGCTATATCAACACTGCTGCATATCCCCCGGGGACTCAGCCCGCCTACCCCCAGTACAATTATCCCCCACAGGCTGCGGCACCAGGCGGATACCAACCCCCTCCCTCTTATAAATAAAAACTGTTATGTTGGTGTCACAGTGCTTTTTATATAACCCCCACCCCCTTTGCCTTATTGAAAAACTCCTATGTTAATGTCACATTGCTTCTTCGATAATAATCCGCTTTATATATAAACGCAGTTTTCGAAATGATACTAATAAATATACATGATTTTGAATATGGATTCAATGTTGTTATTTTCAATTTATAATTTTTCTAATTAATACTGATATTGTGTATCACCCATGAGTGAAAATATTCCGTTTGTAACGGACTTAAAACAATATATTGTTTAGTTCTGTCTAAGTGTGTCATATAAAACTATTTGATTAACTTTAGAATAACATTGTATATTTTTTGTCAACATCGATTTGAGTTAATGGAATTAATTTTTGAATTTTATATGTTATCTTTTCATATCTGTTAAAAAATTAGTACTTGTTTGAAAGTTTACTAATACTCTGTATTATTATTTTGTTTCCATTTTGTTACATTTACTTGTATCCGAGTGATTACCATATCAATTGTATATTATATAATAACATTACTGTAAGATGAAATATTTTAATGAAAGTGTTTTATTAAATAAAGCTTCATAAAGCAAATCAAGAAAAATGTAGATAATTTTTGTTACAGATCTGTCTCCATCATCTCTTCCGCTTCAAATCAAAGGATAAAAAACGTAAAGTAAATAATTAATATCTCAAGATTACTTCGATTTTGATTTTGGGACAAGAGATAAGCGATTGCACTAGAGAGCATCGTTGATATCAAGTACATGTGTTTATTTGTTTTGTTAACCTCTTTCAATAGATTGTTTGGGATTTGAACAAACGAATTTCAACAAAATAATCTCTCAAGTTGATGTGAAGTTGATACTACTAATTATTACAAAACAACAAAAGCAAAAAAAAAAAAAAAAGAAAAAAAAATCCCTGTCTGCATGATAGGTTCTTGCTGATCGAAATAAAAACCATAGGGAAGCCATACATTGTTGTATAATCAGAGAACTCCAACATGACCTGAACTTGATTTTGGGTTGAAATAAATTACTAAACTACATTATTTTGGAATAAGAATACCTTTTTGTTTCCAACAGACAAGGCATTATATGCACCACATTTTTCATCTTTTGCACAAACAATAGCAACATAATTTAATTGCGCAAGAAATTATAAGTAGTAATTGTATATATAAATGAAGAAGCTGGACTTTATCTGTTTATCATGACAATTGATATTCAAAATGAAAGAATAACAACGTTGAATTTATCCACTCTATGCACTTTGGCTTATGACTATAGCATCAAGACGTGTACTTTAATTTCATATGTATAGCAGTCTTGGATCAAGGCAATGCTGATTGAATGTTAATTGCAATGCATTTTTTTTTGTTTTTTATTTTTTTATAAAAAAAAAAATAGTTGAATGACTATGTCAACAAGCTGACAACAGTACTGCAGACGACAAGAAAAGGAATACATCTCTCCAAAAGCAATCGGAAAAGGTGTATGCCTTATTGGAAGGATTAGTCACATAAGGATAGCGTGTACCAATGCATTTCCATAATGTAACCATGCGGGTAGAGCCAATCATTTGCAATCATCTCCGATCATCTATGTCTATGTGCATTGGTCTTTATCGAATTCAAATGGTTAAAAGTTATGCAAATATATATAATATAACTTAGTCCAAAGAGATACACCTGATTAAAGTTCTGTGCCATAATTTTTCCCACACGATTACGTTTATACAAGAAGTGAGGCAATAAAAATATGAAGAAACAACTTACAAATTTAGATGCAGTACTTCATTTGGAATATACAGGTGTACATCAATTCATATACCTGTCAAAAATTACCCACCAAGATGACAAAACCAGACCCTCCACGAATAATCAAAGGTTACATCCAATCCTCTGTTTGTACCACGAATAAATGTTAGCATCATACGAACCAACAATATATACACTAAAGTAAAACAGAAATGTTAGTTGGTAGAAGTCAGAGATGAACAATTGGCTAATGATATTTTAGATTTTCTGAAAAAGTTGAGTTTACTTTACGTTATAATTTTGGATGATGGTATTGTTATTGTTATTTTTTATTTCATTCAGTTTGTTATACAACAGAAAATTACAAATTATTCTCTATCAGACTGTTTTAAAAATTCATTGATATATTGATTTGTGATATAGATAAATGATTTATATTTGGTCTCAGTATATGTAATGATTTTATTTTTAAACTTCCTCTTTACAAAAAGAAAATCAAAAGTTGATTTACTTTTATGAACATTTCCATTCTGAAAAGAGACAACATTAGATTTTTTTTAATTCATGACCAAATTAATTTTGTTTTACTGTAGTAATTTAAAGAGACAAATAAGACTATATTCATCAGAAACTATTGAAATATTGTCTCATGAATTTGGATTTTCCGTTTAAAATAAGCGACGAATCATGCGTATAATCTAGGTAATCGGAAACCTCTGTATTGTTTAATAATTTAATTCTTGTTGTAACGCGCTTTCTGATTGGCTAAAAATTATTTTATATTGTATAAAGAATGTTGCCTACGTCATAGAAAGACTAACGCCAAATAACGTATCAATCTACCTTACTATACGTTTGAATTTTGTACAATTTGATGTGTTTAGTAGATGTATTTAGTAGATGTGCATCTGAGGTTTCGGAAATTTGATATTTACTGGGGTTCAATTGGATGCCAAAATTTTTTTACACAAAATATATGGTTCTCAAAACTCATTTTTTACGAGAGCTAAATCAGCTCTTGAAATATGAATGGGAGTGTCGCACCAATACGCAAAGAGGTTTTGAAAATTTAATATTTTCATTCAGGGTAAAATATGACCACAATAAAATCTGTAATTAAATTACCTCATGGGAAAACATAAAAAAAAAAGTTTTTTTCTCCCCCCAAAAAGACTAAAAATCAAAAATACAAAACATCTCTAAAACTTATTTCTACACTTTTTATAATTGTCAAATTATCTATCGAAATATGATCAAAAGTTTTATTTTCTCCCTGGGGATCAATGACTTAATTCAAGTTGAACCTACTGACAAAAGATGATAAAAAAATGTAATGTTTATCCCTCAGCCCAATCAAACCTGGTCATAAGGACTCGGAGTATCTTCTTACATTCTTACAGAAGGAAAATAATTTCTTGTTTTGTATTTTTCTTTAGCTTTTCTTCAAGATTTTGGAAATTACTTTTTAATCGTTAAGATAAACAAGATATAGGCCTATAACATGAATGTAATCGGAACAATGATAAACTCACCCAATCAAAGCTGGGTCATCACTGGGGTAGAAATTATCGCAAGGGTCAAAATCAAGATACATCTTAAGATATATCACTTGATTTTTCTTAGTTTTGGAATGTCAGGGCATCTTAAAAAGGGCATAATTTTTATAACATTAGATGAAAAAAATGACAATAACAAACCGTCAACCATCTCAAAAATCCGTAAAACGAAATACAAATTCAAAGCAGAGCAACACAGACCTCCAAAAAGATAGAGGTAGGATCAGGTGCCTAGGAGGAGTGAGCATCCTCTGCTGACCGGTCGCACCCGCCGTGTGTTCCTTGTCACAATTGGGCATGTCATAATCGAGGTAAATATCAAAATTGGGAAAATGTCATAATAGGAAAAAACGAAACGTTGATGATTTGGTTTGCAGAATGACACAAGGAGGAAGAATATAGGGGTAGGGATCTCAACAGTTATCATAATTTGTTATCATTTCCTATTTCAGAGAGGGAGGAGGGAGGGTGGTATTGTTTAAACAAACTACTGGGGGTATGTACTTTACACAAATTGATGCATCATTATATAAAGAAAGAAGAATATATATGGTTTAGTGGCGGGGACCTAAACAGTTTTCAAGATATTTTGTCTTTTCCTGTTTAATGGGGTTCAGACCATTCCATAGCGGTCAAAGGAACAAAATGATAAAGGTTTAGGAATGCAATGGATTTCAAGATGCTTGGACATATTCAGTTCCAAGGGGGTTGGGATGACCCCAGAGGCAGGAATCGGTCATGTCTTAATTGTATCTTGACATGATCAGCAAGAATATCAATGGCTAAGGGGTAGGGATATCTTTATGATCCAGGTCCGATGCTTATTTTCGGTAATTTTACTATATGTTTGAATGTTCAGGGGGTGGAGGCATACAAAAGATATATTAAGGCGGATTTAGCGCTCATCCCTGATGTAAATGATAATTTTCAAAAAGTGCCAGTATTTGCATGTGGCCCTCTCTTAGCTTAGAACAGGTACAAGGGGGTGCTATTTAGAAACAAAAAAATATGGTAAGGGTATAACTGTCTTATGGCAACGTCTAGTTTATGTTTTGATACTAGATTTTAAGAAAATGCTTGGGAATAAGTTTTATTTACATTTCACGATGGTAACATAAGACAAAGTTTTAACTTACATTGCGAAACTGGTACATGGAGATAATGCTCTTTTGTTGAGTCACACAGTAATTTAAAAATAATCCAAAGCAAATGTAATGACTAATAAATATTTAATCAAGACAATCTAAATGATTTATATAATTCGAAGAACCAACACCAAGGTATAAACCAACCGTAGACAGTCTCAAGTTGACTGAATAATAACCTAAGTGATACCTTGTGGGAGGAGACTTCTTTCAGTCAGATCTAGACTCTGTCTTAACAAGTTCCTTTAGCTAATATTCAAGACTGCCGATTTCTCCGAGTAACGTGTGCAATTAATTAAAATCCGTGTTGACTCAAATTGAATGTTCTAGTGCATGTGTAATGAAAAGGGAAAAGAAAATCAATGATAACAACCATTGATGGTGCATTGTAGAAAAATCTTGTATACTGATTTTTCTCTTCATAATTGACCGAATAGAAACAGTAGTGATATGTTTTTAGAATGTTTTTTCATAAAAGAATCTAACATTCAAGCTGATTGCAAATACCCAGTGTTAATCAGAGCGTTGCAATATCGATTTTATACTATTGCATTCATGAAGTTACATGATATTCAACTGTTACTGTGAAATAAAACGAATATAAGCCTAATGTTTATACTATAAAATGTAAGCTATCTGCACGACGTCTTTATTATTGATTTGTTTTAACAATCCATAATTTGAAGTGTCTGTGTATTTAAAAATCTGCACAGAGAAAAATAAAAAAGCCCTTTAAATCAAGTCAGGAAATCCATGCTTAAGGTTATGATATCACTAGGTTACGCTATAGCGTCTTGAATTGTGTGCAGAGCGTCTGCAGAACGAACAAAAGTTTTTCTTGCTGCATGGCTGTCAATTGAAACCATCTTCACATTAATTTTTAAAACTTTTAAAAGCCGTTTTTTGGAACAGAACATCTGGTTTTTCAAACTCAGTGCTTTGATTGTAAATGCTGGAAGCTTTATCATGACACATGCATTGAAGGAAACCCGTAGATGCTAGATGTATATGCTAGATGCAATTTAAAAAATCATTAAAGTACTGGGGGTACTCTAACAGAAATAACTCTTTGCTTTGTTATCGGCAATTTATAGTAAATATCAAAATGATTAGGAGGCAGTAAAGCTCGACTGGATAGAGATTATTAAGTTATTATAGAAAACCAATTAAAAATTGATCATTGTTTATGGGTCATAAGTTATGAAACTGATAATACTAAAGACGTCTATCTTAAAATGTAGTTTTAAAAATGGAAAGGTACAATTTAAAGTAATTAACCATCACCAAAAAATAAATAAATAAATAAATAAATAAATAAATAAAATATTAAACACAATTTTAATAAATTTAAGGGTTTATATCTGCTAAAGATGTGGTCGCTAAATTATTGATGGTTAGGACCCAAATAATTTACAAAGATAATTTACACTTGTGCCTGAAAATCAAGCATATACCAGTGTAGGGAACCTATAGGGCTATCATTTCCCGTCCTCAGATTTTGGCTGCAGGGATACGACATTTCAATGATTGATATCCCTATTTTGATCACAAAGGGCGATTGGACTAGGGATTAAAGAAGACTTTCTATAGATGTATTCATTACAAGCATTAGACGGCGTCTGTGACATTAACAAAGGTTCAATTAGGTCACCCGAACTTTGTCATTTTTTTAACATTTTAAAATTTCACAATTTTACAACTTCACAAATATCTTTTAAAGCTTGTAATGGATACATCTAAATGTTCTGTTAGTGGCTGCTACATGTAGATTCAGCCTGGTAGACAGACATGCATTTAGATATATGATAAACAGATATATTTAAATCAACAGATTTAAGATTTAAACACAATTTGCATTCAAAGGTGAATTTTATCAATAGAAATTTTAAATGTATCATTAATATTTGGAAACTGAAATTATCAGTGGTCAGCTCCTGTGGATAAAGAGTGATAGCACCACCTTTAGCTAGAGAGATCCGGGCCATTCTTAAAATGCAAGACTAGTTTTTATTATAAGACAGTTTTAATCATCGGGCTCGGAAACATCCAAGACTCTATTCTGGGGGTTAAAATTTTTAAATTTAATAATGGTATCATCCTTAGTTTATGATGTTCGAGGCCTTTGGAAAGATACAATTTTTATAACAAGGAGATTTTAACGATCGGGATTGGGATCGGAAACTTCGAGCGATACTTCTTTTTCTATCTAAAAATCTTCATATTATCCTTTTACGTTTTCCCTTTGATTTTTTATGTAATGGTTTTTATCTACTTTCACCACTTATAACCTTCATCGAGAATGATATTTATATTTTAAATAATTTTGAAATTCTACAAATTATTAAATAAAAAAATATCGAATACAAATGCCAATACACCTTTCCAAAAAGCTTCCTCCCTGGATGGCATGGGTTCCATAAGTTGTTTTGTCTAAATTTAAATAAACCCATGAATTATATGGAAAGAAATCCCAATCTGATTGAAATACAGATATCCACAATAACGCTGGGCGCTTTCTGCTGTTGTTTAGATATGTAATTTTATCAGATTGAAAACAAACCCTGTCTGTAAAACGTTCATTTCCAATTCCTTAAGTCAAGATCTAGTTAATGGTTCCAGAATGTCTTTTTGGTTCTGAAATTATTATGACGGTATAATTGATTTGATGATTTTTTCCCGACCTTTATGGCTTTAAAAAATTATGTAGAAAATGAAACAATTTATTGAAATTCTATATCAAATCATAATAAGTAATCCTCATACCAACATTTAATTGGACATCATTTTCAAAAGGAGGTCAATGCTTGTTCATTTCCATTTCTCCAGAGACTGGGGCATTCTAGGTATAACTCATTAGTTAACAATGAACAAAACTCCGAAATGTTTTATTTATTTCATCATATTTCATTGAAAATGACATTTAGCTTTATATGTTATTACGTAAAGAGAAAATCCATGTACTTTACCTTTTAAATTTCGGTATTTTCCTATATTTTATATGGATTTCTTCTTCTAAAGGAGATCAATACCGTTTAAAAATCGCCGCGACATCGAACTCTCTTAAAGCATTCTGATTCTTAATTGTTGATACAACTATCACTGACACAACACTTGCTAAATCGAAAAGTTGCATTTAATTTTACAAAGCTGCTTTAAATATTTCACCTAAACCAAAGGTTCAAGTGAGTTTTTCTGATCACCTGTTGTCCGACGTCCGTCCGTTTGTCCTTCTGTCTTTCTGTCTGTCCATCTGTCTGTGTGCAAACTTTTCGCAGTTTGACTTCTTCTCTGACTTCTTCTTTGGGCAAAACTTACACAAACTTTGTACAAGGCATTCTTATTGGAAAGGATATTGAATTGTAAAAATAACGGGCGGAAACCCTTTTAAAAGGGAGATAATGTCGCAACAGTGAAAATAGGGGGATTGTCCAACACAATTTTCTTCGGAAGAACTACTGCACCATTAATTCCAATATTTATACCAAAGCTTGTATTTATAATGAATATTTTAAATTACTTAAACCGTGACCGCTTTTCAAAACCTTGGGCCCAAAAGGGGTTAAAAGTTCCACATAGAAATGTATAGAGACAATTGTGATATGCACTCATCATCAAGTAGTGTAGATTTTAATTGCAAAAACCAGGACCCCAATACCAATACTCGGGCCCCAAAAGGGGTTCAAAGTTTAACATAAAAATATACATGTATATAGGTAATATGTTAAAAATCTTTTCAAAAACTGCAATGCTACAACATGTGAGATTTCAATGCAAGTAACATTGAAAGTGTACATTCTAAATTGTTAAAACCATGTCTCACAGACCAATGGGCCCCAAGAGGTGTTCAACGTTCAACAAAGATACATTTTTATATATAAATTACAAATAGTTTTGCAAAAAATATTGCTACAATTTGTGAGATTATTGTGCACGCATTCCTCAAATAATGTAAATTCTAAATTGTCAAATCTATAACCCCAAAACTAGTGCTAGAGACCGAAGAGGAGTTAAAATTTCAACATAGAAATACATATATAAGGAAAATGTTTATTATCTTCTTTTCAAGAACTACAATGCTACAAATTATATGATTACTATGCAAATATCTTCAGATACTGTAGATTCTTAATTGTTAAAACAGTGAACCCAAGACCAATACTCGGGCCCAAAGAGAAGTTTAAGATAGAAACATAAAGGCACAATACTTGAAATTCTTCTACAGAAGAATAACAATGCTAAATTTGTTTGATTCTATGCAAGCATCCTCATAAAGTGTTAATTTTCAATTGTTATCACCAAGACTCCCAGAAAAAAACTGGGGTCCTAAGAGCGGTTCAAAATTCAAGGTAGAAAAATATATCGAATGTGTTTTAAAATGGTTTTTTTAAAGAACTTCATTGCAATAATATGTGAGATTAATATGCAAGTATCTTCAAATAGTGTAAAATCAAAATTGTTAAAACCGTGATCACTGGATCAATGCTGGGGTTCCAAAAGGGGTGTAAAGTTTAACATTGAATCCAATTGGAAATTATTTAAAGATCATCATCTCAAGCCCTACAATGATACAACTTGTGAGATTTCTTTGCAGGTATCCTTAGCAAGTGTATATTGTAAATCGTTTAAACTGTGACATCTGGACTTATACTGGGGCCCCAAGAGAGTTTAAAAGTTTGACATTGAAATATGTAGGCAAAATGTTTTAAAGTATTTTCTGAAGAAATACAATGCTACGTTTAGTGATATCACTACGTAAGCACCATCATATACTTCATATACCCATATTCTCATATCAATGTAACAGTGACCTTTTTTTCACTTTCTAATATTTATCATAAATAATTCATTTCCAAATTTTTTTTAAAAAATCTTTGATACGATGAAGTCAATGGTAATAAGATTGATCAGTAGATTCATCTTAGATCTTAGGATATGTACAGAAAGGTAGGCTTCTTTTCATGCATTATTATAACGCATTGTCAAAATGTGGAACATATGAGAAATTTGTGTTAGTTTTACATTATTTTAGAAGATTGTTCTATTCATAAATTTCGAATGTGATACAATATTGTTTTTCAGGCTAACGAAATGGCCCATGGGACTCTTGTACGATTTAGCAGCTATAACCAGAGTTATGGTCAATGTTACTGTGATGAAGTTGAATTCAGTTTATTTCAGTTTTGTATTTTGTTTGTGTAAATAGTTGTAATTTTGGACCAAGCTGTGTTCCATATTTGTCAATCGAGAGTGTTCGGTATTAGGGCTATTTTTAGTATAACCGGTTTGGTGAGAGAGAGCCGTGGCTGCTTGTCAAGTGTGCGGCCACGTTGTTGAATTCGTCCTCCAGTTTGTTAATTTTGGCGAATTCCAGAAGTTATAGTCTGGTAGACTGGTAGCCATAAATTACTGTGAATCTGTTTGGGCATTTGCTTTTCTCCAGTCGTGGGAGTGGGACGCACGGGAGCTCGTGTTTGACGAACGTTTATGGTTAGGAGGCCCTGTGTGGATAGTTTTCCAGTGAGAGACCTTCGAGTCCGGGACTGGAGACAGGATATTTTGTTTATGTGTTTTGTGTGCTATGGAGGCCCAGTGGTGACTATTTTAGGGTGGCTGTTGCAATTATTTGAAGCCAAACTTTCAATTCTATTTTATGGTTAAATGATTTATCAGTTTACCCAGTGATAAAAATTGATTGTGTAATTACAGATAACATTCCAATTTAGTTTTTCTGTGAAATTACATATAACAGTATTGATAATTTTGATTTGTTGGTTTATTCCTTTACATACTGTTATAGCTATATTTAGCCAGCGTTTAAAGCATTTATTTGTTTCATATAGATACTGACAATTGAATGCGTTAAAAATTAATTCACTGTTGTTTCATTGTCAGTGTTGATTGATTAACTTTTTAAAGTTATATTTTCTTTCTTAGTGGGAGAGTGAGGGTGTGTGTTAGTGAGTGTGAGTCTCTTCATATTCTATTATTTTAATTTGTTTTGTTAATAAATAAATTCATTTTGTTTTGTTTATTTTACTGTTTGTCGTTTTCGCTATCACCCCCACAAAATCCAAAAAGAACTTCATTACAGTTACCCAGGTGAGCGATGTGACCTCTTGGCCTCATTTTGTTTCATGCTGGTTAAACTATCTGATTAACACTGAACTTGCATTTCAAAACTTAGTAACATTATAAAACATTCCTATTGCTAGCTTGTATTTGTTTTAATCAATTTTGCGGGCGTTACCAACATTTTTGAGTTGAGTGTAAAAGACAAGAAAAAACTATAAATCGCGACATATATTTTTTTACAAGATATTTGGATACAGTGTACATATAGATTAAAAAAAACCCAATTTTTGAGCTGTTCAAAAAATATTGATGTCAACAATGAACTGAGAGTCCTGAAGAAATTTTTTTAAAAAAATGCTCCAAAGTGCCTTCAATTCTTGTGGAACATCATAAATGGATGTATACTTCTTTCTTGCAAAAGAGTAAAGCCATTCAAGTAAACCATACATTCCCTTTGTATATTATAGTTGTTTATTCACAAATTCTACGTTTACTTGCACATTTTTCCGAGTATCATCAAAATGAAATTAATATGGTATAAGCTTGGGATATATTCTATAAATAACTGCTTATATTATTATATAAATATAATAATATTTACTTTGATACCCCAGAAGGCAAACAACGTCGTATTTTGACGTTGAAAAGACGTTGAAATTTTGTTGGATTTGTTAATTGATCCGACATTGAAATACGACGTTGAAACAACGTCTATTTATGACGTTGAAATGAGGTTGAAAATAGGTTTTATATATATTTAATTATCAAATTTTCGACGCTACCTGTGTGTATATGTTAAAAAATGATTATAATTTTGTAATCCAATACACAATATAGATGATATTTTTTTACTCTGTACCCTTCAAATTATTAAATAGTCTCATTTCACAATAAAAACTAGATGCTGTCATTAGACAGTAATACCCGCACCAAGTGTTTGCCTCTAAATAACACTCTCTTGAACCAGTTTTAGTCTAAAAGAAGGCCACATGTAATTTCCGGTACTTTTTAAAAATTATAATTTTCATAAATGCTGAGTTCACATCCCATAATACACATATTGCCTTTATGTACGATTTGGGGTTGAACCGTTTGCATGTGAATTTTAAATCAATCAATAATCTAAACGTTTCATATCATAGAAAGTATGGTCTATATAATTATTACAAACAAAATTGAATTATGCCTACTCACCCCCCCCCCCCCCCCACTTGGCGGTTGCCTGCTTTATATATGCTTTTGTGTGCCAGCATCATTGTGTGCGCGGATTTAGAAAAAGGGTGGGGGTGAGAAATCCAGAACCCCCCCCCCCCCCAAAAAAAAATCATTTATGTAGTAAAATTACCAAAAGTAAACCTCAGACTACAATCCCCCCCCCCCTGCAAACACAATTATTACTCTGACCCCCCCCCCCCCCCCACTACCCACGGTTAAATAAAAAAAATAATCAGAATATTTTGATAAAAATGAAAGCCTGTACATGTAATTGCAATAAAGAATATTGTAAACAGTGAAAAATAAATGTCATATTGCGCAATGATTTTCACAACGATTTTAAAAGGTGGTAACAAACACATGTCGATATTTATGTGGATAAAAGTTATTTATATTATATGTAGTTATATTCTAATTAAATCACTTTCACCGTTTTAGAATTAAAAATTTTTACAAATGAATATTTGACCAAAAAATAAGTTTTAAATTTTTTTGGAAATTTAAGGTATAAATAAGATAAGCTCCAGCAGGATTCAAACTCTCTACTTACAGACACATTGTTAACGCTCTAACCCATTGCACTATGCTGTTAAGTAACATTATTTTGGGGAAAAATATTATATTTTATACTTTATTTTGTTCAATAAGGAGTGCATCACAATATGTGGGTGTCCTATACCATCTTAAAGCTGAAAATTGTGCTTTACATGGTTAATTACCTAATAAAATTGTGCAAGGGGTTTTAAAGAATAAAGTTATGAAAATAATGCAATATGCTACAATTAAATGATCTTTGCCTGAAGTTACGTACACAAAACAGGTGTACAGGTTGCATTAGCGGGTATTAGTTTCACGTGGTGTTTCGTGGTGTTTCACGTGTTTCACGTGTTTCACGTGGTGTACATGCATATGTTTTTTGATATGCAGAATAGGATTAATCAACATGAATAAACGTTTCTTTTGTGGTGATCAGCTAAGGGTATTTGTATTGTGCTAATTGGATTATCATTATGATGTTGACCAATATAAGTAAGTATAATACATGTAGAAGCGCAATATTATGAGACACCGGTATACAAAACAGTTAAGTTTTACTTTCACTTTCTAAAATGTGATCTCCCTTTGCCAGCATACTGTATCATCATCTTTATTTAAATAAGAGTATCTACAGTTTCTGTCATTTTAATTGCAGGATGTTTTTATGTTTTCATTGGTCAGACTTACTATTGAGTTGACTACATATTGACCCTATTTTATATTAAATTTGGGTATTAAATATCATGTTTATATGAGTTATAATAGGGAGGAAGGGGTAGGGGCCTTAACCGTTCCCCATCCCCAGGATGTGTGGATTAGATATACATTTCTAGTGAGAATGAAGGCATGCTGCAGCTTTTTTTTTTCATTATACCCCCTACCCCATCATCATACACCAGTAATAGAAAAAGAGTTAATGACTAATTTTCTTTTATTTTAAATTGTTTATTCTTTTTTGTCAAGAGATATGTGGTATGTCAAGATTTATGACTCATGAAAATTTGTGCATTTTAATTCTGTTAACACACATGTATAATTATATATAAAAAAATACATGTGATATTATACTAGGGATCATGCAATCAATTGCAGAATTGCCAATCGGTTATTTATAACTCATTTTGACTGATTAATTTGTTAATCATTTTGAAAATAAAGATATTTCTAAATTCCCCATTTCAATAACGTGAGTTGTTTCCCCTAATTGGAGCTCTCCTATTGTAAAAGTACGCATGCGTGAAAATACACGTCTACTTCCGCGGGCGTTCTTGACAACTGTCGCAGTATGGACGATCGCGATAAATCGAAGAGCTCTCCCTCGGGTTACCGATCAAGGAAGTATTGCTGCATTTGTAGCAATTACAGGGGGAAAACCATAGATGGACACATCATAAGTCTGCACAGATTTCCTAGCGATGCGGATAAACGAAGAATATGGCTGCAACAAGCTAGGTTAATACGCAAGAACTTCACCTACACCAAGAATTCATAGTGTGTTCTTCGCATTTCGTGAATGGTAATGTCCCCACTGCAGCCCATCCTTTGCCGTCAATTTTTCCGAACAAGGTGTTTAAAACATCGGTTAGTATAAATCGATAAAATTAGGTTTGATTCACACTTCATTTTTCATAAACGGGGGGAGGGGGGGGGGGGTAACGAATTTTTTCAGTTCAGTGTTTGATTGATAATGTTATATGTCGTTATGCTTGGATTATTAAGTAATATTCTTAGATTATATTTAAAATTATATGTTATTGTTTATCTATTTTATTTAAATATCTTATCTACTATCATTGACTGGTTTGTGTGTGATTTTGTTTGTTTACTACTGTGTGAAGGGGGTTCAGAGATAGAGCAAATAGTCTAATTAGTTAAGAACACTTCTTTCCAATCCAGGCACCCTCAAGCACAAGTGTCCCTGTTACTTTTGGTCTGCCAGATGCAAATGACAATCTGCAGCTTTCCGAGAGCGAGGTTAACCAGGATAGCCAATCTAATTGCCAGGATAGCCTTGAACAATCAGGTTCATAATTTGTGATTAATACATCATTTGAATTGATATCAATTAAATGAGAAACTTAATATAATTTTGCTACATATCTGTATATTGTAATTCAAGGTGGTATGTGACACCTCCATATTTGTGACATACTTCCTATCAACATAAACAATAATATAAAACATAGCTTTATAATTTAAAGTTTTTTCTTCGCTGAAATTGTTACCTAACAGCAAAGAGCAATGGGTTAGAGCATTAACCAGGAATCTGTAAGTCATGAGTTCAAATCCCTTGATTTACTGATAGACAGTATATATAATTTGAATTTCAGATGACCCATTAAAGGATTCTCTAAATATGCACGACTATCATAAAGACTGGACAACATGTGCTGGCAAATTTCCGAAAAATAAGGATAATAAGGAAACTATATTGTTAACTGTAGATTCATCAACACAGACTGATGAATCCCCTTTTAACAGTGTGACCATGAAAAAAGTGTGTTTCCTCCTCTACAGAAACACAGACTGATGGAAAGCTTTTCATTGATAAAGGGATTCAGGTTTGTAGACCTGTGTTCACTTTTGAGGACGTAGAACAGGATGACTCAAAAATTATATAAGGATTATTGACGAGTTTTTTCTTGTTCTCATGAGACTACGGCTGGGATTACTTCTAGAGGATCTATCAGACAGATTTAATGTTAGTGTTTCAATTTGCAGCAATATTTTTAATTTATAGATAGATTTTTGTTTGTTCAGTTGCAGCCTTTAATAATGTGGCCATCAAAGAAACAATTTTAGATTTGTGCGAAGTTGGCGATGCTATCATGGCAGATAAGGGTTTTATCATTTCAGATCTAACTACGCCAAAGGGTATTCATCTTATTATTCCCCCATTTAAGAAAAAAAATAAACAAATGTCAAGAAGTGATGTCTTATTGACTAGTGAAATAGCACATCTTAGAATTCATGTTGAAAGGCAAATGGGAAGAAAAAAGAACTTTCATATTTTTGAAGGTGTGATGCAGTTAAGTATGGCATCTCAGTGTTATAAAATTTGGAAGATTTGTGTTGCTTTGACAAATCTCCTTCCCCCTTTGTGTACTGTTCCAGAATATGACATTGCTTAGTAGCCCCCCCCCCCAACCTGAAATCTATCCACAAGTACTGGTATATATAATCTTATTGAAATATATAATTTTTGGTACAAACTTTAAGATAATACATGTAAGTGTGCATCATACTGAATATTAAAAATGTGCATGCAAAATTTACAAGGCTCTAATAATGGGAAAAAATTTCCCCATAACTTGTTTACTGTCTGCTTTCACAATTGAAAACATCATCATGGCCAAAGTTCTTTATTGAGTTTTTCCATTTCTCTTTCCAAATGTAATGAGAGTTCGATATTTTTAACTGTACATAAATTCAGTCTCATTATAAAGAATTTTAAGTGCACACATATTGAGTTATAGAATTCATACTTTATGCAAAACTTATTAAGATCTTGTAATGATATGTACCCGTTATATAATAACAATACTTCTTCTGAATTTTTATACATTTAATGTATGAAATAAATAATAAACAGCAGAAGAGAAAGACTTGGTAAATATGCAATAACTATCGTGAAAAACATTGTATGTATGAAAAATTATTCTGCCAATGATTTTTTTGTCATTTAGGTATAATTAATTAATTCAGTGACAAGTACATGTATTTGTATATCTTAATTTATAGACAAGAAGGATCAATTTTTGCAAAAAAACCCCAACAAAACATTCTCATTCAAAATTGTGTACAATTGACGTATGGTTAATATCAACAGAATTGTGTCACTTATATTGATCTTTCAATTCTGTATAATTGCCATTAATTTAACAAAATGGAAAATGAATGGTTTCTAATTTTACATAATCTATTTATAAAAACTGTGTTGTAATATTAAACATCATTAATGTCTCACCAGATAACCAATATATCTTTAAATTTAATTTTGTGAATTTTATAGCATTATACATGTACATGTATATCACCTGCATGATCTTTCCTTCTGCAATAAAGGAATAAAACTGAAATATGACATTCTGTCTTCATGATGTATGATTATTACAACTGAGCAAAGGGGACTCAAGAGCCATGTTGCAATTTACCGGGAGTGTTAATAAAATCTGAGGACCAGTTAGACAGAGTTTGGATATCGGGTATAGGTTCTCCATCTGGAAAACTTGACGATTTGGATTTTATTTCAGATTGAATAACATCGTTTTGCCCTTGGACAGCCGTTAATTTAAGATTAATGACACCCCGCGCTTTTTCGACAAGTTCTTTTTTGCTACCTGATATAATTTGATTATTCTCTAGCAAAAATTCCCTTAGCTTTGTAATAGTCCAGTCATTAAATAGCGTTAATTCCGTGGAGGCGTCCATAACAACTAAGCCTATGTAGTCAGCGGAAGTTACGCTAACAAAGAAGAGACAGTTCCGATTCTTAAGGGAAATACTCACGTTATTGAAATGGGGTATACATGTATAACATATTATCAATAGATTGGTTTTGTAACTATTTAGGGCCCCACTCTACAGATGCCCTATAGTGATCATTCTGTCTAATTCTGCTGATCATGTCAAGATACATTTAAGACAAATTGGCCCCTGCCCCTTGGGTTATTCCCCCACCCCCGGAGTTGTTTTTAAACAACCACGCCCCTCCTCTGAAATAGGAAATGATAATACATTTTAATAACTGTTGAAATCCCCACCCCTAGACCATATTTATTCTTCCTCCTTGTGTCATTGCAAATCAATTGGTACATGTATATAGGTTATGCCCCCTCTGAGATGCCCAGTGACTTTCCAAACTCATCAAGTAATCTATCTTATTCATATGTAGTGTAATTCCTAGCCCTAGCCCAATGTTGACCCTGCTTTGTTTTTTACAGCAAGCTCTAGGTTTTTGTTGACTGACTTTACAATTTCTACAATTACATATAACATTTTGTTGTTCTTTAAGATTAAAAAACAATGTCCAAAATCTCTTTATGTACATCTGACATCATAGAGAAAAATACCAATCAAGAAATGATTTTTCTATTGTAAAAATGTGAGAAGAGACTCTGAATCTCCCCACCCCCCTCCCCCCGAAAACATGAATAGTTGAATATTTTTAAAATATCCTCAAAATCATCGAAATCCCCACTCCTAAACTATATATATTTTTGTTTCTTGAACCATGACCATGTCAAGGCAAATCTTTTTGTGGTATTAGTAGGTCATGGCCTCTGGGGGTCACCTTAACCCCACCCCACCCTCCCAAAATCAGAAATGATCAAATAACTTGAAAAAAATGCTTGTGATCCCCACCCCTAAAGCATAATTTTATATATTCTTCCTCCTTATGCATCTTATGGTACGTTATTTCAATCACAAGATATAAGAGGAGGTCCATGAATAAGGTTTTTTTTATGGGACGGAACATCATTTTGCAGATAATATTGACCCTCAGAATCAAATTTATATTTCTAAAACCTTATTGCATATCTATGGCTCAGTCCCTGCTATATTCCTATAGATGATGTGGCTATTCATTATATCATAAGAGAAGTTCTGGGAAGTAGGTTGTTTTTAGGAGTGATAAACGTCAATTTTCAGCTACTATTTGACTCCCTGGATGAAATTTAAATTTTAAAACCTTACTGCACAGCTATAGGATAGCCCCTATCATATCTCAAGAGATGACATAAATACTGCATAAATTGTAAGAAGTGTTCTGGGAACCATTGTTTTTTTGCAAAAAAAACCCGTCATTTTTTATGACCACAGACCCACGTGGTTAAAAACAAAAAAATTTGAATCATGATTACACATCAACATGACACCCCGAATCATATTCTAAAAGATCATTGGCTACTGCAAAAAGAAATAGACGTTTTTGAAACCAGACTTTTTGTAAAAAAAAATGTCATTTTTCAGCCATTTAATGACCCCCAGGACAAAATTGAAATTTCCGAAACCTTATTGCGCATCTATAAGACACCCCAAAACGTATTCCAAGAGATGATTTGTCTACTGTTGAAAATGTAAAAGGAGTTTGATGAAGAAGGTTTTTTGTCAAAAAACGTAATTTTTTACCAATTATTTGACCCCCAGGACTACCAGAGAATTTTTGAAACCTTTTTACAAGACAACATGACACCCCAAATCATACTCCAAGACTTCAGTTTGCTGGTTTATAAGATGTAAGAGCAGTGTGAGAAAGTAAAACGTGACAGACGGACGGACGGACGGACGGACGGACGGACAGGCAGACAGAACAGGGTAACAACAATATACCCGAACTTTCTTTAGAAAGTGCGGGTATGATAAATAAACCAGAACAGAGGATTTAAAAGTAATATTGTATAATTTGCATTATTATACACTAACGATACACGGTTCAATTCATGAATTTATGTACATGATTTCAAACATTTTTAAGCCATCATAAAATTATAGTTTCTCTTTTTTCCGACTTTTGCCAAGTTTAACTGCTGTTCGTTCGTACGGTATTATCTGTTCGCAATGAAAAAAAATTTAAAATAATCACGAGCAATTAGCGTGTAGTATATATTGATATGAAATATACTTTAATTATTTTGACAATATTTTGTCAGTATGTCATTCCATTTAATATAAACCCCTTCTAATCCCCCAAAACTGAAAGAACCTTTAAACAAGTAAATATCCTAGTTTCAAAAGCAATCAAATACGCAATAATGCAACATTTTCATTGCACCAGAAAATGACCGGTTTTTTCACATAATAGGCGTTAATTAGAGCGTTACGTTGCATTGAAAATTATATAACAGGAAAGTTGAAAAAAGGAATATACCTAGGCAACGGGAGAATTAAGAGATCTGAAGTAATGTTTACACACAGGGAAGATCTGCACACAAAATAAACAGGTAAGTTCTTTTGAGGTTATTACTAATATTTTTGTATCATAGTGTTTAATATGAATACCGTTTAGTGTCTGTGTGGTGTAACTAGATCTCAGATACACTTCTTTTCTGAATGAGGACCTACCAATTTTTACCTCATTACCTATAATGAAAGAATATTCAAAATATTTCAGCTAACCATCCAATTTCTAATAATGTGACCAAATAACAAAATCGTGTTTATAATACATGTAAAAATTGCGAAAACTACTTTAAGCAGTTGTATTTCATTGCTTAAAGAAACACAAGCTGACGCTACCGTATGGTACAGACAGCTTATAATCTGAATGCCACATTTAAAACAGATGAGCTAAAAATACTAACACGTCAGAGGAATCTCCAATGGATGATTCTCAGTCGGGCTTTTACCGGCAAATTGTTAAAAAAGGTGATGTATCTCAATCTCAACGGAATTAAAGACTTCAGTGTTGATTTTGTTTTTACATTTCTGTAGTTCATTCTTAAAATGTATTAGTAGGCTTTTATTTATTGAGAACTATATCTAATAAAGTTCAGAGAAATGATCTGAGACACTGCCCCAAAAAATTAAACAAAATTGTCAATGAGTGGGTAACATAAAATCCAATCTTATGTTTTTTTTCATAATGTATACTTAAAAAAATAAAGAAATGAAACCTAAGCTGTCATTTTCTCTGAAATGAAAAAATAATTAAAATCTATTTTAAAATTTTTGAGAAGTGGGTGAGGCATCAAGTGCGCCATTTCCGTTTTAAAATCAGCAAGCTACATTTTGTCGGTTCATGTGCAAACCGTTCAGGATGGTGTATTCTTTGTAAAATATTTCTTTTGTAAATCAAATGAGATAAGCAGTATTTTAAGATTTTAGTTAGGAATTAATTTTTTTTTTTACATAAATTTGGGCATAATGTCACGAATAGAAATATCGGTTCATAACTTTTTAATCCAAGAGGCACCCAAAGTTTCAAGATACCCCCTCCTTTTTTACAAGAAAAAAAAATTCTTGATCGGTTTCTATTTAACCAGGTTAAACACAACAATCGCAAATAATTGGACTCGTAACTGGGGCGGTTCACCGCTGCTAAACATAGAAATACATATATGTAGGAAAAATGTTTAAAATCTGTAAGAAATTGTAATTTCATCAGAAACTGTGCTAATAAGAGTTCAGTATTGATAATGAAATCATCTATGGACGTAGGAATAATTTTTATACAGTATAAATAGGTGAGTTATTTCTAGCGTTCTCGTTAATTTATGCGTAGTTTTTTTTTTTTTTATAATATTTGAGCTTTTCATTGTTTTGGTGTTCTCAATAAATCCTTCCTACTTTAAATTTGCATTTCATCAACAATCTGCTTATACACTACAACTATCAATTATTTGAATCTTATCCTATATAAATGTATCTAAAATATGCGTTGAACCATACCTTTTTTATTATCGAACAATTTATAAACCGGTTTAAATAGTTCTGAGCTAAATATATCACAGCTAGCAAATGCTAAGTAATCAAACGTTCGTTATAATACGAGAAAATCCATTTTAAAAGCATGAAAAGAAATCTGATCATGAACAATTGAATAGAAACGTTAAATATTGTTGGTGACATAATTTGTTAACATATAGGGGATTGAAAACGGCACCTTTGATATCAGATACTGAGGATAGTAAACACATTTTAGTACATTGCAGGATAACATAGTTTACTAGCATGTTGACTAAATTATCTTTCATGCTGTGGGGAAAATATGCCACCGTTATTTTATGTCATATGCGTCAGTCAAAAAAAAATATTTAAACAATTTTGTTAGAATGCAATTGACCTTCCTTTTACAATAGTTTTTCTTTTAAAAATAGAAATTTTTTTCTTTCGCCAGTTTCTGGCATAAAAAAGATGCAATTTGCATATATTGGAATGCAAAACATTTATGACAATATGAGAGATAATTATGTTATCAATTAATTATGTCAATATAAACGGTAATTTTACGTACGACTTATTTGTGTTTACCTGCGCCATCACAATGTTTACAAGCAGGATATTGAAATAACTAAGTACGTAATTATGTCAACATAATTGTATCGTATGTATCTTGCATGTTGATTTAATTAAATGACATGTTAACACAATGATCCTGCATATTGACAAAAGTTTTTCCACACCAAAAAATAGAAAAAAAAATTAATTCAAAGGAATGAATTAAATCGCTATCCAATACATAAAAGTGTAATCTAAACACATTGAGTTGATATATTTTACGGTTTTTATAAACCTCCTAGCTGCTTATACAGTGTGACATATCCCAACCCAGTTTATACTCGCGTTAGGTAGCTAATGAGCCCGTTCATTTAATAAATCATAGAACATAAATTATTTATAGTTCTGTATTTCAACCGCTTGAAAGACAATTTTTAAAAAAATTTATTAAGTTTTATCTACGTCAAATCACATATAAAAATCGATGTGTACACAATTACTAGTTTTACCGTTTTCGTCATAAACACAGCATAGCAGAGACAATTTTACACACAAGAAATGCTTGCATATAAACTGTACACTTAAACATGAATTTTATATATATATATATATATATATATATATATATATATATATATATATATATATATATATATATATATATATATATTATAACATGTATAACATCATTGTATCTACGTGCAATGAGGCTGAGGTTTATAAAAAGGATAGAAGGAAAGAAAGAGGGAATAAGGGGTACATCGTCTTATGTTTGTATACTACAGGATTAAAGACCCATTTACCCATACATTTCATGAAATGTTTATATAATGATCATGATATAATCATAGACAAATACAAAAAGATCAAATTTATGTAACATAATTCTTCCATCTTGAGCCAGAGCTCTTTTTCACGTATACAATCTAAAAAAAGTATTCAATTGTTTCTGTATAATTCTTGCAAAAAGTGCATAATAAAGAATTCAGAATTTTCAACTTGAAGAGGTATTCATTATTAGGAACAATTCTATGTGGTATTTTGAATTGCGCCACCGGAGGTTTGTTTCCTGTGTAACTTTAAAAAGAAATTCATTTGAGAATGTTCTACTTCCTATACATAATAAATGATACAATACACAATCTCACACTATTAGGCTCAATGAGGTCGAATATCGAGCAGTGGATAAAAACCCAACGTACATCTTGAGCATGCGTAGTCCTCCTCCCTCTGCTTGAAAGACGAAATTTTTTTAACACTTGAAAAAAAAATCTGTAGGTGTCATTAATAACGAGAACAATAGTAATGTTTTTATAAACCCGATAATTACTGAAATAATCTTAAAGTTTAACAGATTGAGGCTTATTAGAATAAAAAACGGCTAGAGCCGTTTGACCTCGATCAATGCGTGTTCAATAGACTGGATAAGGGTACATCAAATCGGTCATCAGGCTTCTTTTATTGTCTTCGCCAAAAAGCTAAAATTTCAATAAAGACCAGTTTCCCCCTAACATTAAAAAAAAGTTAAGAGCATTTCAAGAGATTATTTCTTTCTTTCCAGATATCATGAAAAATGAAAAGTGTCAAAAAAGTCTTTATAATACCCAATGGAAAACACTGTTTACTAAAACAAAAAGAAAAAAAATGTTCGTTTTTCAAAGGAAACTGTTCCTGTATATATGATGCTAATACTAATGTAGGACGAATTAGATATAACTCTATCAGTATACTTGCTTATCAATTTGTTGGCACTTTCTGATTGCGAAAAACAAGATTTAAAAAGATTTGGTGAGCAAAGAAAGACTTAGTATGTTCACATCACCAGAGCAAAGTTGGAAGAACATGACTTCAAAAATGAATGTCAACAAATATGTCTTCTGTAATAAAGAACATTACATCTTAAAATTATTACATATAGTGAATTTTGTGAGGAAATAACTGATATTTAGAATGGTTTTATACAAATTACACCCGATGACCAGAAAATCATAAATTATGTTCAAGAAACACGCGTGCTCGATACAGATGTCCCACTAGAAAGTGTCGAGAATGTCATATCAACAATCCATAAGGGGATTAAAAGAACCAAAGGGTGATACTAAATCAGTCACGCTTTTTTAAAAAAAAATCAGCTATTGACAATTACTATGTTAGTAAAATACAATACATGAACTTGTTTTAGTAATCTAATAATATGAAAATGGAATATTTTTATTAAACAAAAAGAAAATGTCTTACAAAGCAATATCAAGTAATTTACGAGTTAATAATTCAAAAGAGATTAATAATTAAATAACATTCCTGTGAAATATATATATATATATATATATATATATATATATATATATATATATATATATATATATATATATATATATATATATATATATATATATATATATATATATAATTATTATTATTAAATCAGGCTGTGTTTATGTGTTATTTAAGTAATGCCGCTACATAATTACGTCGTATATATTAAAATATTAAAATAATTGTTATTTAAAAGAAATAGATATCTGAAGACTTGTTTGAGATGATGAATAAAAAAAATAGTGCATGTATTCACAAAATGTATTATTGATGTTAATATTTTTTTATCAACTATGAACATTTTCTAACGTTGTATTATATTTTTCCAAAACCCATTCGTATAATCATACAACGTTAGTGCGGTTTATTCAGTTTTTCTGTTCACCAAAGAACAGTTTTTTAAGGGGCGACGTCAAACAAAAATATGAAATCGTTTAAGTGCATGTTTTTTGCATGAAATATTTTATCTATGTAAAAAGCTAACATAATTATGCTTCATTATGATTCATTAATGTCTGGATCAAAATAGTACATGTCATGTAAAGGAAGTATGTGTTTGATCATGTACAAACAATCAGTCATAAAGGTGGCCAACCTATTTTTAAGCGGTAATAATAAGAATTCGACTGTAGTTTTTACATAATCCTGACACAGTTTTACAATACTGTAAGCACGACTAGTCTTATTTATCATGCCCATGGTCCAGCTTCCCTGAAGTAAGACTTATGTTTGTTATAATTGTGTTTCTAATGTTATTGTCTTATAAATACAGTATATATATATATATATATATATATATATATATATATATATATATATATATATATATATATATATATATATATATATACATACACAGTATATGTCATACAGTTACGAAGTTTCTCTTAGAACTATTCACGTTTATAATTAAATATATGTACCAGCTGTTCTTCTATATTTAAGTCATATAAAGGTGGTCTGTTTATGTCATTATGTTTATGACAGATGTTTCGTTGGTCTAATGTTAGTAAGTGTAAAGTGGAACGTGTGAGTGTACGTAAGTGTATCCACGTGTAAAGTAATGCATGTATATCATGTATGTAAAGCGTAACCGAAAATACGAGTATATAAAATGCCTATCATGACACATGTTGCTTTAGGGTCTACATTTCATAAGTATGTATTTGGACAATTAAAATATTTAAGTATTCTTGGTTATTTCCTGGTGTTTTCCTAATAACTATATCGTAGCTTTTCTAAGACAGCTTCGTCATATTAAATGGCACATCCTCCTCCTACTGAAGACCAACACCAGAGGAATTATATCCTAGGGACCGTCGATCCAATATCCTGTGCACACTGACCATCCATCAACAGAGCAGTGAATTCCCCCCAATATGGGATAAATTGATGAATCATTGTTTCCAAAATTCATAATAGAATATAAACCATTTGTGTGAAATCAATATTTCTTATCATTTGAGGGTCGCGTGATCTCCTATTACCCCTAGGTCACCTGTCATCTGTGACATAAACACACATGCAATGCAGAATAACTCTTACGAATAGGCACTAAATAAATATTTGCTAAATGATATTTGCAGCTTCAAGTTTTGCTTGTTTTTACATTGCTATAGCATATGTTCCATCTGGTCGTCGAGTTCAGTTTTGTGTAGACACCACACACACCAGCAATATATTGTTCAAAATCTGACATATCAATAATGCAGACAGATCAGACAGGCCGAAAGTACGTGTGAAAAAAAGCTATAAAGAGAGTGTTTAACTAGAGTGCATTGGTATTTGAAGTTTGAAATTTGTCAGTTTATACATGCCTACTAATATGCATTTGCATAAATCCAATAGTTTACATAGCTTTTTGCCCGGCTATTAACCGATTCTTTAAATGTGCTTTAAAGTTGTCACAAATCATTAGTTTTAAATTTTTTTTTGTGCATTGCGATCGTCCCAAATTTAACACACACTTTGAGAATTAAAATGCGCACCCTAAAACTAAAACAATTGTATATTTAAATCCCTCGGTTTCAAGTCTGGTAAAACAGAACACAAAAGCACAAATGTTTCCATTGTACAAAGTATAGAAGCAACTGACATATAGAGCACTGGCTTGAATGATAATATAAAATATAAATGTTCGACACAGAATTTTTCAAAGAGACATGTCCTAATATCAGGGAAGGATTATTTCATTTTATTAAATAATAGGAATGACCTGGAAACAGAATACAGAATAAAAAGGTAAGGTTTTAAATCACAAATCAGTGGGCGATTTTGTATTTAGAGTTCTTTAAAATAAAAGTCGCTAAGTAGTGAGTAGATAATGTGTAGCTAGTGTTATTAGATATCTATTGAACCATTTCCCTTAACCAAGATAAAATTACAACTAAACCAATCTCAAAAAAATCGGCTGATAATTTTTTCCTGTTCATGACTACTGCTCACAGTATCTTAAAAACTGTAATATTAAAACAAGTTGGTAAAGCAGATTTGATTTTACCTTACATTAACTATCGATAACCATGCAAAAATCGTGCAATCAGCATTTTGAAATCTTAAAAAAGTCAAATTAGGATATTAAAAATATCTTTCAGCAGAAATATTTCTTCTTATAATACGCTGGTGCTAAAACTTGGCACACGGAATTTATGATAAAAGAAATGCTAAAAATACTACAGAGTCAGAATTCTGGCCGGCCTTAGGCCGGAAAACGTCAGCGTCAAAAATGGCGGTTCGTAAACATTCACGAATGACACAAACATGTAATTAATTATGATAAAAACAATATAATCTAACTGTAAAAGCCATAAGATATGTTTATAATCGCTAATGCATGGAAATAATCTAGTAATCGTTTACCAAACCTTAAAAACTACGATATGTATCGAATATTGTGTGATAGGTATGGTTTTCGAACATTATAGCTGTAATTTTATAAACGCATGTGACTGTATATGTAGTTTTTGTGTGTGACAAAAATCAATGCACTTTCATGACGATAATTGACTACCAGCAGGACAAATATCTACCAAACAAGTTGGTAAAAGAATATTATCAACAGTGTCTAATGAAGTTATCATTTCGTAAATTCTATGGTCGATACACTGACCCTGCAGTCAGCAAATACATCGGTCAGTAGACGATGCTGAATACTTTAACACACCTGATCCTACCTTTAATTTTGGTAGAGGTCCGTATTTGCTTTGCTACTATTTAGATTTTCCCTTAGGATTTTTGATTCTGAATACTGTTCGTTATAACTGCATATTATGATACAAAGAAAAATACAACATTGGTGGCATTTTATTCTATTTTTTTTCAGATAACATGGTATTTCTGAATGAAAAAAATATCCGGTTTTTCAAACTCATTGCTTTAATCTTTGGACCCGGAAACTGTGTGGCTACCAACAACTTAAGTGAAAAAGTAAGGGCGGAACAACTTACGTTTCCAGAATTCTTGAATAAGAAGAAACATGATCTGTGCCATTTGTACAAAAAATGTTTGTGTCATTTTTGCCTACCAAATGCAAATAAGCGAAATTCTGGAAAATGCCTTTCAGAAAACCAATGGAATATTCTATTTTGCAAGACAAGAAACGAATGTAAAGATCGGAAAGTAGAATGCTGCTGCATGTATGATGCAGAAGTTAACGTAAAAGAGGAAGATCTTGATATATCTCTAACTGTGTGCTTGCTCATTAATTTGTTTCCGATATCCGCGGTGGAAAAACAAGATTTGGTTATTTTACGTAATGTAAGAAACGTATTAGGTCACGCAAACAAAAAAAGCTTGGAGATGGAAGAAAAAGAGTTTCGTTGCGAACTGATTCGACTGGTTTCTGCTATTAAAAGCAATTTATGTCAACGTAATGAGTTTCATGATATGATCTGCAAAGAAATAGAGGACATTGAAAAGAGTTCTAGTATGCATGAAATGTGTTATCAGATAATCATCGACTGGATCCAAGAATCGCATGAAAATATTTTGGCGTTTGAAAAAGCTTTTAAGGATTTTTTTAATTACATCAAAGAAATGCAGGTATTTTTTATTTAACATTTATATAAATGTCGTATCATATCAAAATTCATTTTGTTAGCCATATACTAGGGCATATTTAAACTTGTCTCGTAATATGCACCGTTATCAAAGCTCTCCCCTGCAATAATAGGTTTGCCTTTTATGTATAGCTCTGTAGAGAATTAAGCCGGGATTTAGTTATCCGACTACACGGGGTTTGGTATTTAGGCATTTATTCCCCGATTATCTCCCCTTTTTCATACAGCAGCGCAAAGGGAAAGGTTGGTAATTTTAAAGCTGAACATATTTTTTTTTTCATAGATTTGATTTAAAAACCGATTTTTTCTGAGTATTGAAGTTAAATTAAATTCGATATGAAGATCCGCAAAGGCATATAAAACAATATAAAAGGCATATAAATCAATTGAATCTGAAAGTTAAAGAAGCAATGTCAAATACCATGCACAGTTTCAATCTACCACGGCGGGTGCGACCGGTGTTATATAGTGCCTTTTCCCCCCTAGCCATCTTTCCCCCCGGAAAGATGGCTATATAGCAGGTTTTTCCCCCGGAAAAATGACTATACAGTAGATCTTTCCCCACGGAAAGCCTGCTATATAGTGGTTTTTCCCCCTTTTTATAGCCAGATTACCCCCACGGAAAACCTACTCTATAGTAGATTTCCCCCTTGTTTTACATTCCGGTCATGTTTACGGCGGACCATTCGTGGCAATAGTTTGGTATATCTGAGATGATATTGATTACTCATAATTTAGGGTAATAAATGCATTTATTAACACATAGTATAAAATACAGGTTTTGTTTTCCTTATATGAACGAAGGCACGTGTTATTCACACTCCTGTATTATCACCCTTTATTTCACCCTTTGTTACGATTGTTTTGAACACTTTTGCTCCTTTTATTCAGATTTCGAAATACCGCGGATATTTTTATTTTAATCGGTGCATATTTACGGTGTTTACAATGACGTTATAACCTGGACATATTTTAAGAGGATCACAATGCGTTTGAGAGTCAAAAATGGACCGGTTGTGGGATGGGAGAACTAGGATAAAGCTGGATAAAGTTTTTCATATGAAAATATAAACGAGTTGTTTATCAAAAGTATAACAACAATACTATGTGCAATGATTTGATGAGACACTGAATTTTATTTTTACTTCGCTTGATGGGGTTCTAAATCAAATGAAATTTCAGATTGTGAAATGTAGTTCAAACTAGACAACTCATTACATTTCATATACTGAGAAAGGTATTTTGTTCTAATTTTTCAACAAATAAAATTCTCAGATATATACCATCACTTGAAACTATATGTACATGTATTACAATGTATATAAAGACAAGAATACATACAAGAAAATTCCCTAAAAAACATCTACTATAAAAGGTCCTTTATACGTCGAATTTCATGTTTTATGTTTCGTGGAAAACACAGAATGTCCAACAGTGGGTTAAATCAATTCTTTCAATTGGAGATGAAGTTTAAATAATGTTTTAAATATAGTATAAAGTTTCTTTAAATTCAATTAAACCGTCTCCGAGAAACATTTGAACGTACACATTGTATTTGTTTACTTATTTCCTTTTACAAAATTAAAACGTAAAAAATGCAATTCGTCAATTCAAAAAGAAAGAGACTTTAGTTATTTCGAAGATTGAACCCGGGTCACCTAATGAGAAACAATTAATCAAGTCATCGGGACTGTGGCTGGGAAGCATATGAGTGTATATCTAGTCAAATCATGTAATTAACAGACATAATAAGTTCTATATATGCCATGATACATATGTTCAATTTTCAGCATTGTCTGTAAAAAATAATAAATCGGTAAAACGAAACTTAACCTGTATAGATAAATGCAGGTATATGCAAACTGAGGGTTAAAAACATTGCTTTTAAATCCTTGTTGGGTTTCCATAAATATTTTTTAAAAAAATTTGAACCAAAAACGTGAGGGAGAAACCCTACTATGGGGGAAAAACTACTATATAGTAGCTTTTCCCCCCGGGGGGAAAGGCTACTATATAGCAGGTTTTCCGGGGGAAAAAGTTACTATGGGGGAAAAACTGCTATACAACACCGGTCAGCAGGGGATGCTTACTCCTCCTAGGCACATGATCCCACCTCTATCGTTTTAGAGGTCCGTGTTGCTCTGCTTTGAATTTGTATTTCGTTTTATGGATTTTTGATATGGTTGACAGTTTGTTATTGTCATTTTCATTTATTGTAGCTTATTACAAGTCACCAACTATTTCTTAACAGAGCTAAGCTTACTTACTCATTTTATTTCAATACAGTTTAACTACCGGTGTTTTATTTGTGACCTATCAAAAGGAAACGATTAACTTTAGAAAATACAACATAGTAATATTGATCATTCCCCCCAATGCATCCATATTTCAAAACGTGGCATGGCAGTCCTATAAAAGGAACTTCGATATTTTAATTTCTAGAGTTGCATTTTCATTTTGTGCAGCTGCAAATTGTCTTTGATTTCCGATGTTTTTTATTTTTTAAATAAATTTGATTTAACTTATTTATACTGGATTCCAAAGCTTCACAAAAGTCCTTACAAACAGAGATATATAGCAGGTTACAGTAAATGTTCTACCAAACCTCTCTCTTTACTCCTTTCTAAAATTCTAACAGGAGTGAAGGAGAAATTCAAGAGTACTGTACAACAATATACTCCAGAAGTGGTGTGAATCAGATGTGGATACTAAAAAACTCTAAAGAATTATTAGAAACGTTGAGGTCACAAAATCTTACCAAAATCAATAGCATGAAAACGTACGATTTTTCAACGCTTTATACAACCATTCCCCATGGCAAATTAAATTCTAGGCTTTTTGATATCATCGACAGTTGTTTTTTCAATAAAAATGGAAGTCGTAAATATGCTTACCTTGTCATTGGAAATCTAAAAAATTATTTTGTTAAAAACCATTCTGATTGCACACACAAGTACTCTGAAGTTGACATTAAAAAGATGCTTGAGTTTCTGATAGACAATATCTATGTAATTTTTGGAAATCAAGTCTTCCAACAATCTGTTGAAATTCCCATGGGTACCAATTGTGCCCCATTGTTAGCAGACCAATTTTTGTATTCTTATGAAGCAGAATTTATTCAAAAACTTGTACGTGAAAAAAATAAATCACTCGCTGTGGCCTTCAACTCAACATTCAGGTATATCGACGACGTATTATCAATTAACAATTGTTATTTCCATACTTACGTCGACTCGATATATCCCAGTGAACTTGAAATAAAAGATACCACAGAGTATGCGTCATCTGTTTCATATTGGTTTTTTTTAACTGGAAATGGACATTGATGGTAACCTAACAACAAAACTTTATGATAAACGCGATGACTTCAATTTTTCTATAGTCAACTTTCCTTACTTATGTAGCAATATACCTTCATCACCTGCATATGGTGTTTTTGTCTCTCAATTAATTCAATACGCAAGGGCATGTTCTTCGTATGAACAGTTTCTAAGGCGAGGCAAGCTACTGACAAACAAATTGATAAAACAGGACTACCAACAGGCTCGTCTGAAGTCATCTTTTCGTACGTTCTATGGTCGATACAACGACCTTGTCAGCAAATACAATCATCCACTGGGTCGCATGCTGACTGACGTTTTTCATACTAATTGTTAGACCATAATTTATCACCTAATTGTTTATGGACTTTTCCGGTTTTTTTCCGATTACGACAAAGAGCACACGGCGGGTGTGACCGGTCAACAGAGGATGCTCACTCCTCCTAGGCACCTGATCCTACCTCTATCTTTTTGGAGGTCCGTGTTGCTCTGCTTTGAATTTGTATTTCGTTTTATGGATTTTTGAGATGGTTGACGGTTTGTTATTGTCATTTTTTCATATAAATACAAGAATTTAAATCACACTATGGTCTTATCCAACCAATTAAAATCAAACTATTCTACGGTGCCCGTTGCACAAGTTATAAGCACGATTAAATAATATCTTATTTACTATGATGAAAAGGACTTAGTATGGTAAGATGCATTTCTCGCCCCCAAAAATTAAACTTCCATAGAGAGCTTTCGAGTAAGTTGAAACCATTATAAAAATGAGTATGTAAAAGTGATCACATAAGAGACGCATTATGTATAAATGACGTTAGGAAGATTGTCTTACTTTTGTAAAATAATGTTTTGGAGCAAAAAATGGGTGTTTTCCAATGGTTTTTCGATTGGGAAACATCGAGCGCATGCTTGCTCAAGTACCATATTAAACTATGATGTGTATAATTATAAGCACAAAACATATGTAAAAATCGTACTTGAGCATATTTGCGCTCTATACTATTAAAGGCAAAATATGAAGGAAAAATAATATTAAGATTTGTAAAAGACATCATCTGTATGATATTTATGCAGATTTTATTTCGATACGATACTATAAGTATTCAAATATTGGTCAAAATTGGGGGGCAGATATTTGACAATACCAAATATAGTCCATTATAATAAATAAAAGGCACACGCATTCAACACAATATTCAATAAAAAGGAGCTAGATGTGTTGCAACCACTATTGAAATACAACCACTATTTAAATGATAATTATATTAGTGTTTGTGGATGTAATTCATTATAAGAATCATTTTCAAACACTTTTGAAATACAACTACTATTGAAATAATTATTTCAACAATAGTTGGAAATTAATTTTATTATCAATATCACTCTGTAACCACTACTGAAACACAACCACAATTGAAATAAATATTGACCTTATCTTTCATTGAAAGTGGGAGATATTGCTTTTGGTCTGTTTGTATGTCTGCTATCAGTCTTATCTTATGAATGAATAACAATGAAATAAAATTCATTTCCAACTACTGTTAGATAATTATTTCAATAGTGGTTGTATTTCAAAAGATTTGTGTTTGTTGAATGAATTAATATCCCACCCGTTAAATTTAGAAAAATATTAATGGTTAAAATAAACACTCAAAATATGGATATACAAAATTAAATAACAAAGTTTTTTGTTACGTTTTCTTTAGGACAACGAGAATGATGCGAGGACGCAAGGTGAGTGCTATTAACTTTGAGATATTTAAAACACACAAAGAACAAAACATTATCAAAAAAGAAAATTGTTACTTGCGATATAAGTAGTATAAATCCAAGCAATAATTATAAATGCACATGTATCTGTGAATAACGTATTTCATAATTTAGTATATTTTCTAATTTAGTAGGACATTTTCATTCACAAACTTGTAATAAAAAATTACAGAAGAAGCTTGAGAAAAAAATGAAAGGTAAGCAAGTTAATTATAAATATCGTATATATGGTATATATTGGCTTAGAAGCTAAATATTATAAAATGTAATCGCTTATTTTAGAATACAAATCTTATTCTGTCCATGGCGAACAACAAACTAAAAAGAACAGACCTACCTTATTAAAGCAAAACAGCAAAACCCTACCAACCAAGTTCAAAGGTAGTCATATAAGAAGTGGTATGATCACGTGCACTGAATGATAAAAACTGTTTTTTATTTCATCCAAATACTTAAAAAAATCAAATAATCCCAGACTTAGCATATAGGTAAACGTTTTCATTGCAGATTATTTGAGCCAGAGGACAAAAGAACTACCCAACATCGAGTCGTTGAAATCAGACGAGAGAGATTTATTATCAACAATAATACAACTTTGTGTTACCGGTAGCCTGGAAAGAATTAAAGAAAAAATAGATGATCTTTCCGAGGATTGTCCATTTTTGCGTACAAGAGATAAAGAAGGATACTGTGCCATTCATTATGCTTCAAACAGAGATGGTGAAGATGCAATTCAATTTATTCAACTTTTGATTAACCACGGCGCAAAACTCGATGATCGAACATCGAAGGGAATAACAGTTTTACATATTGCGTGTGATAATGGCAATGTTGCACTTTGTAAGTATTGCTTGACAATAAATCCTAGCACTGAATTTCTTAACATAGAGGATTACAAGGGATGGACTGCCTCTTTTTTGGCTGCATTTCATGGACATATATCAATCTTGAAATGTCTAAAAGAAACAAATAACAAGATGAAGATAACTTCAGATAAAACAGGTGAAAATATACTTCAGTTGGCTTGTCTTGCCAAAAACATGGAAGTTTATCTTTACATCACAGACGAATTTCCTTTTTTAAAACGTGAGAAAGACAATGAAGGTAGAACAATTGTGCATTATATAGCACGTGGAGGAAATACTAACATTCTTGAAAACTTGCTCAAAGCCTCTGAAAAACATGGTTCAAAACCTTTCCGTGCTTCTGCATGGGCTAGAAAGGAGTTTAAAAAACCACACAAAATAAACCCTTTGCATATTTCTTGCTTATATGGGCACGAGCAAATGACCAGAGACTTAATTTCCCAATTTCCAAACATGCTTCATGAAACAGACGAGGATGGTCTACATGCTGTTTATTATGCTGCTATTGGTGGAAATGTTTCGGTTATGTCTTTCCTTAGAGAAATTTTGAACGACATTGTGCATCGCTTCAGTATTTCCGGAAAGAACAACATCAACATATTGCAAATGGCTTGCATTTATGAGAAGACTGAAATGGCAATATTTATTGCAAAAACATTTCCATACCTTCTTTCGGAAAAAGATCATGATGGTTGGTTTATACATCATTTAGCTGCAAAATGTGGGAATTTGAAATTTTTGAAATTCTTGATAGAGGAAAAACAAGAAAAAACAATACATGTTGTAGACCCATGTTCCAAAGATAATTTGGGAAGAACAATTTTACACATTGCATGTCTTCATGGAAATTATGAGATATGTGAATATCTCATGTCCGAATTCCCTGCCATGATAAGAGAAAGGGATAAAGATGATTGTCTAGCATGTGTTCTAGCTGCAAGTAGAGGAAGTGTATGTGCTTTTAACCTTCTATTCGATAAATCAATTTCATGTATAAACGATGTTGACAAAACAAAGATGTCGTATGCTGCGAAATGGTCGGGGAGTGAAGAAATAATTCAGCTTATAGAAGAAAAATTTTCCAGAATCACCGAGAGAGAAATCCAGTTGGATGAAAATGCACGTAGCTTTTGCGAAGTAAGCATAGAGATGGAAACATTTCAGCTGACGTGAAAAAGACATATCAAACTCGTTGCACTTTGGAAATTACGCTCGCATATTCACGAATAAACAATAGTGAGAAACTAAATTCATAATTACCTCAATGATATGTACACAGTTACGTTAATTTCATAAAATATCAACATTTATAGTATGTTTGAAGATACGAGTTCAACAAGTCAACATGTGTAAATATAGATTTAATAAATAATTAAGTTGGACGTTTACATAAAATATCAACATTTATAGTATGTTTGAAGATATGAGTTCAACAAGTCAACATGTGTAGATATAGATTTAATAAATAATTAAGTTGGACGTTTACCATATATATATGTATATATAAAGCATATTTTTATATCTGTTGAAATAACCCGTGGACTTTATACTTTAAAAGAACCTTATCAAAAGCAACCTGTACTCTACGCTTTATCATCGCTACACGTAATTTTATGAGATCAATGCATGATATCCCTAAATATTGACTCTTCGAAATCACGAATTATTAAACAATAATGAGATGAATATTGACCAAATACTAATGACACCAACTGAAGAATATGATGGTCGATACAACGACCTTGTCAGCAAATACAATCATCCACTGGGTCGCATGCTGACTGACGTTTTTCATACTAATTGTTAGACCATAATTTATCACCTAATTGTTTATGGACTTTTCCGGTTTTTTCCCGGTTACGACAAAGAGCACACGGCGGGTGTGACCGGTCAGCATAGGATTCTCACTCCTCCTAAGCACCTGATCCTACCTCTATCTTTTTGGAGGTCCGTGTTGCTCTGCTTTGAATTTGTATTTCGTTTTATGGATTTTTGAGATGGTTGACGGTTTGTTATTGTCATTTTTTCATAATTACAATGCAAATTCATTTAACATCCTTTCGATCGCTACATGCCAGAAGGATATAGAATAACATCTTAGTAGTTATCGATTTGTTTTAATTTGTTGTAAAAAATAACAAAAATGAAAAACTGTTTAACTCCTGTGCGAAATCAATGAATTCTAATGTTTCTATTTTAACTTGTTGTAGGATGTGACATTTTAAGCATTTCAGGGTAGATTATACAGAATTTCCCGACTTTATCCAAGGATGTTTATGAAACAGATTAGAGCAGAACTTTAATAAAAACCCGATTTTGATAATCTATGAATATTGAAAAGCTTCTCTTAGTTAATCAGAAAGAATGTGCTCAATATTTGACAGCTTGTTTTGATGAGCAAACTATACAGTTACATCCTTTTGAAAGTCCAAGCTCAGGTAAATGGCTCTATATTTCTTGAGTGTTTTAATGATTTTAAACGACAGAACATTTCCCACCGCTATGTATATTGTAAATATTATGCTTGAATTTATTTAAAACTTGAATTTATTTAAAACATATGTTTTACAATGATAGTGGAAACTAGAGCCGTGTTCGTTGCAAAGCAACGAAGAGGTCTTCCGTTGCAGCTTCGAGTCGAGAAAGGATTGTCAAACAGTCCGATAAAAACCACCCCCTTTTCCTTGCACTTGTCAGGGCCTGACAGGTATTGATTGGAGGTCATCTTCACACGACCATTACTTCTGACCAATCAGAGCTTTAGAAAATCAATAGGAACTCTTCAAAGGAGACAGACAAATTAATTCATGTCAATTTATATGTAACCTCCACAATAAGTATTGAAGATATGCACCTAACATTAAACATATAAAGGTATGCCTTTGGTAAGTAGGAGTATATTTAGATTGTATGCAAATGTGAAGGTCTTGTAAAGATGACCTGTTGTCGATACCTATCAGACCCTGACGAGTATTAGAAGAGGGATTGTTTTAATCAGATTAGACTGTCAACATGATAATAGTACGTTCAGAAAATCGAAAACGAGGCTCAATTTCAAAGTATTATTTTTATACCAGGCAAGTTCTCCGTTTAACTTACTTCATGTTTACATTAGGTTAGGATAAATTTTAAAAAAAACATCATATATGTACATGTATATAATTATTCCGAACACAAACACAAAGTGATAAATACGTTTATGTACAACTGATTACGTGATACAAACTGGGCCTAGCCTTATATCAAAGTGTAATCAACACAAATTCCACTGCGCTAATGCATGAAACAAACAGTGTTATGTCTGATAAACATTTCCCTGTACTCATACTTAAAGCTCTACTGCTTACTAAGGGAATAATTTATGTAAAGGGCAGTGTTAAAATTAAACAATTGAAACGAACACAAATTGTAAATAAACGATGACGCCTTCTCCCGCCTTAGGGTGCGCTATACGAGAGGTGCTCAGCAGGAGGGACAACTCTCCGTATAACGTTAGGCCATACAGTCACTCAGCATCGTTTTTGCTAGGGGGAACATATTTATCCGAAATCTTGACAAGCAAATCTTCAAAGTCCTAATCCGTGGTGGTGGTAGTGGAGGGGGAGCTGTGAGACAGCTGTATCTTCTATTGTTTAATATGCTTTTGTTTTAAATTTGCCCCCAAAAAATTGCTCTCTCTTTAAAAGTGTGGTGTGTGTGTGGGGGGGGGGGGGGGATGCCCGAGGTACTGTGAACAAGCTAACAAATGATACCCCGCTTAGAAAAAATCATAACTCAAGTATTTCTCTACTAGAAAATAATTGATGCTTCTATTTCTTATTGTGACACTGAACTTGCACAAATGACCAAAGCTCAAGTCAGAACATATTTACAGGTCACAAGCAATCTTTGTGTCAAATTTTAGCTTCTGATCATTTCTATTAAGATTATGAAATTTTTCTTCCACTGACCTTGAATTTGCCAAAATGACCTTGGGACAAATCATTACACACCCTCAGGTTATAAGCCATCTTTGTGTGAATTAGAACCTTCAATGTTTTTCCATAAAAGTTATATAGACCAGACAAGAATTATGCACTTTTCCTGTCAGTTTCCTTGATCTTGGGTCAAGGTCATGACACACCCTTAGGTCATAATCAATCTTTGTATGAAGTAAGAACTTCCAATGTTTCTGCATAAGAAACTAGAATATGGTCAGGACACGAATTTTGCACTTTTCCTGCCAGTGACCTTGCCCAAATGACCTTGCATCAAGGTCGTTACAGACCGTCAGGTAATAAGCAATATTTGTGTGAAGTAATGATTTCCAATGTGATTCCTATATAAGGTGATTCCTATATACCCCCCAGAATTCGTTTGCGGGGGGTATAAAAATCCTTTTCGCTACTTAAGTGCGGCACAAAGAACGACCTATGTTTTACTATCATTTCTATCAAATCACATATACATGTACATGTATATGTGTTAGTTATTCATATTTTGTACTTTTTAAATATACATGTATTGACCAATGCATTGTATGTACATTTGCACTTGGAACCCACGAGTTTTCTGTCCGTTACACTACCTTAAAAGCAGTATAACGGATAGGAAACCCGTGGGTTCTGACGATGTCTCCTCATTGACATTTGACAATTTGCTTCACAACATGATTTCCAAGTGGTAAGATATCAAAGCTTTTGAAAAGTTAAGATACTGAATTTCTACAGTTCTAAGTTTGAGGTTAAAAAAACTAACATATATATGATGAAACAAAAACAAAAATACCTTTACGGACCCATACACATAAATAAGAAGAGGAGCAAAAGCCATAAAGACATTATTTCTTTTGTTCTAGACTATTTCTGAGTTAACAAGCTACAAGTTTACAATCTCCTATTTTGACAGGTCAGATATAAAAATAAAATATTCTGCTTGTTTTTCAGTCAATTAAGTTGCATTACTATCTCAAACTACACAGCTTCAATAAAATGTTTTTAATCAATGTGCATATAAAAATAAATAAAATCCCAAGAACACATATTTATCTCACTTAATTGTAACTTTAAGAAGTGCATATATTTTTTGGGAGGAAAATATGTCACTATATTATTGTTTGTAAGCCAAGTCAACTATGGTCTTTCAAAGAAATAAGAAACTGTCGACACTTGCAGTACTCTGATGATTTCTATGGCAACTGACTACATTGCATCATATAATCGTATTTCCTAACTTCTAATCCAGAGAACCAATTTTATTTAAGATCTTTGACTTAAAACTTTTAACTTATAATATTTATTTTATTCTGTTCATAACTATAGAAGTTTAGCGTGTTCAACAGTTTAATTTATTAGCCCCATTCTTAGATTACGATCTCGCACCTTTAACGTGAATTAAGATGACTGACTTCGAGTTAGACTCGAAATCACCCAATCCCTCATTTCCGGACATTTATTTTATCGTGCCAGCACCTACCGCATACGTGTAACATTGTAACACGGAACATTGATTTTAATTTGATTTGATTTTTTTGACTGCCTTGAACGCTCGGAGAATATTTAATTTTTTGAATTCATTTTTACTTTGTACACCCTGCTAAATAATGCTTCCAATTTTGATCTCTCTCTCTCTCTCTCTCTCTCTCTCTCTCTCTCTCTCTCTCTCTCTCTCTCTCTCTCTCTCTCTCTCTCTCTCTCTCTCTCTCGCGCGCGCGCGCGCGCGCGCAACTCTAAGAAAATTTCCTTTACTTTCTTCGAAGTCTGTAAAAACTCTCAGCATAAATTAACGGAAATAATCATGGATACATAAATTAATCTTCAGTTGAAACACAAGTCGATTTTACATGGACCGGTCAAGCCCGTTAGAGGCCGAGGTTTTTAACCGGTCGGTTTACTTCAGGTGTTCAGGTGTGAAGCCCCAAGGGAAACATGGTCGCTTGTGTATATTGTCTATATGTACGGGTGTTAAAATGCTCTCAACAGAGTTTTTCCGATGATCTAGAAAATAAATCGTAGACTCAATATTTCATTTATTTATATAATTATTTAATCTCAATTATTCCCAAACGTCTTTAATTATAAAAGAAATTTTTCATGGAAGATCGGCGCCACGTGATTTAGATAGACTATAGGTGATCAGCGCGTTTGGTGTGGTACATAACCATGCAAGTACGAGTAAATTTTTACTTCATATCTTTCAATTTCCAAGAGTAGAAAATTTAATCTGTCGAAGGTATTTTCTTCGTCAAGGTATGCATTAAAAAAGACAAAAGTTAATTGCACGATCATCGCGAGCGCCAAACGTGGTATACACAGGACGAGTAAACGAACGTCAATCATGCATTTTCTATCATCCAATCTGAGGCCTCGATTCAGTTGATTGACAGGGGTACACTGACCAGATAAATTGAAGACGGAGCTTATTTTCTCGGTCTTTAAAGGTTTAATCTTTGTGGGTTTTTGTCCTAAACATTATTTGTACAGTTTTTAGAACTTTTTAGTCTTACTAAACCAACATTGATCTATGACTGACGATGCTTCTGATTTGGAATAATATATTTTTATTAAATTTCAGAACAATTTCTTAATTAACACTCTACCATTTCATTTAATTTAAGAAGAATAAACTTTTATATGTAATCAAAATTAAAAACAATTCTATGTGTTTGCGGCTAAATAAACCCATATTTGAAGACACGAATCCTGTGTATAAGATAACCGCTGACCGGGTTATCCAGGTAATCCAGCAGCGACCGATCTCCTCGGCCGCGGGCGAGGGATAGTAAACCAAGGATAATCAAAATTAAAACAATTCTATGTGTTTGCGGCTAAATAAACCCATATATGAAGACGCGAATCTTGTGTATAAGATAATCGCTGACGGCTGGGTAGTCCAGCCGCGACCGATCTCCTCGGCCGCGGGCGAGGGATAGGTTACGTAATGGTATACACACACAGCTCAGATCACAGAAAGATTTCAAATACATGCAGTATAATAACTAATATGTATAACAAAGAATTTTTTTAATCCGTAATTTGTTTCTTGCTAAAAAAGAATGTTTATATTTTGTGTTTATTATTTTTGTAGGATTTTTCACTCTAAAAACTTAACAAAATTGGCTTATAATCCTTACATAAAAGCATATATACTGTAATAAAAAAACCTTTTCTTATGAATTAAAGCATCCTGTATAAACAGGTACACTTTCTGTGATAACTTTATGTCAGTTGTATGCTCAAAGACTTTTCGTTAACTTGCCAAATGAAAACAGGTACATGTTAACAAGTAAAGCTTTTTACACTCAAATTACGCAACACCCTAACAAAATAACATTGTAACGACATTGATAAGATCCCAATGAACAACTTTTCCAGCGACAGCCATATCGAAATCTTAACCGTTTTTGAGTTATAAAGCAAAGAGTTTCAAGGGCTGTTGGCCCCTTATGTAAGGGGCCAGCCCTTTTTCAATAGTGTCAAATGAAAGCCCTTGAAATTCTGCACAACTTTTATTCTACATGTCTTAGCAAAATATTTTTTATTTAAAAGATACAAAGGAAAATATGTGTAAATTTTCGCACTTTTTGGAATCCCGTTTTTTACCCCCTACCTTTTTCTCAATAAAAAACGTTGGAAACGGAAGCCCTTAACTAAACAAAAAGAAAAAAATATAATTATAAATTATGACTGTAAGGCTTTTCAAATGAAAAAAAATGATAGTTTTACTCTGCAAATGCACAAACGTAAACATTTTACAGCTCTTCTTTACACAGCTATGACATTTTTTTCAACCTAAGGATGTTAGTTGTCGTATTTTTATAGATGAATACTTAAATGTGATTTATGTATTGATAAATATTTGAGAAGAAAAAGATTTATATAAAACAAAAGAAGATAATTTTAAAAAAAGTATTAAAGTAGATAACGGTAGATGCTCAAAAGATTTATCATTTTGGTGATATTAGAATGTTCGTTCTTTTCTATATAATGTATACGCTAAAACACATGAAAATACCTTCAGAATACACACTAGTTAGTTTTGTGACGTTATACCGATAAACTACAAAAACTATTATTGAAAAGATAATTTTAAGAATACAAGATAATCTGTATGATCTATGAAATTCATGGGAAAGCTTAAACGATTTCTGAAAACCAACGCCAAAATATAAAACGACTGTAAACAGTCTCAAGTCGTTTCAAATAAAAACGTAGGTGGGAATCTCAAACACATTCCTTGAGGAAAGAAGTTCTTTCAATCACATGTATATTCTGTCATAACAAGTTCCTTTAGCTAATGGTACTACTCAAAACTGCAGACTTTTCTAAGTAACTTGTGCACCTTGTGTACTTAAAAACAGATTATGTCAAAGCAAATTAAATGGCGTTAGTTTGTTTTGATTCATTTCGTATGAAAAAGGGAACAATACAACAATAACAACACTTCTAGCCGCCATTGTGGTATTCAACTTTTATACTGATTTTGTATCTTCGTGTTCTCTTTCAAAATTGACCGAATAGAATTCATCAGTATGTATGTTTTCAGAACGTTTTTCGATATGAAAATCTTCCCTTTTAGCTGATTCGCAATACTCCCATTCCCGGTGCTTATCTGAGCGTTGCAATATTGATTTTGTTGTATATGCATTCATGAACCTTCAAGGTTTACAACTGTTACCGTGAAATAAACCGAATATTAGGCTAATATTCATACTATAAAATGTAAGTTATTTGAACCTCTTCATCAATGATAAGTATCTCTCGTTATAAATACTCTTCAGTGATAATGAAGAAAAATATACTTTGTACTCTTTATTATACCCGCACTTTCTAAAGAAAGTTCGGGTATATTGTTGTTACCCTGTTCCGTCTGCCTGTCCGTCCGTCCGTCTATCACGTTTTATTTTCTCAAACTGCTCTTACATCTTATAAACCAACAAACTGAACTCTTGAAGTATGATTTGGGGTGTCATGTTGTCTTGTAAAAATGTTTCAAAAATTCTTTGGTAGTCTTGGGGGCCAACTAATTGGTAAAACAAACTTTCTTCCTTGAACTCCTTTTACATTTTCAACAGTAGACAAATCATCTCTTGGAATATGTTTTGAGGTGTCTTATAGATGCGCAATAAGGTTTCGGAAATTTCAATTTTGTCCTGGGGGTCATTAAATGGCTGAAAAATGACTTTTTTTTTTGTACAAAAAGTCTAGTTTTAAAAAACGTCAATTTCTTTTTGCAGTAGCCAATGATCTTCTAGAATATGATTCGGGGTGTCATGTTGATGTGTAATCATGTTTCAGAATTTTTGTTTTTACCACGTGGGTCTGTGGTCTTAAAAAAATGACGTTTTTTTGCCCCAAAAATATGGTTCCCAGAACTCTTCTTACAATATATGCAGTAGCTATGTCATCTCTAGAGATATGATAGAGGCTGTCCTATGGGTGTGCAATATGGTTTTAAAAATTTAAATTTCATCCAGGGAGTCAAATAGTAGCAGAAAACTGACGTTTATCACTCCTAAAAAACCTACTTCCCAGAACTCCTCTCATGATTTAATGAATAGCCATATCATATCTTGGGGAATGATAGGGGCTTTCCTTTAGTTGTGCAATAAGGTTTTAAAAATTTAAATTTCATCCAGGGAGTCAAATAGTAGCTGGAAATAGACGTTTATCACTCCTTAAAAAAACCTACTTTCCAGAACTCCTCTCATGATTTAATGAATAGCCACATCATCTGTAGGGATGTAGCAGGGACTGAGCCATAGATATGCAATAAGGTTTTAGAAATATAAATTTGATTCTGAGGGTCAATACTATCTGCAAAATGATGTTCTTCTTCTCTTATCTCTTGTTATTAAAATAACGTACCATAAGGTGCATAAGGAGGAAGGATATATAAAATTATGCTTTAGGGGTGGGGATCACGAGCATTTTTTTCAAGTTATTTGATCATTTCTGATTTTGGGAGGGTGGGGTGGGGTTAAGGTGACCCCCAGAGGCCATGACCTACAAATACCACAAAATGATTTGCCTTGACATGGTCATGGTTCAAGAAACAAAAATATATATGGTTTAGGAGTAGGGATTTCGATGATTTTGAGGATATTTTAAAAATATTCAACTACATTGTATTCATGTTTTCGGGGGAGAGGGGGATGGGGGAGATTCAGAGTCTCTTCTCACATGTTTACAGTAGCAAAATCATTTCTTGATTGGTTTTTCTCTCTATGATGTCAGATGTACATAAGGATATTTTGGAAATTGCTTTTTAATCTTAAAGATAAACAAAATGTTATATGTAATTGTAGAAATTGTAAAGTCAGTCAACAAAAACCTAGAGCTTGCTGTAAAAAACAAAGCAGGGTCAACATTGGGCTAGGACTAGGAATTACACTACATATGAATAAGATAGATTACTTGATTAGTTCCAACCCTGGAAAGTCGCTGGGCATCTCAAACGGGGCATAACCTATATACATGTACCAATTGATGTGCAATGACACAAGGAGGAAAAATGATTATGGTCTAGGGGTGGGGATCTCGACAGTTATTAAAATGTATTATCATTTCATATTTCAGAGGAGGGGGTGGTTGTTTAAAAACAACTCGGGGGGGGGGGGGGGTGTGGGGAATAACCCAAGGGGCAGGGGCCAATTTGTCTTAAATGTATCTTGACATCAGAATTAGACAGAATGATCACTACAGGGCATCTGCAGAGTGGGGCCCTAGTTAGTTAAACATCTACAAAAATATTGATAATATGTTATACATGTATTTAGAAATGTCTTTATTTGAAAATGATAAACAAATTAATCAGTCAAAATGAGTTATAAATAACCGATTGGCAATTCTGCAATTGATTGCATAATCCCTAGTATAATATCACATGTATTTTTTATATATAATTATACATGTATGTTAACAATCAGGATTAAAATGCACAAATTTTAATGAGTCATAAATCTTGACATACCACATATCTCTTGACAAAAAAGAATAAGCAATTTTAAATAAAAGAAAATTAGTCATTAACTCTTTTTCTATTACTGGTGTATGATGATGGGGTAGGGGGTATCATGGAAAAAAAAAAGCTGCAGCATGCTTTCATTCTCACTAGAAATGTATATCTAATCCACACATCCTGGTGATGGGGAACGGTTAAGGCCCCTTCCCCTTCCTCCCTATTATAACTCATATTTATAAACATGATATTTAATACCCAAATTTAATACAAAATGTTACAGGGTCAATATGGAGTTAACTCAATAGTGTAAGTTTGACAAATGAAAATATAAAAAAAATTCTGCAATTAAAATGACAGAAACTGTAGATAAGCTTATTTAAATAAAGATGATGAAACAGTATGCTGGCAAAGGGAGATCACATTTTAGAAAGTGAAAGTAAAACTTAACTGTTTGTATACCGGTGTCTCATAATATTGCGCTACAACATGTATTATACTTACCTATATTGGTTAACATCATAATGATAATCCAATTAGCACAATGTGAATTCCTTTAGCTGATCACCACAAAAGAAACGTTTATTCATGTTAATTAATCCTATTCTGCATATCAAAAAAACATATGCATGTACACCACGTGAAACCCATCTAATCAAAGAGCTGGGTAAAACTAATATCCGCTAATGCAACCTGTACACCTGTGTTGTGTACATAACTTCAGACAAAGATCATTTAATTGTAATATATTGCATGTATTTTCATAACTTTATTCTTTAAAACCCCTTGCACAATTTTATTAGGTAATTAATCATGTAAAGCACAATTTTCAGCTTTAAGGTGGTATAGGACACCCACATATTGTGATGCACTCCTTATTGAACAAAACAAATAAAGTATAAAATATCATATTTTCCCCCAAAATAATGTTACTTAAAAGCATAAAGCAATGGATTAGAGCGTTAACAATGTGTCTGTAAGTAGAGAGTTTGAATCCTGCTGGGTCTTATCTTATTTTTACCTTAAGTTTCCACAAATTTTAAAAACTTATTTTTTTTGGCCAAATATTCATTTGTAAAAATTTTTAATTCTAAAACGGTGAAAATAATTTATTAGAATATAACTACATATAATATAAATAACGCACTTTTATCCACATAAATTATCGACATGTGTTTGATACCACCTTTTAAAATCGTTAAAGCAATCCTGCAGTGAAAATCATTGTGCAATATGACATTTCTTTTGCACTGTTTACAATATTCTTTATTGGAATTACATGTACAGGCTTTCTTTGTTATCAAAATATTCTGATTATTTTTTTTATTTATCCATTGGGGGGGGGGGGGGGGGTCAGAGTAATAATTTTGTTTGCAGGGGGGGGGGGGGGGGGGTTGTAGTCTGAATGAAGTTTACTTTTGGTAATTTTACAACATAAATTATTTTTTTGGGGGGGGGGGGGAGATTCTGGATATCTCACCCCACCCTTTCTCTAAATCCATACACACAATGATTGCATGTGGCCTTCTTTTTGACTAAAACTGGTACAAGAGAGTGTTATTTAAAGGCAAACACTTGGTGCGGGTATTGCTGTCTAATGACAGCATCTAGTATTTATGTTCTAGACACTCGATGTTTACATAAATGCACATTGCCTTTGTATATATTTTACAAAAATATGCAATTTTTAGCTATTTTACACCCGTATTTGAAAGAAATATTTGATATAAGCTTGTTTTTTAAACAAACGCCCTTAACTGTTTTATAAATCGATCAACTGGATTTGTATGAAAACCAGTTTTAATTAAGATCTAATTATGGCCCTTAACTAGGAATGGTGTTATTGAATACATAAAAAATACAATAATCGCCAGTAAGAGATGTCATTTCATGTCAGTATCTAAATGGTATTAACAATTATACCTGCAGCACAACATTAGGCTAGGAAATAAAGAAAATAATCGAAAACCATGAAAACACCCATAATCACATTTGCAATTTTATATGTTTTAAACGTTTTATATACAATTAAGTGACACGACATTATCATTATTCCATTTTGGAGAATATTCAGTGCTGAGAACATGTGTCATACTTTAAGTGTCTTTATATTAAAAAATATACAGTCTAGAAAGAAATAGAAAAAAACCTTTTAAATCAAGTCACAGAATCTTTGCTTAAGCTTTGCAACGTAATCTTACGATATCACTAGGTCTTTAATTTTGTGCAGAGCGTCTGCAGAACGAACGAAAATAGTAAAGTTTTTCTTGCTATTGGTTGACCATTTAAACCAATTTCATATAAATTTTTATTTATTTGAAAGGTAACATGGGTATGAAAGAGTGTAAAGAGAGGGGAACACTAGTTAACAAAGAAACATATGTTAAAACAATAAAATGCTTTCTTTCGGGATCCATGCAGGAAAAATAAACCCCGGTCTTGTTGATCTAAAGAAAAACCCTACGGAAGCTCTGCATGTAAAAGTGTGTTGTATAATCTGAGAACTCCAACATGACATGAACTTGACTTTGGGTTGAAATAAATTACTAAACTACGAATTGCCCAAGTAATTGTATATATAAATGAAGAAGTTTGACTTCTTCTGTTTACCATGACAAATAGTATTCAAAGTGGAAGAATAACAACGTTGAACTTTCACATGCATGCTAATATCAAACATTTTAAGACTACACAAATCACATATATATGTTAACATATCGACTTCACTACAAACATAGAGACAATGACACTGTCAAATATTTTCTCTAGTTAAATCTTTCCCTATGAAAGTTTGAAGGGGGAATGAAAGAGAGAGAGAGAGAGAGAGAAAATAGAGGGGAACACTAGTTAACAAAGAAATATATATTAAAACAATAAAATGCTTTCTTTCGGGATCTATGCAGGATATGAAGGTGGCGACATTGCAGAAAAAATAGATAACCTGCGTTTTGTATTTTGTTCCTGCAATGATCGCTACTTCGTAATCCGCATAAGTCATCAAAGAAATCATTTTATTGTTTATATTTACATCTTTCTATCAACAATAAATAAATTGGTCGAAAAAGGTCAGAAAATAACTAAATTATTGTTATGTACATCATGTTCTTGACAGAATAATATTTAATGCGGAATTATAATTTATGCAGGACAATTGCGTAGACAAATGTTATTTATTTATATTAATTTTTCAAAACAAATGTCATGAAGGAATTCATAATGTTTGATCTCAACGTAAGTTCTAAAGGCAATTACAAACCTTTTATATGCTGTAAGTATCAAAACTAAAAATCAAAGTACACAATTAGTAAAATGTTTTATTTCATCACTATCATCATGATCCATTCAATAGTTTAACTTCATAATATAAAATAAAAGAATTAATATAGACTACAGTCCGATTAAGCAATAAATTCATAAATTTAAGAAAACTTGAGAAAATTGAACTCTACAGTAGTTTCATAATTAAAGTATGATTCCCATTTTTGAATATATTCAGATAGGCATTTCGCGGTATTTCCTTTAAAAACAAACAGGGAAACATATGATATTTTAAAACAGATTCAAACACTACCTTATTGTTGAACTTTAAAAAATTGTCTTGTAGAATGTATTCGAGTATAGTAATGCTCTTCTTAGAACTTTTGAATATCTTCTCGTTGGTTAAAAGGACATTATACATGTGTAGCATATGATCTCAAAATTTAAATGTATTTTTAACCATTGTATATGTATAGAATGCATAACATAGGTTTTTTAATGCTTTACAAAAATTCGAATGCCATGAGTCGTGTTCCAAGCCAGATATATAGAGGATATCTATATTGTGTGATTTTATATTTGCTTTATCCAACGAGTTGAAATGGTGTATATATTCGCGAGGCTTGCCGAGCAAATATAACCATTTTAACGAGTTGGATAATGCAAATATAAAATCACACAATTATAGATGTTCTATTTATCTCATACAATTTGATTTATATGATGAAGCTTTTGAGACAGCCCCTAATATGACCCGAATTGATTTTTTAACGATGATGCAACGTTGTGTTATGCGGTTATTGTGACCTTGCGCAATACAATTGAGTACGTCATTTCAGAGATAAATATAACTGTTTTAATATAAAGTTTCACTGAAATAAACCTTGAAATAATTTTTTATCTCTAAATAATTTTTCTTAGAGCTTAATCACTTAATTAAATGGAAATACTGATCAGAAGACTTGAATAATCAAGTTTGTTGACATACACAAAGTTGCGAATGCTCGTTAGTTTGAATTGACTCGAACGAGGAACAGTTTTATAAAACGAACACTAGCCAAATGATTCGAAGTTGAAAATATTGAATAAGGATGCTTACTGAAATAAAAGTCTTGCATGGGAGACATTATTTCGGTAAGTTCTTGTATAGAAACACAACCAAGCGTTCTGTTTTCATTGCTTCGTCAAAATGAACTCCTTGATAGCTAACTTGATTTGCAGTTTTATAAACTTCACAGTTATGTGTTTTCCTTTATATTTGTAATTTAAATCTTCGACAAAATTCATTTTAAATCAATTCTTGGTAGTAGATATAGCTATATGGAAAATACTAGAAAGTCTTCGAAAATAGGTCACTGAAGCGTGAAGCGAGGGGCTGTCAAAAATAGTTCGGACCGGAAGTATTTGATAAAGCATCACCCGTTTGATAAAGCTAAGTTTATCACACAGGTAGTATACACCACACGTATGAGATAAATAGTTTTGCATGAAAAGCTCAATATGAATATAAAAGTTTGAAAGACAGATATATGGGATGTTCATAATTTTTTATGCAATTGTTTATAGCATCAAATGGAGGAAACAGGCGAAAAGAAACTAAAAGGTAATAAATTCATGTAAATTATTAAACATCTAATACTAGTCACAACTGGAATTAATGCACCTGAAGTAGATTTAGAAACGCAAAATATGTAATATAAGACGAGTAATGCTTAATTTTAATCATTAAAATAGCCATGTACAACCTTTGTCTGGTTTTCATAAATACTGAATTGATAAAAACACTCAACTTCTCTATATATTGCTTTTAATAAAATTTCAAAATTTGAAATAAACAGTTTAATGGCATTCAGAAATTGGAGTTCCATTCTCTTTTCACTATTCTCTATTTGAATAGCGAATAGTATTCTGTGGTCGGTTCACTATTCATATTACCGTAAGTATGCTTAAACGTACTTTCAAAATCCACATAAACTTACTTTTTTATTTGAAACAATGATATATTAAAAACTCTTACTTCCTGCAATGGCCTGACAACTGCCATAATTAGCTAGCCTGGGGAAAAGGTAAGAAATACATCATATACTGTTGAAATGGTAATATCCTCCAAGGGGCTGGCTAACATCCTGTATCCCATATTTGCGTCTTCATATTAGGTGAGGATGGGGCTCCGGGAGAGACCAGTCGACCCTCAAAAGGAATTGGGTTTACACGACCAGTAACAGGCATAGCTACTACCTATACTGGTGAAAATAGGAAATTTCGTACAATACAGTTGTAATGGTAATATTATTCAAGAGGCTGGCTAACACGCTGTATCCGATATGATGGGCTTCATATTTGATGAGGATGGGGCTTCGGGAGAGACCAGTAAACCCTCATAAGGAATTAGGTTTACAGGACCAGTAACAGGCATATCTAGCCTGTTGAAAATGGGAAATTTCGTATAATACAGTTGTAATGGGAATGTCACTCAAGGGGCTGGCTAATATACATTTATTGCATGATAGTGAGGAAGATATGAAGATTTATCTCCTTCCCCCGGGAAATCATATTTCCCGAGGGCAACAATATCAATTGTTTTGTACTTCAAAGAAAGAAAATGGTGTGCAAATATTTATTTCATGATTTTAATTAATATTTCACTATTTGTTTAAATCAATTTTGTTTGATGTTATTTATGTCTAAATATCTTCTACAACCACTATCACCACCTTGCTTGCGAACTGAAAGCATTTGTGTGCATTTTGGTCACCATTGGTGTGCTTTCCTATCTATATTCCTAGTCTGCAAATCTTGGGGACCAAACTTCAATGACGGTTTTACACATTGCTTGCAAAAATGGGAATGTTAAGCTATGTCAAGCTGTTTGCTTCATTTTACGGAAATAAATCAGTCATATCATTTTTAAGAAAACACTATAAGAGGTGTGCATTACATCAGGCAAAACTTCTGTAAACATCCTCCATTTAGCCTGTTTAAGTGGAAACAGTAGCCTTTATACAGAACTTCAGAAAACATATCCTGAAATTACACGTGAGAAAGATAATGAAGGAAGAATTGTCGCGCACTATGCAGCACGTGGAGGAAATAAAACAATCTTGAAGATGCTTATTGCCTCTAAATGGGTATCGGAAAAGTTAAAATTATCAGAATACCCTAGAAATATTTTGCATATTGCCTGTCGGTATAGTGACACAAAAATTGTCCGTTTGATAATTTCCGAATATCCATTAATGCTCCATGAGACCGACAAAGAAGGCTTTCATGTTGTCCATTATGCAGCGTTTGGTGGAAATGTATCAGTGATGCGTCTTCTAATGGCATTTCTGAATGACAAGATATAACAGTGCAGTATTAACTGTAAAAACAGCATTAATATATTACAAACAGCTTGTATTTATAGAAAAACGGAGATGTGGAAATTTATTGCACAGAAGTTACCAATCCTGCTTTCGGAGAGAGATGATAATGGTTGGTTAATACAACATGTAGCAGCAAGATGTGGTAATCTTGAAGTTTTGAAAATTATTGTAGAAGACAAGTATGTGGAAAACATAACTTCCAAAGATGTAAATGAAAGAACAGTTTTACACATTGCCAGTCTTTATGGAAAATTCAACGTATGTGAGTATCTTGTGTCCAAATTCCCTGACTTGGTCAAAGACAGGGATGTATATGGTTGCCCGGCGTGTGTCTTAGCTGCAAGGGGAGGTAACTTGATTGCTTTTAAGCTGCTTTATGAAAAATCTAACTCATTTCTCAACGACGAAGACCATAAGAACATGTATGATGCTGCAAAACTGTCAAATAATGATGAAATTATTTCGCTCACAGGAAATAGGTATCAAGACGACAACTTGACTGAAACCATTCAGTACCAAACTGCCGTTGGCGTTGAAGAAATTACATTTAGCCTGGAGATGGAATCTCCTTGGTCAACAGATGACAGACTGAGTACATTTAGTGGCTATCGGGAAAGCAAGTTCTAATGAAAAATAATTTCTCATTTCTTATCATTGTTGTTTTAATATTTCATGACTATATGTAAAATAAAATTAAATAAGAGACTACATGTATCATAACAGTTTTGTAAGCGTTAAATATGAAACCCCACCAAATATATTCAATTTAGTTAATTATTGATTTTGCCTTGTAGCATGACACAAATGTGCTTTGTCGTGTATGTGTCACGTGTATCACGTGTAACAGTTATTGTGTTTATACTAGTATTTGAATGTGCATTCTATGTAACTTCGCTTGAGTGGTTAAGTAAATTTCTTGTTTATCCTTAAAAGTCCGCCTCTCTCACTTGATTATGAGAGCTTTGCTTTGCTGCTGTACGTCTGTCTCTCTGTCTGTCGATCGGTCCGTAGTTCCACCAACAGTTTCCATTCATTTTCTTCGCAGGTGTTGCACATATTGAAATGAAATTTGGTATACAGATTTATCATAATAATATCTAGGTCAAGGTTGAATTTTGGGTACGATCAAGCCATTTTCGACAGAGTTATGTCCCTTGGACGTTGAAAAATTTCAATTATTTGCAGTTTTCTTTCATTTTCTTCGCAGAGGTTGCCCATATCGAAATGAAATTTTGTAACAGATTAATCTTAATAATATCTACATGTAGATGAAGTTTGATTTTGGGTACGATCGAACCATGAACAGAGTTATGCCCCTTGGACGTTGAAAAATTCCAAACATTTGCAGTTTCCGTTCATTTTCTTCGAAGAAATTGCACATATTGATATGAAATCTGGTATACAGATTTATCATAATAATATCTAGGTCAAGATCGATTATGGGTTTGATCAAATTATTTTCGACTGAGTTATGCCGTTTGGACGTAGAAAAATTCCAATTGTTTGCAGTTCCGTTCATTTTCTTCACAGATGTTTCCAAGGGAGGAGGCATAAGTGTTTCACAAACATCTCTTGTTTGTTAAATTAGTTTGCATAAATGTATGTGTTTGCAAATTATAGATGATAATGATTTTCATCTTTATTTCAACTATTCAGGTGAAAATGTGAAAGTATCATATAAATATTTCCCTCTTCAACCAGATATGTGTCGAAATTAATTATTAATTATTCTCATCTTGACCCCATTTTAACCTTAACTGTTGAAATATTATATTGAAACATTCTTAAACCAGCTTCCTTTCATAATTACTTTATAAATTAGAATTAAGCCTTCAAAATTCCCTTAAATGGACCCCATTTCTGACTCTTAGGTTGATCGGCATAACTTGAGAGGTCTGTCTTCCGATTTCATTTAAAATTCATTTTAATAAATTCTTCGAGTGTATGTTCTTTGAAATACATTTCCTTTTGATGCCTTTCGCACCTTTCAAAATCGTCAAGAGACCATTTGCCCTAAACCCCATTGCTTTAGATACCTTTGCTCTATTGTTATGTTGAAAAAACGATATCTTTTTAAGGAATTTTCCAAACACATTTTAGTTCCTCTTCTACAATGCTGTGCAATGGGGTAAGGTCGCTCAATCCACAGTAAGCAGAAACATATTGTGGAATATTTGAATTCTTTTGGGCATCAACAATTTACAGAAGATGATTAAACAAGGGTTAGGGTTAGATATAAGCTTGAAGGGGTGTTATTTGATATAGTTTATGTTCCATATTCTACAGAAACTTAATGGTCTATAATAAACATTAAACTCCAAATCAAACATGTAACGTAATTTATAACTGAACTGAAATAAGAATTGTTTCTATCTTAACGACAACATTTGTGAAAAATAAAACAAAAACTAAATAGAAAAGACCAAGAAATTGAAACATGATGCACAAAATATGGTGAGCGAGATACAGAGGGATCGATATTTATGTCGATTAATCTTTTGGCGATTAAGATGGGGTAAACGAGTCCTATACCGATGTTTTATGAATAGGAATAATATGTACCTCATTTTTTCTTTCTCATAAACTTTGTATCCCCAGTGACGATTCTCTCCTGTTCCTGAGGGTTGACATTTTAAGTATTTATGAAATCTAAATATTTTAAGACTTTATGTAAAAATTAAACAACAGGATTGTTGTTTTTAAGCGGGAGTTTTTATGTTAAAAACACACCACCATTGTTTTATTCTTCAAATAACAATATGAATTTACTCTTTTGAAATAGACCTGAAAGTTCCCTTTCAATGATGATCTGTGCCAAGATTTCCATATGTCAGTCAAGTTGTCCTGGAGAAGTCGTAAAGGGTAAATGTAAACAAACGGACAGACATACAGACATAGGACGAAACATGATCATAGAATGTTGCTTAAAGAGACATGGTGACGCCTAAACCCATGATTTAGCAAATATCGAATTTTTACACGATTTCCACATTTTTTATTCATCACTAAATGATATCCCGTGCAAGCGCGGGAATTAACACTTTACACATTAATGACACAATGCTAAAGTGTTGGACCATTTTTTTTTCATTTTCGTATACACTCTGTCTGATTTATTTCTTAATTGCTTTCTTAACCTATTCTTTAAAATTGAAATAAAAAAACAACTGCATGGATGGATATTTAGATGACGGATGAAAAATCTAAACTGAATTGGATGATATACATGTACGGGGCCTTAATTCCTTTTGTTGCAATTGAGTGGAAAATGATAACAATATTTTTCTAAACCAGTGAGTGGGTATTTAGGACGTCTCTAAATGTTGTTCTTTAGATCAAATTTCACAATAACTTTTCATTATAACTGTCCCAAATGAGAATTTCAGATAAAAACCGTTTGAAACAAAAAAAAAAAATTCGGGAAGGTTGCACCCCCGCAAATGTAATATATGCATCATTTATTCATATAGACATGCTTATTTATTTGCATATTCTAAACCAAAATTGTCGGATCCAAAGTATCTGCCCGATGGTTAACTCGCCCTACACTTTCCTATACTGTCCGCCATGATGTAAATTAGTCAAACCGCGTTCCTGAGCACCCTCGAAAAAAAATTCTTTGCATTAAAACTAAAATCGCATCAAATTGTTCTATTTTATTTATTAACTTTTTCATATTAACCAAAGAGTCCCATCCAAGGCTATCTAACTATCTGTCCGCCATGCATGATGAAAAAAACCCGTCCTACACTTTTTGCCATGAAGTTAATTAGTCAAACCACGTTCTTGGTTACCCCCTTCTATTCAATTCTCTCGCGAGAGGTCACGCTTTGCTAGCTTTTATCTACCATAACTAAAATCGCGCATTCAAGAAACGAATTGCATTATTTCATTTATTCAACATTTGTCAAATCTTCCTTATAACTTTATTCACTGTTTACGTAATCATTCAATATTATTTCATTGCAAGTATATATTTTGATGCTAACTCCCAATGACATGGGTCCGCCAAAGCGTGTCTACCACCTTACTCTCATTTTTGCTATTTCGAGCTTGTTTATCGAAAATGAAAGTAGGTTTTTAATTTTTTGTACAATAATTACTTATCAGGTAAAGTTCAACTATAGCTAACAGACTTACTCTGGTGCAGGAATTTTTTAGTTTATTGGCAAAAGTCTTAATTTATAAGTATAGATATGAAAAGGTGAACTTTTGAAAAATTACGGTGTTCAAAAGTAAATATATCAAATTAAAAAGAGAATAATAGAATTAAGCGTTGGGCCAACACAAACATATTGAGTTCCCCTTCCGCTTTATAGCCACGCAAGCGCAGGGGAATGTAAATATTGCAGCGTGGCATACATCATGAGCCAGTGGCCATTCATTTAAACCTGATGTCTTCAAGAACCATATATTTATAAAGATGCGCTCTCTATTAATGCATATTTCTTACCACAGACATCGAATAGCATCACATTCAAATTCTTTTTCAATGTGTGAACCCCATTGTAATTATTTTCAGACAGCAATCGCAATCACGTTGACACTAAAAGTAATTTCTAAAACAACTCGGTTTGTTTACATGTACATTTCCCGGATGAGTTTAAATGACTTGTTAACTGACAGATGATTACTTATTATGCGTAAGACCTTCCGTATGATGAAATTTAGAATATTTCTTCTGATTTCCGTTGTCATAATCAAAAAGTAAAACATTTACAGTAAACACGGTTATAGCGAACACGCTTAAAATGAACTGATGCTTACAGCGAAGTGATTTTCATTCCCCGTGACTTTATTTCGTGTTGTAAACTTGATGGATATTACGAATTACGCTTATAACAAAGCAAAATCGTCCGACCTTGGCACTTCGTTATAAGCGTGTTTTACTGTATTTTGAGTCACCGTGTCACTTTAAGCTTAAAATTCAGACAAGCAGAAAATTAAACTCAAAGAAGAAGACATTACGTGATGAAGTTTATTCTGAATGATAACATATGCATTTGTACAAATAAAACGTGTCACAACTTTAAGACAGTCTATAATCTATGGCAACGGGAAAGTGAGACAATGAAGAGTGAAAATATCATAAATAATCCAAGTAATAAGTTACAGGAGCACTATATGAAAAGTTATCAAACTATCTACCAAACACGCTCTCCCTGTGCATACCGGAGAATTAAAAAACTAAAGTAATGACGACAGCAAGCACAGCGCTAAATGAGTCTCAGATAATATCACTTATCCAAGATGTAAAAGATTGAAAAAAGGGATAAATCAATATGTCATATGAAATATTTTCCTAATAACCTCAATATGGTTCTGACTATTCTATAGCTAACGTATGCAAATATATTGCGTTTTGGTGTTTTCTGACATAAAAAAAACAGTATAAACGAAGCCCCTAATTCTGCATCAAAACAATTAAAGTTAAAAGAGACACAAACATAAGATGAGCATTGAGACAAAACAAGAAACAAATAAAAAGTATATCACAATTTTCTATAATACAGCGAGTCACGAGATGCACGAGAATACGGTACGGTATAAATTGAGTCATAATCTGTCCCGATGAAGCTGGTGGTTGTTTTGCAGCTATCTGATCGATCGGTGCGCCCCTGGTGGTGAAGTGTCGAGGTGCTCGACGTGCTCCTACTACTGCATGTACTGGGGTATGACGCCGAAGCCGACAGGGTGCGCTGTGCTTTCTGTTGATCCGGGTATATGCAGCAGCAGATCATCTTCCATTGTTCGCGCACCTGTTTCTTTCGTGCAACGAAGAGGACGAAGATGAAAAAGCCTTGCAGAGAGCTGAGTATGGTGAAGGCGTACTGGAACGGCAGCCTGGCGTCTGATATAGCAAAGTAACCGAGAATCCAGGAGAGACCTAAGGGAAAAAAATGATATTATATTCTATTACTGACCGTACAACAAATATTTTATTGGACTGCTACATTACTGTTTGTATCCTTTCCTATTTAATACTGAGCGCATGCTTAATCCTAACACCTATATATAAGAAAATCAGTGAAAAATGAAAGTTGGATCAGGGGTTCTAACAGTTAAAATAGTTTCTTGGAGCTCATCGGCGTCGCCATATTGGCGTTATTTTCTTCAACAAAGTAAACTCAATATTTCAATGTTCAGTAATTTAAATAAAAATAGTCAAAATTGCTAACTATATATTTAACAAAAGGTGCTTTAATAAGGACATACCACTTCTCATCAAAAAAGCAAAATCATTAAGAAACCTTCTTTTTTGACAATAAAGTAGCAAATTTCAATTCATAAACATTTCAAATTTATAAGTACTGAAAAAGAAAATATCTCAGAATTACTCTACTTCAGCTCGGATATTTCCGAAGACAAAATTGACATAGAAATATGACGTCATAATTGTTGTCTAAGGATGCGATGTTCAGTTTTACTTTGGCTTCACGTTATGCTTTGGATAGGGAAGCGGATCCAATGTTTCAAATGAATTTCAATTATTCTTTTACAAAATCAAACTGCTCTGTCTCTATTTCAACAAAAATTCTGCGTTCGGCCCAACTGTCACATCGCTTACATATTGTATCTTCTTAATCCCAGATTATTTGAATCGTGCAATGACAGTATAGTCACTTATGAGAACCATATAACTTTGATATAAGCCATTATATACCTAGCAGTACAAAGCTAGTAATGGCTGCCTGTAGGTTGGTTATGGCCATTTTATGTTTAGACTGGTTACTGCGCAGGCCCTGGGGTCTCCTGAATATGCTGACCACTGTGATGATGAAGATCACGAGGTTAGCCAGAATGATGACCCCCACAGGAATAGCGAAGGCGTAGTAAAAGGCATCCAGAGACATCCAGCAGCTAAAAATCAAATACAAAGGACGTTGTGAAAAGTTTGTGTGAAGCTTTTTTTGTTCTATAAATGAAAAAAAAAAATATTTCATTGAAAATATCAAAGAATCGTGATGGCAAGAAAACTATGAAATAAGTACAGGTTGCTGTCCTTTAAAAAAGGACTGCAATTCGTGGACTATATGCATGTGGTTTGAACGGAAATGTGAAAACCTTAACGTTATCCGATTTTCCACCGCTTTTATATTATGACACGTGCGAAGTAGCCCTCGAATTGCAAATGATGAATAATTCTGACAGTTGATTTCACATGCTGATCATTTTCTAAAGGAATACTTTGTTTCTGTGCAGTTACTGTTTTCAGACATGCTCATGACATGATTCCCGATTCAGATTCAAAGATAAACATGTGCTAGACTGGTTCCCTGGCCTACCCATAATCTTGCGCAGAAACCAGACTGGCTCATGCAAATGGTGAGTTTTCCCCATCGCATCTAGTTTTACATCGCTTATATATTTTCTGCTGGACCTCAGAGTACACGAATAATATATAATCTGAGCCTAATCTAAAAATATGTTGGTGAATACATCATGGTCAGATACCTATGTTAAAATGACACGGTTTACATTAAACCACCACCTCACATTAAAGACCACTACCAGTACTAAACAAATACAGCCACGACAACCCCCGCTCCTCTCAACAAATAACAATGCCAACCACCAGTATCTTAAACGGATAACATACTAGTGATCTCCCCCTTTGTATAGATTGTGGTCCACGCTCAAAACACATATAATGGGAATTACTGGCAGGCCTGGAATTAAAATTTATGATAGAAAACAATCCTTTTTTGGATAAAATTGCATGAAAAAAAAATGATTTGTACAATTGTCTTCATAAAATAACCAGAAATACTAGTTACATTATTTTAGAATTCTACTTTTTGCACGACACTAATGACCAAAACTTCATTTTCAGTAAAGAGTTGTTAATGACAGTAATAAGTTCTCACCCCACGCCGCGATGACTGACTTCAGGGTATATCTAGTGACGTAGGTACCAAGTACTTTCACAAAAGTCAGGTACTGGAGGAAAGCTTCCATCAACATCCACATGAACGAGGCTAGGATGAAGTAGTGCAGGAGAATGGCCACGATCAGACAACCAATAAAATGATAGGTCTGTTTGATGCCCACCAGGAAGATCACCCAGGAACACAGCATGGCCAGTGCCAGATTAAACAGGGTCTGCTGAGCTCGTCCTTTGCGTAGTTTTCTTATTAATAAAAGGACATTTTTTTCAAAAGTGTTATTTGTCAATCATTATTGCTTGTTGACTTATTTAATAAAAAAGTAGCATCTTGACATATTTTACATTTCACTTTCTACCTAGTTATGAATATTCTGCATTTTCTCGAAATTTAAGTTAACAATATTAGTTTTGTGTTGAAAAGTATATCTAAGCACTGGATTTCTGTATAAATGAATATAATCATCACTGTCATTACTACCATCATGATATTCAAATCCGTCTGCATATTTTTATTTACCTGAAGAAAACAAAGGATATTATAGTGAGGGATAGTCCGAGAATGGAGAGGCTGAGTCCGGTCAGAGAGATGATGGACAGTGACACTTCATGCACGTGGTCTACTCGGTCATCCTGTCCGTAGTAATCCTGGAAACACATTTATTTGTATAAGTACGCTCCATATGTTTTATTCTGTATGAACATTGGCCAGTCTATGGTGACTGTTTGTTAAAGAAAAAAGCTACGGCTGCATCAAAATCGATTAAAACTGTATTTAGATGAATTATAAGAAAATCCAGATGCTGATTTAGTATTGAATATTACAAATTAATAATGAAATAAAATAAATCAGTCTTAGGGAGCATGTGGCTTTATATGATTGTTGAGCCCTATACTCGCATGAACTTTTTGTCTCGACATGCTAGACAATGCAAAAATGAAAACAAACCAATCTTCAATAAGTAGCTTTTTCACTATATAACACTTACTACGAGTACGGCGAAGTTTGTCAGGTGATCACAGAGACATACGTCACGTCCGTTCACCTGACCGTCATATGTACAACCGGTAGACGACCACCCACCCGCCATGTTGTTCAGAGTGAAGTTGTAAAACGCACACGTACGGGTTCGACCACCGACATCCTGTAATACATTGAGTAGCAAAATAGTAACGATCTTAAATTTAGGAGTAGCATATATGAAAAATCCGAAAAAGGCCGCAAAGTTAAAATTTATTATCATGCCTCAAATTCAAAATAAATTGTTTACCTTGAGTGGTCTGAAGATGGTTTTGACTTTTTGTTTCAATCCCTCGATTTTTCTTCCACCGATGCTGGCAGAAATGACAAAACTGTTTAATTTTTTATTATTTGAACGTGTGGACTCGGACGCAGTTCGTTGGGCATTGTTAGGCATGGAAGAATCCTGGAACATATTGCCATCACGGTATACCATCATGTACAACCTTGATTTGTTTTCTGAAAAAAAATATTTACGGACATATATAACGTTTTCGCCATATAAGAATGTGTGGTTGACTATTAAATCAACTAAACGACTGAAAACAGTGGTAGATGACCAATGCTTTAATCCGACATATGTACGATACCTGCTTTGGTTTCTTCAACCAGCTCTGGTGGCAGATGAATCGCAACATCAATATCATCATAGAAGACAGATTCGTTGTAAATAGAGACGATCCTTTGCTGATTGAAAGGTGTGTACACCGCCTTTCCGTTCTCATCCGTCTTTGCCGCCATTCCAATCACTGGCTGGGAGAACCTCTCAAGTTCATAAATCTCCATTGCGACATTAGGAAGAACTAATCGAAAATGCCCATCATCGCTTAAATCCGTATCTTCGACAATTTTTTCAAAGTTTTTGATGATGCTGGAATAAAAACGGAACAAATATTCAAAACAGCAACAGGGTTGGAATGATAATATGCATCTGACTGTGTTAAGATACTTATTTTATTGCATTGCTTACAAACCTGCTGACTCTTTTGGATTTCTGGAAAACCAGATCATCTACGGTCAACAATCTATCGACTGTCTCCAAAGCCTTTGCAGTCACCTAAATTTAAAAAATCAGTTATCTTTATATGCAAGACAATTATCATTCAAAGCTTATACCTAAGGTATTGATTAACAAGAGTATTGATATAAAACTATACAAGGTAAATTACATACAAATCTAGATTTGCCATTGCTGATGGCTGATTTTTCCATGATTTCATTGATGTACTCCAAATCAATTTCTTTGAAATCTTCAACTGTGTCTGCAATTTCTGCAGTTTCTTCTATAACACTCTCCAGATTGTTTTCTTCTATTTCCATCTGTTTATAATCAAGTTATCAATTAAATAATTATATATAAATTAATAAATAAAAGTAAAATGAAAATAATTATTTGAAGTATCCCTAACATTGCGCATTCCCTTATGTCATCCTATTTTTACCTCTGCTAGTTCCCTGAGTCTCTCCTCCGCTGTCATTCTTTGAACCAGGTTCTCGTACTCCTCGCCCTGCTCATCGTCGTCAAGCAGTTGGTCGCTGGAATCTTCGTCATTTTCCTCCATCCTGGTATCCGGAGTGCCGCATCTTCTTGTGATTTGGATGTTACCCCAATATGCACCACTCTTGAAGGTTCCTTTACATGTTGCTCTTCCAGCCTTTTCGCCATTTTCTGAAATTGTTTTGGATAATATTTGAATTTGGCTCGTTCAATAAATGTAGGTTATTAGAGATGCTGTATTTTGCATATTTTACACAAAACGTACCACAAACATCAATGCTAGAAACATTAAGATTTATTCCTGCTGGGAAGAAGTTGGCGGCGAGTCTAGTTCTAGGATCCGTCAAAGTTGTCTGTTGGCATGAAACTAAAGGAATGAAATAAACAATTGATGTTTATGATATTTGAAACCCTTTCCAACGTTATGTTTTTCATCGTTATAATATAAATAATTGGGGTTTTGATTATATTATTTATATAACCAGACTAAATGATTTGTGAAAATGTAAATATTGGTAGATTATCTTATGACTAACCTGTACTTCGTATTTTCAGAGATCGAACAAAGCGAAGAGGAGTTCCACGCGGTAAGCGAGTCAGGATATTTCCGTCTCTAAGTATCTCTTGATATCTGGTTCGCATACTCTTATACAATGGCATCTCGTCTGCTGTCGAATAGTTTTTGGACGCTCTTATGTATACGTTGAAAGACAGAAGAAGAGGTGGTTTACTGAAAAGGTAAAAATGATAACGGCAAAAGTTGAAATAATGGGTTGCGAAATATTAAAAAGTTTAAAACCGTAAAACTGAATTTTCATATTCAGAAAAGTCCAAACCTTGATATATCTCTAGGATACGCAGAAGTACTTTCCAGATTAGGAAACTCCTGTTGTAGCTTTCTAAAGACAATATTATTAATATATCTAAGATCTGTCATAATGTTGAGGATAGGTGGAAGATTTTTCTCAATCTTGTTATGAAGCAATCGTTCATCATATGGTATGGCTGGTAAAAGGATTATTCCCACAAATGTAATAACATCTGTAATAGGAAACAACGAAATCATAACTATTAGAAATACTAGAAAGCTTGTAATATTGGTTTCTATTTAAAATCAGCAATAAAACGACATTTTCTAAATATCTACTATTAATCTGATTGTAATTGTTAAAGATCATACCAGTAAATCGAACGAATATTTCTTTTGATTTCTCCCTGACAAAAGGGTTAGTTTTCCAAGCCGCACACCAGTAATGTCCCTGGAAGATTTCGTCTGTGAGAGACTGATCGGTTGATGTCTCCAGCGTCTTCCTTAACCAAGTGTTCAATTCTAGGCTGGTCACATCAGTCTCCGCTGAAGAATTACGAAAGCATGTTATTATTAGATATTTTAAAGAAGTATTTGTACAGATATACCATTTATATCGTTTAGATGCTTTGAAAATACCTGGTTCAGGAAGAGGAAAGATCGGTCGACCTCCAAGATGGGGAAAAATACTGCTTTTCCTCTTTCTGACTTTGATGTCAATAAGACGGCCATCTTTAAACCACAAAATTGGTAATTCCGAAGCCGAGTTTTTCAAATCACACTGAAGGATCTTTCTGTCATTAATTGCAAACTCTTTTATTGCAAGGGACGTATCCATGGTCCTTGTATTTTGGATACCTTAAATATAAAAGCCATGACATGAATAATTTTCTCCTCGGCTTTTTACTATCAAAATTAAAAAAAAATAACTTAAATGAAAAATATATTTACGGATATCGTTGGCATTCTTTTCACAAACCGCAACAGCTATACTCTGATTACACCCTACAGCGATTGGTCCAGAGAGCGTCATTACACTGCAACTTGAATCCTGCGATCCACGCCTTACCCATATCGGTGGAATATCCTCTGTAAGGCAAATAAATGAGGTCCTTTTCAAACTGCACAAAACAGATTTATTCAAATATACGTAAAAATGTAAATACGTGTCCATAAATGCTTACCTTTTGGAGGTAGTTCTCTCATATGTTCCCGAATACTCTTCAATAGCGTCATCAAAAGATATTTTCCTTTATATCCATCATTTAGTTCAGCAATGCTTCCGCCTTCCATTTTACAAATGCTCATAGCATTCTTATATGGCATTTTTGGGATTGTGTTGGCATTTCTCATAATGCGATAACATTTTGTATGGAACACATGACCAACCCATCCAGAATCGCATGTTGATGCTGTAAAGCAAAGTGATGTTTTTTTCAATGCAAAAGGTTTTTTTCTGGTTTTTATACAATACCATTTGATATATTATTTAAATCTTTTGTTTATGAAAGTATATTACCTTGGGACTCAACAGTTACTGGATACGTGTAACACATGGACGTCCTTCGAGTGTTACAATTTGAAAGTTTCATGTGAGCCTTTCCATCACTTAATGAAATTTTTTGAATGGTATGAGACTTCTGAAAGTTCGGAAGCAACGCTTGATTAACCCTGGCCTCTGCTTTCAAATCTGCTTCTTGGGCCAGTATGTCTTCGGGGTCCATATCAATATCGTCTGACATTTCCCCTGCTCTTATGCCAGCAAAATCTAAATCTTGGTCCTCCCTGTGACGGAATTCATCCTTCGAAGCTGCTTCAGCCATTAAACTTTTAGATCTGTTGTTTAATTTTTCAAACAGAGATCTAAATGCCTCGTCTGACTTTATAGTTTGTGTTTCTTCTCTAGAATCGTCAATATTTCTTATTGCTTCTAATACTATAGGCATCTCACTGGAGCTTTTCAATTCAAAATGTTTGTCTCGTTCCATTTTATCACGATTAACTTCTTTTCGGTACATATCATCATCATCTTGTATTTCATTGTTATGATCGTAAAAATCTTTGAACTCGTAATTGCCACTTCTCATCAACTTATTTTCCTCTGAATTTCGAAACCTCACCACTCTATCATTGTCTTCTTCAGACGATTCAAAAATATTTTCTGCTGATTCACTGGAACTGCTGTTGTCGTTTAAATAAGGTTTTGTCGTAGAGTTCTCTCCAGATGAAGACAGAGAGGTTTTATCGTCCGTGCGGATTACCGATGCATTTGAATCTTCCATGTTTTCATTACTTTCCTCTTTAACCGTGTTTTTAAATTCAACATTGTCAGCCAAAAGATTTGATTTGTCTTCCTCGTTAGAATGATCCATCATAGGTATAATATTTTCATCACTTTCATTACTACTATTATTGCCCATATTTTCCTTTGAAACAACTTTTTCATTTTCTTCGCCGCTGTCTTCTTCCTGCGAGGCGTGCGAGGGCGGCACTAAAGATTTTTCATCAGAGGCTTGTTTTCTTGCATCTAATTGGATATTTTCACCACTAATAGCATCAACCACGTCATTGATAGGTAGAGAGTCGGTAGGATGACCGATATCTTCCTTTGATTCTAAATCAGAATTCTTCTCTGTAATTTCATTACTGCTTGCATCTGTTTCCGAATTATGTAATTGGTTTATTGTTGTATTGCTGGAACCGCTTTGTTTGTCTGCAATTGATTTGTCTGCAATTTCAGCACTGTCTTTGCTGTATTCACTACTCTCTTGAGCTGTATAAATCGGCGTAAATTTCGTTGACAACGATGTTTTTACATCTCTATCTTCAGAAGAAACAGTTTCTTTCATATCTTTCTTACTCTCATCCTTTTCGTCCTCAATGCTTTTTAGATTTAAATCTTTGGATAGTGAATTTACTGTAGTAGACAATAAAACTGATTCTTCACTACTGAAGTCGTCATCATCAGTTTTGTTTTTCTTGATAACAGAGGTTATATCTTTATGTAATGACCGTACTGGAGTTGAAGTTGAAGTCTGTGAGTCATTAGAAGAAATGTTCTCCTCGCTGCTTTTTTCATCAGTTTCTTTGATTTTTCCTTGGACAATAGGAGATTGTGTTGAATTAGGAGCCTGTGTTTGCACTGATGTTGAGGTCTGTTCCCTACTATTAATGTCCGCGCTACCATTAACATTGTTAAACTGGGTATGAGACGTTAGGTGGGAAAGAGAGGAAGGAGTACTCTCATTTTCTTTTGACATAGCTCCCTCGTTACTCTTGCTTTTGACTTTTGGTTTATGATTTGAATCTGTTGATATGTCACTCGTTGCTAAAGATGTTATTTCTTCATTGCTGTTTTTGTTACCGTCATCTTTTTCATCTTCATTTGAAACTGATTCTTTAGCAGAATTTTCATCGTTATCATTTCTATTTGATGATACTTGGTTTATTTTATTTACAGCTACTATTCCATTATGTTCAACGTTCGATGATTCATCAGATGCGATGCTACTCTGCAAACTTGATTTTGTTTTATTCATAGCATTTTCCTGTCTCTCAAAATCGTGTTTTATATCGACGCTTTTTTCTATATCCAATGTTTTCCGATCATTTTCCTCATGATTTGCACTAACAAGCTCTCTATTGGACTCCTCAGACATCTCTTTCTCCAAATTCTCCGTAATTATTACACGTTCATGGTTTACACGTTCATCAACTTTATTTAAAATCTTTTTTATTTTTTCTTCATTAGAAGTATTTATTTCTGTCAATTTATCAAGTCCACTACCTTTTCTTGAATTTCCTTCTTCAAGTGTGTCAACTTTCTTTGTTTCGTCTTTTTCTTCTGAAATTTCAAAATTTTTTACTTGAATGTTTGTTATTGGCATTGGTAAGGTTGCTTTGAGTTCTTTGCTGACGTCTTCTTCAGATGTACTAGTTGAAACGTAATCTTCCACCCCTGGTATGATCGTTACGGTTTTCATTTCTTTAGTCTCATCGGATTCCTCGTCTGATGAGTATGAGTCCGTCTTGTTTTTGTCGCTTCTATCTATAACTAATATAGCATCATCTGGCTCAGATTCCATAATATCTTTTGATGAATCGGAGTCATCCCCGTTATCTCTGAGAGTTGCGGAGGTAACTGTGCTAGAATCTGTGGAGGCAGACAACTCTTCGGACGAACTAATGATTTGAGAAGTGTCATCTACCTCTATACTGGCACGAGTTGTTTCTAACGGGTTAACTTTTTCTAACTTTTCTTTATTAAATACATTTGATTTCATTCGAGACTCTCTAGAATTGCTTATCATATGTTTACCTTCTCTAATACTTTTTTCGCTTAAACTGCTGAAAATGTCATTAGATTGTGTTGGAATAATGATGCCACCAGCAGTTTGTCTTTGATTTACTCCAGTTTTGCTTTTTTCTGTTGTGCTACTATCAATTTTACCCAAAGAGGAAGACTGTGTTGTTGATATGGGCTTTGGTATTTCTGCTTTTTCCTCACTTTTATCACTGTCTTGGTTGCTGCTACCTGATGTTTTAATTTTTTTAAGAGGGGTCGGAGGTGCATTTGCACTTATTTTTGTTGCACTTGTTGTAGTCCTTTGAGAATCGCCTGTTTCTGAGTTGTTTTGTATTTCCTCTGACGACTCTTTTTCATTGGATATTTTTATCACATTTTCAGTTTTGTCATTTAAGAATGCCTTTGCAGTTGGTTTAGTTTTATTCAAGATTACATTTGATTCCAACGAATCTTCCACTAACTCATCGCTTTTTTCAGTCAAGGACGATTTATCATATTCTTGTTTTGGTTGTTCTTTAACCTGTGTCTGTAATTGAGGTTTTGTGATATTAATTGGTGGGGGAAAATTATCTGTTATTTTTTTCATATTTTTACTAAATTTTCGTTTTTTGTCTCGATCCTTTTCCTCGTCCTCAAAAGACAAAGTGTCTGAGGACAATGAGTCACTGAAATTCTCCTCCTTTTCCACTCCTCTTTGATTGCTTCGAGACATGTAGGTAGAGTCCACTGAAATATCTTCTACTTCAATATTTTCCGCAAGATTACTGGTTTTCTCGGAGCTTTTTTCAGATGAATTATTTGAATTTTGAAATTGTTCGCGCTTCATGTTTTCTTTGGTAAACTTATCTTCATTTTTCTCTATTATTGATACTGGGATGGGAATAGCTGATACTTTCTCTTTTAGTTTGGTATTCTTCTGTTTATGGGTTGAGGGTGACTTGTTGGCGATGTCTTGGCGCTGACCCTCATCGTCCGTGTTATCATCCCCTGATGTATTATCAGAATGTAACATTGCTAAAGACAGTGGAACTCCTCCTCTTGCATCTGTTTTTGTTTTTATTTGCTTTTCCTTTTCCTTTTCATCTTCATTTGATTCCTCGGATGTCTTCTTTCCCGACTTTTCTTGAAAGGTCTCCGGAAGGTCGTAAAAAGCTTTTGTATTAAATAACGTTGTCGGATTTGAACCACTTTCGCTTTTTCTCTTTGTCTCTTTACCTGTCCCTTCATCTGATAAACCATCCTCTTTTGTTGTAGGTTTCATGGCATCTAAATATGCTTTCAATTCTTCAGAATCAGCTTGACCAATGTTGACTAGAACTGGTTTTGGTGTTTCTATCTTTTCCAAAGGTATCTTGACTGCTTTGCTAACTTTAGATTGTTCACTACTTTTTTCTAATTTTGTCTTTGAAGCAGATTTTTCATTGGAATTAGATTTTATTTCTTCTGTTAAAATAATTTCATCGGTTTCTGAAGCTCGATGTTTTCTTTCATCGGACGGTGAGCTTGAGCTTTTCGAAGGATTAGATTTCCTACTGTTAATGATTATAGCAGGCGGAATAGCAATAGATGGTGGTTCTTTTTGAGGCAACTCTCTTTCAGTTTCATTTCCGATTTGTTTTTGCTGTTTCAAAATGTTGTTAATTTCTAATGGGTCTGTTGAGTCATCAATCTCATCAGTGTCTTCTGTTGAGTCCCCGCTTTCGCTGGAGGACACTAGAGAATCTAGAATTTGTCTCATTTTTTCTTCCTTGTCAGTTTCTAGGGTGCTCACTTTCTCACTTATGTTGGCGATTCCAATAGGGCTTATATCTGTCATTTCTTCAGACGAAGAAACTGATTCAATATTTGCAGTCTTCTTACTTTTCATGGTTTGTGCATTCTTCTTACTTGCGGTTTGCTTTGTTGGCTTTTTGTGAACGGAAGATTTTGGGGGCACTATTGGTTTGGTTGGAATCGTTGCAGTTCTTTGAATCTTGGTTTTCGGTGTTGGTTTTTTAACATTGCTTTGAGTTGTATTTTTCTTAGATTCTCTAAAAAGCAAATCTTCGTAGTCAACAAAATCAGCAGGATGTTCGTTCTTGACTTTTTCGTCTTGCTGGTTTTCTTTTCTCGTGTTTGTTGCATCTTCTGGTTTGAATGCAGGAATGGGGACACCAGCTAATTTATGTTCAGTGAAATTTGCCTTTTGATCATTCATTGTAAAATTTTCATATACAGGATCAGTAGGCAATGGAATAATAACAGGTCGAGTGGGACGAGTAGGAATGGATACTAGACTAGCTGCTGTCGTGAGAATAGATCTCGGAGTAACCACTCCCTCGAATGTGCTGTTGGAATCTTCTAAATCAGCCGTTAAACCGGGCAGTGTTTTAGATTTATCAAGAGTCTGTTGTAAGTATGGATTTTTTGGGTGATCCTTTCTCTCATCAGGAAAATCAGTCTCCTCAGTGGGTTGAACAGGTTCTATGGCCTCGTTAAGATTTGTAGTAAACTCTCGGTCATTCTCTTGTTTCTCTAACAACTTACGCTGAGATTCTATAAACTTTTTCACTTTATTTGCATTAAATGTGGTTCTTCTTCTACTGCTATGGCGACTTAATTGTTTTATATAAAGCTCCAAGGCTCGTAGTTTTGAAACTGATGTCAGATGACTTATGTCTTGAGGAGTATCCACCTCTCTAGAACCTGGCGCTGGAGTCTGCTCCAATTCAGGGATATCGTCATTCTGCTTAATTTGTTTTAACATCTTTTCCACAGATCGTTTAGAAAGTGTATGTTTCTCAATATATTGGTTGAAATTCAACAAACCACAGGTTGTTCGACTCTCTTCGTGAAATTCAAAATCGTCATTATCGACTGAATCCTCATCGTCATCATCAGGCTCTATGTTCCATTTCCAATTCCTACGTTGAAGAAGTTCATCTTCTAAAGGACTAAAATGTGAATGTGAAACAACGTGAGAAGAACTATCGATAATGGTTTCGGGTACGGAATAAATGATAATATATTGATTATTGTTTAGACATTGTTTTAATGACGTACTCATTGTATGCCCGGACTTTATGTGGAGAGATTTCATCCCATACGAGATAGCCCCCTTCCTCGTGGATACCGGTCCAAATGTTGTCGATATCTAATTGCAGAAAAAAAAATCAGTTTGATGTCATTTGTTATCAACAGAAAACTAACCCGTTTTGATTATTATAATTAATGAGATAACGTGTCAGTTTTTCAAATAAAACCTTTTTTTAAAGATTTATTAGATACTAAGATTGATTATATATCAATACATATTGTAAAGGAGATTTTTTATTTAGTATTCGTACTTTTTATCTTAAGATAGTCCTCAAGCTTTCGGGACTCGATTGATACAGGTGCCTCCATTTTGATTAGAAAAGAAAAATCCTTTCGACAGGTGTCGCGCGCATCGCTCCATGACAACGGGTGTGTGTTCGTTCTGAGACAGACTGTGACGTCATTAATCCGACCCTTGATCCACCCCTCCCGGCAAATTCCACTCAATAGATCTAAGTAATATCCATCATTTGACTGTTGGGTTTTGGCAGATGTTTTATTCTGGAAAGCTGTTACATCGTGGTTTACATTTGGAATGAAGTCTTCAGTATCGGGGAAGGGTTGCTGGCTAGAGATCCGGGTCTCTGAAACATTAGAAGAAGTTGTAAAACAGATGAAAGAATAATCCCTATTTCATATCAAAATGAGCTTGCGAGAGTTCTTTATCTTTGGATATTTTTTTTTATATAAAGGCTTATTATCATCATCTCAATCAAAGGTCAAAACTATATAGAACTTTATTGGTTAATAATTTGATTGATTTACCTAAGGATAGCAGGAGAATGATTATCCGAATGGCATCTTTTCTCTTCCTGATCATTATCGTTTACACTGCTTTCTGTCAATCATGTTCTGTAAAATCAATCAATCAATCATATTAACTGTAAGATAAACAATCATATTTAACCTACATCACTAGACTTATAACATCAGAAGAGGAACACGCAATTTAAAAAAAAAAAACCCGCTTAGACTATTTTGAAAAACGTTGGCAATTTCGTTCTGCTTTGATGTATATATATTTGTTTTAAGTTGTTAATATTCGTTCACAATGTTTATGAGCATCAAATTCACGTTTGCAACCAAATTTCTTTATAATAACCTAAAGAAGAGCAAAAAAGTTCATTTCAGTGTGAACTTTTTAATGGGTCAAAAATTTTTGACGTCACAATGATCATCACGTGGTTTGACTAACGCATTATTGCAAACACAAAACCACGGTCTTGCTAATAATTCTGAATGATTTGACTCTCTCAATCATAAATATAAGCAATTAACAACAATAATAAAAAATGCCACCGGGAAATGGACTTGGTTTTCTATAAGACAAAAATCTTCTGAGAAGCCCTTTGGGCATCACAAAATTTGATCACGTGACCAACCAAGTTCATATTCCATTAATTTTTTAAACAATTTTATTTATTTGTTTAATAATCAACTATATACATACGTTGCTTCATGTTTTATTTGAATCATGTTTTCAAAGTATATGTATAATCTTTATGTCGTCGCGATCTCAACACTTATATAAAGCTTTTACCTGTTAATTGTGTTTACCACACAAAATAATGATGTAAGATGTAAGAAACCCACTAATATCTTAAGGAAAAATAAATTCAGCTCAGGTATAATGGGAACGGTAAGAAAACAAACACGGTCGTCATTTTGCGCCGTCAATGGTGTGTCATTATGGAAATGGGGAGGTTGGACTAAATGTGTTGACATTAACTGCAGCAAACACGTCAATCATACTCTTTGTCAATGAGACATCCAGATCTCATCAGCATCTTTGTCCACAACGGAATCTGTTTATTATGAGGGAAACTTTTATTCTTTTATTTCATATAAATACATAGATCATTCTAAAGATTTGTCAACGACATATAACTTTGAATTATTAATGTATATTTAGATAATGTAAACTATTCAAGTTTCATAAATTGATGTTTTTATAGGTTATCTAATTACAAATAAAAGTAACTGAATATTTCAATGCCAATCTAGTTCAGTTATTGCTTTTTTTTTTTCGGTTTTTATCTCAAACAGAAACTTAACTAAAACATTATTAGTGTCCTGGATTATCACCATGGATTATCACATCTTCTTATCATTTATTGCCCATTTTTGTCTGTTTTTATGTAAACATATATTGACATCCTTTATGATTCTTATGCTTTGTTTTATGGATCCTTGTCGATTTCGTGACGTGCAAATATTTTATATGCCGTTTGAAACAATCAGCAATTGAACTGTAGCCTTCATAACCTTTTCAGGATTTCTGCTTATTAACAGCCAAAATACTACTGGAAAGAATCATTTCAATGACTGTCAACTAGTTTAACCTGTTCTTACTTATCTGATTCTACGTATTACACTAAAAATAGAAAAATATATATATAAATAATACACATATTTTGATCATGTAAATGTCTGCCATAAAACTGGCAATGCCAGTCGTTGTAAGCTTACAGGAATCTTGAACGCCAGACAAATGGAAATAAAATAAAAGTAATAGAATGAGGATTTTTTTTCCCGTATCAATCATCTCGTCGTTTTTGAGGGGTAATCCAGTTAAAACTAGCATTACAAGACACTGGTTTCTCGATAGTTGAGACATGGCCAATGACCTCTAGCCCCAGAATGTATCTTATAGCGAAAAAACTCTTCCTCTCTGGGTATTAGTTGCAAACTTGGGCTCCAAAGTCCTCATTATAAATAAATGTTTTCTTGCCCTGGGGTATCTTATAACAAAAAAAATTCTTGTCTGGGATATGGTTGCGTTTTCTAAGTTTAAACTAAAACAATACTGGTTCAACAATTATGACCGGATTCCAAAGTCTACATCATTAAATTACTGAAAATATTGTTTTTCCTTTAAAGGAACATTGTTTTAAACATTTAAAAAAGTTCATTTTATTTATTATTTTTATCTATAAAATGTCAAAAGATCATGTCTCCAGCTTTCAAACAAAATATCTTACAAAGAAAAAATATGATATATTGCTATGCTTTATTTTAAATTGTACGTAAATCATTATATTTTTTTATTTTACATAAGAATAAATAAATCAAATAAATCAATCTGGTTATCTCCTTTTTTATGATTTTTCAGTATACCAAATGACAGCTTATCTCTACCGTTGCTATTAGTAGATGTAAAATGCTGACTGAAAATTGAAAAATATCATATAAAATATTTTTATAGAAAGAAATCCATTTCGATTGCTCAACAATACTAAAAAGAGATTTATGTTTAGTTGTATGTCTTTAGATAAAACCAAAGAAATGTCTATCTAGTATTAGAACTGTTTTCATATCTTCTGCAATGTTTTGGTCAAGGTCTATGTTTATGTAAGATAAAATATCACAGAGAGGCACGCGATATTGATGTTAAACCGTGACTCGATTAAACAAAAAAGAACCAATTTTGTGGAAACCGGATTTTTATGGCACACACGATTTATATTTCTTTCAAGGTCTACTTAAATCATTGCCTCTTGTCTTAAACAGGAACTTAACAAAGAAATGAACTTGTTCCTGGAACTCTCTACACAGAGGAGCTGTTGTAAAGCGAAAGACTTGGCTTTATTACCAGCGAGCAAGACAAGCTTTTAATGGAGGAAACACAGAGGGACCTTAAAGAGAGAGAAAAGAAACCCATTAGAATATTTTAAAGACACCTTTCCGGAAACGTTTGCTTGTAAACAAAGTGTTTCTGTACATTCCATTTTTATTCACTGTAGGGCAGTGAGAGTATTATGAGCAGTGATTCACCAATGAACACTTAGAAAGAGAAAGTATTAAAACGGGGCTACTCTAACACTTTAAAATCGATTTTAAGGGGGTTAAATGAAAAGAAATTCTGACTTCAGATTAACATGTAGGTTTTATTTGTTTACAAACATCCTCATATTTCATTATGCAATCTGCAATGATTATTTCCTCCAGTTCTAGAATGGGATCAACCGTTTTTTCTATTTAAAAAAAGTTGCTGTAAATTTGTTTTTATAACATTAAAGACTATTTTATTATTTTGAATGTATGACACTTTTTGCGTACTTAGTCTGCTGTATACATGCAGAATAAATGCCGTGTTTGACATATGTAACTATGTATAAATATATTTTTTGCCAAGTAACCGCACCAGGTGTATACTAACGGTTAACCACCACACAAAAGTTTTCTGCGGACTAAAAATACAATACACGGCCAAGCTTGTTAGCTAAGACAAACTAGCTTTCACTTTCTGTTAATTACAGTTAATCATCAATTACAAGATGCGCGGGCACTTAGCAAGGGTGTTAACGCGCTGCATTGCCAATGTCAATGAGCCCTGAACAAGTTACAAGGGGGACCCTCGCCCCCGACATAAGAAAATCTCGGTCTCAGGTCACGTGTAAATTAAATTCACACAAACAATCTTATCTTGAGGGTAGTGGCATCTAGTTTGTATGTTCGAGCTTTCGGGCATTTTACTAAACAACATTTAAAATAAATCTTATTACTTTTTAAATATTTGCATATAGAGGTAACAAAGAAAATTTCAGGAATGAAATTTCATGGATATTCCGATTTTCCGAGTTGAGTTACCATTACTTACTATTACCTGTTACCAATTTTTACCTATTATTACTAATTACAAAAATATAGGGAAAATAACCGGGCAAATTTATAAAGCAAATATATGTTTATATGCATAAGACATTCAAAAGCATTTGTATTTATCAAAACAAACTGTATAATATTAAGGAGGCTTGATGGTCAACAAATTAACCATCAGATCTACCTAAAATTTTCAGATATGATTTGTTTAGCTATAAACTATTATCTAATTATTATAAAGAAACAATTCAGATATTTCCTCTCTTAAATTTGGGTATTTTCCTATATTTTATAGAGCTCTTCTTCTAAAGGAGCTAGAATACAGTCTAAAAATGGCCACGACCATCGAGCCCTCTTAAATTTATTGTTCTATGAGCTATTTTCATTTTGAGATGACGTCATATATCATTTTCTCGGTCACATTAAGTCTACCTGAATGATTCACCTGTTGACCTCTTTGTTTGTGTCTTAGATTGTCACTGACCAAGCACCAACAGGAAACATCCCCCAGTCATCCAAATTTAGAATCAATTTACTGGCCAGCTAGCTTCAACCATAAACAGACGGAGGCTAGAGCGATACATAACAATAACTGTTTAAACGTCAGTTATATGCCTTGGCAGTTGCTTTGTAAAATGAGATGCGCCTTTATTGCGGATGAAATAAAGAATAGATTTTTTTTTTTTGGGGGGGGGGGGGGTCAAAGAAACTGGCTCTCTGACTGGTGTACAAGTAAACAATCATTTTCACTCACTGCCCGGAGTTCCTTGTGTTACTGTATATAAACAAGTCGGTAATTGGTTTCTTTTAGCGCTTTATTTTCAGTTTTTTCTTTCCTATATTTCCTTTGAAACAGAACAACTTTTTGTATGGTCCTACTAATAAAATTATCCGACATCGTGGTCATTTATATATGTATTATGTAAATAGTTTCTCCATGTTATATGTTTACATCATAAGTAATATTCTAATTCATATTTTGTCCTATGCGATTTATCATTTTCTCTGAACATATTATTAAGGTTCATATTTCACCTGATAGACGAGAAACAACAAAGACAGAAATGGGATCAGATATTTAAGCAATGGTCTATCAAATTAAATAACTTCTAAAATATGAGCTTAAAAAAAATATATGAGTTGTTTTCAAATTGCACCTAAGACGGATAGAATTATGCCTCCTTGGTACTGGAGAAAATAATCGGCACTGTGTATTTATCAGGACCCCCCTCCCCCGCAAAAAAAACAACAAACAAACAAACAAACAACCCCCCCCCCCAAAAAAAAACCAAAACAGGAAAAAAAAACAAAAACAAAAATCGAAAAAAAATTAGCTAAACAAAAACCTCCCCAAAACAACAACAACTGAAAAAAATCTGTGGTTGTTGTAAAGAAGATACGTGACGATGAAATTTGTATTAAAACTACCATTATATCATTCTTCTTCGACAATGTACTCATAATGTGACTGGATATTTGTCAATGCCAACATGTATCTCTAAATGAATTAATCAATCATTTAATTAATGAAGTATTTTCCTTTGGACCAGAGCATTAATACAACTTAATATTTTGTTTACAAGATTAAAAAACTTTAATATGTTGTTTTGTCGAGAAAATATGATTTTTTTTTTATGTTGCCTGACATTATCAAGAAAAAAAGTAAACATTTATTAATTCATTTGATTTGCTCTTTCCACCGATTGAACCTGTTTGTGCCATATGTCGAAAAACTTTGTGCCATAAAATATGCAGATCTTATGAAAATGAATTTCACGTACCACAACGTTGTAGAATAATACCGCTAGAGAAGGGTGATTAGCATTCATTTGTGTTGCTCGGTGTATACCAAGCAGGGACCCGCGTCACAGGACCGCTAACCAAGGGTAATTAGTGGGGCCCCCAGAAACCAAACAACTGTCCAGCGGAATAATTCATGGGAGAAAAATAGTCCGTACATAACAATACTTAACCAATAACAGGGGGTTGTTTATAAGTTCATCAAAACACATTTCAGATTCTAGATCTAAAGTTTACCGATAATTCTCTTCTAATAATATTCATTAATATTGACACCAAAACATACTGTAGGGTTAGATAAAAAAGGATGCTATAGCAGAATAGTGTTGGTAAAGAATAAGTAAGAAACAATGTAAACAACATATACCCTTAAATTATGATAGGGAGTGAAATGTTAATGAACTCCGTTAATTGTTGATCTATCTTCAAGTTTATAAATTTTCCCAGCCGCTCTTTTAGATATGACTGATGAAATAGTTGCCTGTATTTCAATTACAGGGGGTTGATTCATCGGAACCCGCCACCGATCAAATACATCACAGCAAGATCTGCTTCACCCTGCTAGGTATACCTAGATCTACATGAGTACAGATATATAATTAAGGTTCCCTCTGTATAAATTGAGATTGATTTATCAATATGTATAAGCATACATGTGTTTGTGATTGATTGCTTTAGTTTTACGGATCTGTCATTGTCGGTATCATTAGATAAAACATTTTGACATCAAGTACAGTTTCAAATTATCACCGAATTTCTACAGAATCAGTCGGATCTTTCCCGGACCCCTGCCTCCTCCACACCCAACCCGCAAACTCTCAGACTACCTTATGTGTATCTAGAGAATTAAAGTCGAGAGATAAACGCGGTGTTCACTATATTATAACAGTACGGAATAAAGGTTGATAATGCATAAGCCACGCATGTGATTTTACTTTTAACAAGGAACCACTAAGAATTGATTATTATTAAAAAAAGTATCAGTATGACGTTGTATATATTTGATCTACTGTTGAAAAACATATGAACATAACGTTATCCTAGAAACTAATTTACATGTAAAACAATTCCTGTTAGATCAATTTAGAAAATGCACATCATTCATTTTATGTGTTCTTGACAAAAAAATTCGTATACATATGCCATGTTAAGAAAAAGGCGGATAAATTCTGCTGAGATATTCTTTTCTAAGGAGGCATCAGAACAGGGACATGCAGTGAGACAGGTGAGAGATTGGCAGCTGTCAATGGAGGGGCGAGACGCGGGCCCGGGGGGAGAGGTTTACGACTTTATTGTGGCGGGCTGAGAGCGACGGGCGATATTGTCACTGTGATTGGTTTAATGACCAGCAGAGAGAGAGAGAGAGAGAGAGCGTGAGAGAGAGAGAGAGAGAGAGAGCGAGAGAGCGAGAGAGCGTGAGAGAGAGAGAGAGATAGAGAGAGAGAGTAGAATTTTTTTCGCAAATCTGTAACAAATTGCAAAGTTGTTTTTAAAAAAAAGTGTTTATGTGAAGAGAATTCTGGCAATCTACCTATCAGAAATAAATGTTGCATATACAATGTATAAAGCATTATTCATAAGGAACAAAGTAAGAACAGTACATGCAATATTTATAAGTGCAACTGTATAAGTAATTGCATGTATGCATCAATTGTCCAACAAATCAAATCTACACGTCAAGAAGAATATTGTTTCCGTCGTGTTTTTATTGTTTTAATCCAAATTAGATTGCATTTGCATGTTCTTATTTGTCTTCTGTTGCTGTCTCGGTATATATAGAAGCAATTACATAACTTTCAACTTAAATATTTAAATTAAAGTTTCCAGGGTTATAAGTAATTTTATATTTCGTCAAAGGCCTTACTTTCTTGATTAATATCTATAAATATCTTTAAATATCATATTCCTTGTCATTTCTAATTTTGTTAACCTTAATTATATTTTCTTCGTAAAAGTCTTGTTCTTCGAAGTTTGTATATAACCTCTGGAACTATTAGGTTGTTTATCTGGTCAGTGCTAGTTGACATCACAGTGATTCAAATGCATTTCTTAGAGGCGATTGGGTTCACAAAAAGTCCAAATTCTTTATATGGGGTCAGTGTTACATGTATATGACGTGTAACAAATTCATTTTTACAAGGCGCTTTGATTCACAAAAAATAGACCAAAATTCTTTTTGTGGCTTATGTTATATGACATGTTCAGATTCCGTTTTTAAAAGGGTGATTGGGTTCACAAAAAGACAAAATTAATCAAAAAACTACAGTACTGGTTTTGTTATTTTTTTTTTGTTTGAAAGTGATTTTTGAAAATAAAAATTGGTTTGAAAACGACACTACCACATTTGTGATAAGTGGTTTTCTAGCTCTATAATTAGAGGAGTTTTACATCCTTCATTAATCTCTCCTCCACATTTCTGGTTCCTTATCAAATCATATTTAAAAGGACAATTGGCCTCTGTTTTAAGATGACTTTGCTTTTTTCCGCGGTTGTCTTTCAGTTTAACTGGTACCCATCTTGACATTCATTTACATCAATGTCACTATCGAATAACTGTACAGCATTGTGTTTTGTTGTTGTTTAGAATTTATAGTTGGTCACGGAAACGATAATTATATAGTAGAGTAATAGAAATATTTGTCATTCTTTTATTCATCAAATTACATTCTAAAGAATGAATGTGATCATAGTCTTAAATTTGTTTTAAAAATTAGATTTACAATAAAGCTTTAACAAAAGTCAAACCTCTGTCGTGCTGTTATTAATTTTTTTTTAGGTGAATGTAAATACAAATTATTAATACATTGTTGGTAATGTACTAATCACTACTTTCACAGTGTTTTTACATTTATCCATTTACTGTATAGTAACTAAGAATGTGATTTAAGCATACGTGTATGAACAAATAGACATTATAATTTCTCGTGCAATATCGCAGACTGTTTTATTGTGTAAAGATAATTACACATGCCCAACCGGCCATTTTGAAATACAAAAGCTGTGTATTTAATGCATTTCTCCGTTACCTCTGGCGCTGCGCTAACAGACTAATGATTACATTACAGTGTCACGTCAACAGGAGGAAGTAGTCAGTCTACCGCTAATTATCGAATGCAAATTAACAGGAATTACGTCACAAATCTATTGAAACACTGATATCCCTGTGTAAAAACGTGTATTATGTAATAAAGTATCTCAACATCTTAAAGAAATATATAAATTCTTCCTCCTTATATGTATTATGGTATAATGGTGAGATACATTATTTGTGAGCTCTGGTATGTGACAGGGAAATCCGCTCTGACATTTACTATTGATGTTGTATCAAACCGATAAATTGTTAAATATCATCATCTTATGATTGTAACTTTTGTTCAGATATAGTAATTGATTAACACTTTAAATTTCGAAACTTTTATCTCATTATTTAAAAAATATTATGCTTTTAAAATTGTATTAATGTAACATTACATCTAAACCATATATTTTTCAACAATGGAACTATTTCTTTGTTTTCTATCACATATCAATCTGTTTGTATAGTGTATATTGTACTTACATACTACATATATTCTTCTAGGCTTTTTATGGTTTATTTTCTCTCTGTCGAAGTTGTCCAAAATCGAAATCTAAATTGATATCACAGATGAGTATACGTCCACTAAATCCACGAAAATTGGTACAGAAAACTCCGAGATGAATCCGGAATTGGTTCACAGATAACTCCAAGAGAAAATTCACACACTGTCTGTTTGTCGCACACTCACAAAAACAAGCGTTTTACCATTTACCTATCTATATCGTGCGGGAACCGCAAATCTGCCTGGGGCAGGGATATGACAATTATGATGCATGACTATGTGACAAGTAAGAACGGCCGTGTTTTACGGGAGCTCAGAAATTTAGCATATAGCTTTCTGTCCGTTGTTGTGTTTATATTGAAAACAATTAACATTGCTGGCTAGATTTATGGAGAGAGTCGTAAAAGGTGCAACAATAATGATGGTGATGCGTTAGTAAGCGACTGTTAGTGTGGATGTTATGAACATCAAACTGGTAAATGTATCAATCTATATTCAAAAATTCCAAAAAAAAAAAAAAAAAAAAAAAAAAAATAAGGAAACTTTTCATTATCGAATTATAAAAAAAAACCCGAATAGAAGAAAAGAGAAGTCGGGCCCACTTTCCGTAGGCTAAGAGACAACATATCTTTTCACCCTCAAAACAGCCTGTGTCTTTATTGCTCAATCCCTCATAAAATGCGGCTTGAGAGAGAGAGAGAGAGAGAGAGAGAGAGAGAGAGAGAGAGAGAGAGAGAGAGAGAGAGAGAGAGAGAGAGAGAGAGAGAGAGAGAGAGAGCTCCCCCCCCCCCCCCCAATAACTTTTTCTCTTCGTCATCATTTATTTGACCAAAATTACTTTAAAATACTTTAAGCATGTGAATGCTTTCCTCACATGATAGAGAGTACATATTTCAAAATCTCCATATATTATAGACATACGGTATTTGCGGTTCAAATTCTCCATGCGAGAATTAGGTCTTCATTCATTAAAGTCTACACATATTGAAACACTTTTTCGAACTTGTCGAATTCATCAAATAATTAATTTCTGAATCTAAACAAAAGCAAGTTTACACAAAATTCTTATATATATTTTTTTAATGCGCAGATCTAGAATCACCCGGGGGGGGGGGGGGGGGGGGGGTGGTTTACTATAGCTTTACTATGTGGCTTTAATTAGTTTGAATTTCCCAGGGGTGGGGCTTCATGTACTCTTTATTTTTGGTGTACAATTTTCCACCATAAAATGCAAAAGTCTACATTTTCTGCGTATTTCATCAACACTTTGTGCAGGAATGTGCACTGTAAAATTCAATATGGTAAATTTAAAACATGTTGAGCTGGTAAAATTGCAAAGATTTCTGTCAGAATTAAGGAGTACTGTCGTATTTTTCCGAACAAATGCCTAATTCGTTTGACCCCCCCCCCAAAATAAAATATTTATTTTCATTAATTCGTCAGAACAAATAACTTAATTTTTCCTATCAAAAATCTTATTTTCCATTCAAATAACTAATTCCTCATTGTTCCGCTTAAAGAATAAATTGTAAACTGGTAATGGAATCTTGCGTAGAAAACTCTCGCCCTATTTCCCCAAACCCTAAGAGAATGACGCTTACACAGGTGCTTGAGGACAGCCCCCCCCCCCCCCCCCCCCCCCCCCCCCGAATTATACCCCCGGGATAGTTAATGCTTTTTTGATAGAAATTCCTTTAAAGTCATGAACACATGTTCAATATCAAATATCTGAATATTAACTGAAAATAAACGATTTATTTAAAACAACCCAACCTGCATATAAAAAGAGGATATGCAAGGGGGGGGGGGGTGATTTAATTTAATCGTTTATTTTCCGTTAATTTTTTAGATATTTGAAATAGAACATGTTGTGTACATGACTTTAGAGGAATTTCTATCAGAAAGTAAACTTCCCCGGGTGTTTAAATAGGGGATGGGGGTCCTGTCCACAAGCACCTGTGCGACGCTTACTAAAAATTGGTGTGATTTGTAACTTGTAAAATTTAAAATACGAAAGAAGAGATCAGAGACGTAGTTACACAATGCACTGGAAGAGTCGGGGTTCTATATGAATATGTTTATTCACCACTTAAGGGCCCTCGGTGGGAGGGGGAGGGGGGGGGGGCATATACAGTACATTAAAAACAATAATATAATCATGATTATAACAAATAATGAATCAGATAATTGCAATTATCTTTCTATAAATAGCCTTATTTCGCTATTTTTTTTTAGTGTAGTATACATCAACATATATGCTTTAAAAAAAAAATCATAAAAAAACTCGGGAAGCCCTAATGAATGTGTGGGGTAGGTGGGGTCCCATCCCCAAACACCTGTGGGTTTGTGGACTTGTTTTACGTAAACAAAATAATAAATCAAAATAAATAGAAAAAAATGTATACATGTACATATATTATATTGCACAGTTTTCCCCCGAATCAATCGACTTACTTTGTGCACGCCCTATCTACGTCAATGAAGAAAAAATGAAGGACGAGTCCGATGAAAATACAAGAAAAAATCAAAGATTGCAAGAGACATTTGACGAAGACTATGGATATCCTCTATATCCAGAACGGAAAAATCCAGATTTATACAAAGAATATTCTGCACTGGGCAGGAGATGTGTGAAAGTGATAGAAAAGAGGGTCATCAAGTGTTTCACACATTGTAAGTTTCCCCGAATTTCCTCGAAGGTTGCAGTTACCACACATTTATAGATTTAAAGAAAAATTGAATCTAAAATTGTGTTAGCACATTTGATTGTATTTAAGCTAAATACTCCTACACATATATATGCTATTTAAAGCCAAGATATGACGGCATTCTTTATCATAACATCAATTTCGTTTACTAAAAGTAAAGTTTTCACACTGAGCATGCTGAGTGACTTGAAATAATACATGTATTAAAAATCGTATTCGTATTTATTCTAGGTCCAGAATTACGAATATTACATCAAGCACTCAGGGATCATGGATGGTAAACAACAATTTTGAATGAAGTAGAATTCAGGCCACAGTTATGAACATTCTTAGACCTGGTCAAATTTCAGTCATTTACTAAATACTAATTCATAAGTATACCTTTATTTATGTACTGATATGCTATATACTTATGCTCATCATATTTAACCAGGTTGATATAACAGATTCAATGTTTTCAATTGATAGGGATATGTGGATTGTAGATAACAATCAAAGTACTTCAGTAGAGTACCTGACTAATGATACCCCCTCCCCCGTAAAATTTTTGAATGTGGATATGGATGTCTGATAAATTAAAAAAAATCATGATCATGAATGATAATAGGTTATAGGTTTTAGTGGAGGAATAGAATACTTTTTAAATAATGAAATGTAAGAATAGGAAATCTTCTGGAAATTGAAGAGTACTGTAAGAGCAGTTATACCACCTTTGCATGTACAAAGTTCTTTGTGTGCTCTCTCCTGTCCAACTGACAAAAAAGTTCCCAACGTGGTTTGCAATATTACCATTGTATTTTTAAAGATTCAATGTTAGCTCAATCTTTACACATTTGTATATAACAGGACTTTAAAATGTTTATAAATTTTAATTGACAGTGATTTCAACTTAAGAAGAAATATATCAGTTGAGAAATGTGAGAAAAAAGTGAGTGGAGGATATGATCCAAACACAAACCAGGTAAGACAAATAAAGGCCCGAGTCCCTTTTGACCACAAGCACAGCACAGAAAGAAAACCTTTAACATGTATACCATACATGCTTCAGATGGAAATTTTGGTGTAGTCTTTTTGCATTTTGGGTGTGTAGATCCTATTGATATGATTGTTTATAAGAAAGAATTTATTATTATACCTCTACTTATTTTTCACTTTATAAGAATAATTTGACATATTCCCTGAAAAGCCCCATAAACAGACTAATTCCCTGCAAAAGGGTGTGTCAGTTCACCTATTCGGAACACTTAGTAATTTCTGTTAACCAAAGGAAAAGTTCCTAAATATTCCAAATAATATCATGAATATTCAGTGATAACCTGATATTACATGTTATTTCACCGCATCTTTTTATAGATTGTGCTGTGCTACAGCAACATTCCGGTCTCAGCGACGTGTAAACTGCTGTTCCATGAAATGACCCATGCCTTCGATGACTGTCGGGCCAAAGTAGATTTCACAAAGATAGAGCACCTAGCATGTACGGAGGTGAGTAACTAGTCTCTAGCTGTCTGTAGTCATTTATATTTGTTTCATCTTTTGTCTTCATCAAATCAAATATTTTTTTCTTGACAGATCAGATTAAACTTACCTATGTACATATATAAAAGTACATGATTAACATACTTGTTTAATGTTCTTGTTTCTTACATTCTTGTCATATAAAACTAAAACTAAGTGCATCAGGCCCCAGGATCATGAAGCAAACTTAGACTTAAGTCAAAACTTGTACCTGATCTTAATGTCTCTTGATTGAAAACACTGACCAAATTTAAATGCTATTAAAGGTGTTTTAATATAATGTTGTTAATTACAAATTTCAATTCGCATTTTATGATAAATAATTATTTTATAACATATTGAAATTTGGACTCAAATCTGAAATTGCTTCATGATCCTAAGTACATCAGGCTATTAGAGAAAGATTAGTGATGGTTGATACAAAGTTTATAGTATAGTTGTTTGTTTTTTATATATATATATATATATATATACACACACACATTATTGTCATATAAAGACACAAGAAAATTTGAAGAAATCTAAGTTTAAAACTAATGTACAACTATCTACATAGATCTGAGTTAAACTTGACAGAAGTTTTCTTTCTCTCCCCCAGATTCGTGCGGCAGCTTTTGCAGACTGTGGGGTTCTAAGTGGTTTCCTTAACAACGCTGGCTTCAACATTACAGACAAACACAAGGTAGAAAGGGGGACTCCATATCAAATACTATATACATTTATTGATTGGTTCTGAGAACAACGAGAAATGTATTGATCAAGAGAACCAAATGAACCTTAAATTTGTTGGAAGTAGAAATTCTTGTTGAATTGTAAAATATCTATGATATGCTAAACATATATACATCCTCTACAGGGAGCTTTTCAGTACGAATAGCATAACAAATAATAATAAGGTTCAAGCATCTTTATACAGGTCTTAAAATAGTTTGATGGCTTCATCTCTTACCGATTCTCAGTAGTCTATATTATGTCAGACTTTGTGTCAAGTCAGTCCAATTAGCTTTTTTTGCATGCTGCATATAACAAAAATATAAACTTGGCATCAACATGTGCACTTCACTATGACATTGTTTACTTCACAAGACAATTCTGACATTTTGGTAAGCCTATGAAAATAAATATTGATTTCATTTCATAAGCTAATTGAAAGGTCGTTTATGGGTTGTAATTACATATTGTATACATATCTTAGAAGCTATTTTACTATTCTAATTACAATATGATTAAAATTCTTGTGATACTTTTTAAGTGTACAGGTAAACTACTGTAATTTATTTTTGGCATGTACAATAGTTTGTGAGAAATGATTTTTCAACAGGTTAGAGTGGATTTGATATAGCGCATTTCTGGATGTATAATCTATTTACCAATATGTTTGTTTAGTGGAAGCTGCATTCTGCCAAAAATGCTATAAATTAGAATGCACAGTCAAATGTAATACATTTACAGTATTCTACAAATCTCGCTATCTTGCTTTTACTTACTAGAACTTTGTTTAACTTGATCAGGATTGTGTGAAGAAGCATGCCTTGAGATCTATCGTGACAGCACGGAACATTACAGAAGAGAAGGGGAAACAAGTCATAGACAGTGTGTTTGATAAGTGTTACAATGACGTCGCTCCATTCGAGTCACAGAAACTCTCCGAGGGGGACTACTACAACAAATATATCCGAATGACAAAGAAACCGGAAACACTTATACCTAAGTTTAGATTATTTTAATAAATTATTTTTGTATCTATGGTTAGTCTTTGATATCTGACTAAATACTGCACTCATTGTTGAACACCACAGTTAAAATGCAAGATCCTCTCTCCTGCTCTGTGGACTCCAGACCGTGGCTCAAGACGATGCTAATTACTGGCCATAAATAAAAAAGCAACTTAATTCAATTTGAGCCACTTGTATTTAATAAAGCAAGTTTAGCATGTGAACCAAAGAGAAATTAATTTTTCTGTGATCAATACAAATTTTTGATATTTTTGACTGGACAACATTGGTGTGTCATTTTATTTACTAATTGGTGTGATGTGTTTATTACCGAATAGAGAACACTGTTGAAACTTTTAAAACAGTAACTTATTAATGTTACTGTAACTTTTCTCTCACTAACAATGGTCATTGACTTAAAATACACCTGTGGAATCTATATTATTGACTGGAAACATAATTGTTACGTTTCAATCAATGTCTAAAACCATTGTTGTGACAAGAGAAAACTGTTGATATTTACTGGAAACTATTTTTGTTTGATTTGTTTTAGTTTCTGACTAGAGCACTTTGTTGTCTTATTTGTGTTACACATTGGTCATTGAGTAGGACACATGCCGTTTCAGTTACTGATAAAACAACATTGTTTCAACATTTTTGTCACTAAATGGCAATCAATTTTGTTGAAATTTATTTACTGACTAGAAAACCCTGTATCAGACATTTCAGCTCTAATTAGAGAACGCCGATTCGGCGTTTTAGCCATTAAACAGAGAAACATGGTGTTTTAGTTGCTGACTAGAAACCACCACTGTTAAAAGTTTATCATTCAGTTTTAGTGTTTTTTGAAAGCCTTATAATTACTTATCTGCCACAAGACTCTGTGGCATTTTATTTACAAACTAATTTATTCTAATTCATTTTAAGATAAAAAAATAAACAATTTAAGTTCTGTTGTATTTCAAATAAAAGCGCACATTTTCGGTTTATTATGTCACCTGTGAAGCATTTCTATGGTAAGAGGGATCTAAATTGTGAATTTCATGGGTCTACTAACTCTGGGGTGGCACAGGCGTGGCCAAATATGCAAAAAAAGCCAAAATTTCAAAAATCTTCTCTAATACCACACATGTGAGGAAAAAAAACTGAATGCATGGTTGTGAAGTCTAAGAAGCCCTCTACCAACAATGTGAAATTCATGGCCCCTGGGTATAGTAAAAATGTATTAGATCTTAGAAAATCCTCCTCTTTACTCCTATACATATTTGTTAAAAACTAAATGCTGATCATACCCAACCTAACAGAAAAAACCCCCAACTAAACCCTGGGTTTAATTCCGGGGTTTACACTGGGTTTACTAGAGCAGACCCAGAGTAAACCCAAAGTAAACCCAGAAAGTAAACCCCGATCAGAAGTAGACCCCTGAGACAGATGCTACATGTGTATTTGGAATTATATACAAGGGGTGTGAATTACAGGCAGTAAGATAATTAGATAAAAGACGGATCTGCTTCACATTTCAATGTTCAAAGAGGACCCCAAAAGCAAACCGCGAGTAACCCCGAGTGGACCCAAAGTAAACCCCAAACTGGCACAAATACTCAAAAAGTAAACCCCAAAAGTAAACCCGGTGATTAGTTGGGGGTTTACTATGATGTTATGTTGGGTCTAATCGGTACTGTACTTAAATTGTGAAACTCATGACCCCAGGGAGAAGTGTTTATACTCTAGGGCGGGGCCAATATAGCCATATAGTGAAGATGTATTAAATCTTAGAAAATTTTCATGTTTACTCCCACACATGTGGGAAGTGAATGCATGGTTATGATGTCCATGTACTCCTCTACCTTAATTGTGAAATTCATGGCCCCTGGGTCAGTGGTTCAGGCTGTAAGGGTGAGTGGCAATATGGCAATTTAGTTTTAACGCATATTATATTTAAAAATCTCCTTCTCTACTCTCACACAGCTGTAAGAAAAACTGACTTCATAATTATGTTAACCAGGAAATCTTCTACTGAAATTGTAAATTTCATGTCCCCTAGAGTATGGATTTTGACTCTAGGGCTTGGCCAAAATGGATGTATAGTGTAAATGCATATTATGTTTAAAAAATATTTTCTCTACTCCTACACACCTGTAAGGAAAACTGTGGACCAGGAAGCCCTCTGCCAAAATTATAAATTTCATGTCCCCCGAAGTAGGGGTTCTGACTCTAGGGCGGGGCCAAAATAGTGAATAGTGTGAATGCATTTAATGTTTGAACAAGAGGCCAATACGCCTTAACGGTCACCTGGGTACCATAGTACATACACATACCTTTGGAGGATTCTGATACATGTATATGCATTTATTAAGCTTCATTCTGGAGTAAAATAAAATCTAAAAAATGGTAATGACCCCCCACCTTCCTACCTGAAATCCTACAGTTAGATTCTTACAGCGAGGGCATTGATAGGGAATAATTGTCCCATATTTGTTAACTTTCAAGATAGCTTTTATTTTATGTGTTTTTATTGATAAACTGCAACAATCCCCTTCCCCTCCCCTTCCCATCCCCAGGGGCCAGACAGACACTCTCTCTTAGGGCATTTACAGTTACAGTTACTTTGTTTCATCAATTTTCATGTTTTACCTGTTCAGTTATCACCGACACCATCTGGCATTTATACATCTATCATCTAACGTCTAGAGTATATTGTCAACATATTGTCATCTATATACCATACATTCATTGTTCATCAACCGTGTGCTGTCACCCTCCAAAATAAAGACGCATTTACAAGAAAACAGTTTCCTTATTTCACTGTACACATGTACACATACCTCACTTCAGTATTTGTGGCTAGCCAATTTTTATTTTACTGTTAGCAAGTTTATTGTTTATTTAAAAACAAAAACTTTATTGTTTTTGTTTTAAATAATAAAAAAACTTGTTTAACTCTTTCAATATTTTAACTTATTAATAACATTATTTTACATTGATTAATTATTATTTATGAACAAACAAGGGAAGATAACTCATTAACTGTTACATGTACACCCCCCTACCCACACTCTTCCTAAAAGCTTTCATGATATCTTTAATTTTGATAGACAGCTTCATTCATTCTCTTTTCTAAATATGTACTAATTTCTGTCATAAAATTCAAGATCTGAATAAAATAATTGAAATTTTTAACATAATATACAGCCCACACACCCATTTTATTGATTAATTTAACACCATATGAATATTTTGCCCCCACCTTTGAGTCAAAACCCTATCCCGGGGGGGGGGGGGGGGGGGGCATGAAATTTACAATTTTGATAGAGGGCTTCCTGGTCTACATAATTATGAATTCAGTTTTGCTTACGGATGAGGGGGAGAAGTGAAGAAGATTTTTGAAAATAAATTAAATTTCCTAAAATAGAACACATATCCATTCAATGTTGCAACATTGCAATTTACCACGTAGTTTTCAAGATGAAGTTAAAATTGTTAATGGATGACAAACAGCAACTACCCTATAAATAAAACATTGTCATATTTAACACCCCCCCCCCAACTTCTGCCACATGGCCTGGGGACCACGAATCTCCATTTAACATCAGTACATTATGAACATTATAACAATGTACGACTTTATCTTCCACAACTGTGATAGTACAGAAAAAAATATTAAATCAATACAATTTCACTATGTGGCCACATTGGCCCCGTCCTAGGGCCCTGAATACCCTGACCCAGGAAATATGAAATTCACAATTTTGGTAAAGGGCGCCATGGACATCATAACCATGCACTTAGTTTTTCTCAAATATATATATGGGAAAGAGAAGAAGATTTTCTAAGGTTTAATACACTTTTACTATATGGCCATATTAGCCCAACCTAGGGCCTGAACCCCTGACCCAGGGGCCATGAATTTCACAACTTGGTAGAGGGCTTCAGTGACTCAGGGGACCTTAAAAATCGTCTTCTTTACTTCTGCTGATACTGAATAAAAACTGACTGCATAAAAAAAAAGAATAAAGCATCTATCGAAAATTTTAATGTAGGGATTTTAATCTAGGGCAGGGCCAAAACACTCATATAGTGTATAGGGTAGTTGTTCTTAATGCAGGATGTGGCCAAAATGGTAATTTAGTGTTAATGTATATAATGTTTAAAAACATTTACTGACACAGAATAAAAACCTGCATATTTAGAAAAAAAATTAAGCTGTCAGCTTTAATAATATTTCAAGTAACCTACATGTAAGGCAAGTGTTATGGCTGAGAGAGAGAGAGGGAGGGGGGGGGGTACACATTTGTCTAATTATTTTATTCTTCTCAGGAATATCAATGTAAGAAATGAGAAAATTCACATATTAAGAAAGAGAAAGAATGAGGCTGTCTATCAAAGTTAAGATATTGTGAAACCATTTGGAAAGAGTTCAGGCAGTTAATGGAGTTATCTTCCCTTGCTTCTTCATAATGGACTTATCTTCCTTTGCTTGTTCATATTTAGTAATTAATCATTGAATATAATGTAATTAAGAAGTTGTATGATCAAAAGAGTTATGCAAGTATTTTCATCATTTGAAACAAAAACAGTTTTCGAACTTTCTAAATAAACAAATAGACAAATGGACATGCTAATGACATTTTTCATAGTAATTGTCTATGGACTTTTCCGTTTTTTTTCCCGATTACGACAAAGAGCACATGGCGGGTGTGATCAGTCAGCAGAGGATGCTCACTCCTCCATGGGACCTGATCCTGCCTCTGAGATTTTCCTGAGGTCCGTGATTGTTCTGCTTAGGACTATTGATTGAATACCGAATTGTCCACGGATTTTTCTCCGTTTTCCCGAATATGATATTTTCCCCAAATTACGACAGTTTCCCCGATAATGACATTTTTACCGATATGACATTGGGTGCACGGTCGGCAGAGGATGCTTAATCCTCCATGGCACCTGATCCTACGTCTACTTTTTAGAGGTCCGTGTTTGCTCTGCTCCTGTTTTGTAATTTTCCTTCGGACTTTTGATTTTGAACACTGTTCGTTATCACCACATGTCACTTGTCAATAGTAAAGTAAAAATTGGCTAACAAAAATCACTGTAAAATAATTTTGGTATAAATGCCAGATGATTTAATGTTAATGAAGGCTGAATATTCAAAAGCTGGAACAAATGAAGTGAAAAACACTTTATAGCTTTTAAATCTGTATTTTGTTTGGTTAAATGCCCACAGGGAGAATTTCTGTCTGCCACCTTGTTTAATTTATCTTTGAAAACATATGCACTTAAAACATATCTTGGAAGTTAACAAATATGGGAAAATTAATTTCTATCACCTGTCTTGCACCTTTTCAATATCTGGTCATGCACTCTATTATGATCTTTAAGATTTTCGCTAAAATTATAGGTTTTATAGTCCTTTTTGACAGGCAGGGAGGTGGTCATCATTACAATATCATTTTTTTTCTACTCCAGAATAAAACTTTATTACATGTATATGCATATATGAGACTCCTCGACAAGTTTGTGTTTGGGCTATGGTACTCAAGTGACCGTTAAGGCCTATTGGCCTCTTGTTTAATTGTCTAACATCATTTAAAACACCCACACGCACCCAGAGGTGAAAAAGATATGTTAGCTCAACAGAGCTGTAATCTCAAATGAACTTTTCTTTTTGAGAACCCTTAAGCCAATTTCAACCCAACTTGGCACAAAACATGATTGGGTGCAAGGGATGGGGGTTCAAGTTTGTCGAAAGAAATGGGCACGTCGTCTTTCAAGGGAAGATAATTTAGAATCAGCAAAAAGTGTTTAAAATTAAGACCACCGGGGTTTTGGTTTTCATAGAGGTTGAATTTTTTTAAAGTAAAAGATGAAGATTTGTTTTAAATCGTCAGAAAACATTAGGCCAGTAAAGCTGTAAATTTTGTAGAAACACCAACAGGTCTATAGCATGTTTATATCTTGATTCAAATAAGTAAGTTGAGGGTCAAAATTGGGCATTGGAAAAAAAATCTTCTTCTCAGATACTTAAACGACAAAAAGCTTAATGTTAAACACCAGAATATACTCAATTAAATTGTCAAGATAATTTGTATTTTAATACTTGATTTGAAGTTGATTTGTTATGCCTATTGATGCTGAGGTAACGATACGGTTCCTGGGCACTTGTATTTAACAAGGAATGTCATAACATTTATTACTAAACCCAACAATAGTTAATGTAATCAACACCAGAATTCATTGAAGAAAAGATATAAAGACCGCTGCTTCTGATCTTCAAATTCGACTGACTTGGAGGACCAAAAAATATAAAATTATTGATAGAAGCTCACATTGTTTATTGACAAATTCGCACAGTTAATTTTTTTTATGGTTAAAACAACAATTTGAAAGTATGCAAGTTAAACAAAAACACAAACTATAATTCTTTTTATTTTACAGTTTATCATTAACTTCATTAAATAAGATTTTGAGGTTTATCTTCAAATTTGACTCTCTTCGATTAATTCAAAAACAATTTGATAATTGAATCAGCTTATGTTTCACAACACCAAATTACAGCACATCTACAAGTGTCGGATCTAATGTTTAGGTACTGAGCCAGTAAATTGAATATAAAAAGAACTGGAAATGGCTAACGACACGAACAATTGAAATTGTCAAATTGTCGGGACAACCAGTCCCTTCTTCAGTACAAAAGAAATAAATTACATGGGTAAAAACAAAGAAAACAAAATCTAGCAGTATAAACTAACACTACCAAAGAAACTATAAAAAGTAATAACTACATTTTATACAGTTTTGATAATCAATGTTAGTAAGGTTATTACAATGCGGCCGATCGCTCTGGAGTAATCAATCAACTGTCAACTTCACGCCTGATCGAGTTCATTAAGCTTGTGTGCGGAGATGTAAAGGACTATGGGTAGTATGTGTCGAAACCCTCTTCCAGCAAGTGGACCTGGAGATTGTCCATGTCCAGACTTGCAATTGTCTGGCTACATTTCATACTCTCAAACCACTGGGAGTCATCTTCTTTAGAATGTCTGTTGAACTGTAATTAATTAATTGAATCAAATCAATTCATTATAAAACTGTCAATGGTTTTGGTATTAATAATTTCAAAAGCGATTAATTTATCATAAAGTCTTAAAATTTATCTTAAATTTCAACAGACTGCCCAGCTAAGTCTTATAAATTCTAAACAAATCAAAACCTTCCTTGTTTGAAAAATAAGCCAAAAAAATATCCCTAAACATATGAAAATGGCTCATTTTTGACAATGAATTATAGAAAATCGACCATGCTCTGGATAATAAAAAAAAGAATGAATAAATATGACAAATACTAATTAGTGTTGTTAGCTTGGATCTTTTATTTTGTAATGATTGCTGCATGATTGATGATTTTGTACACCCTGTCACAGTAAAATCCATCCTGGTTTATAAAATATTTCAATATATCTGTGAGATGGTTTATGAACGTACAATATTTGTTGCTCTTTCTATGTAATAATCTAGTACGTTTTTAAATTCAGGTCCGATAACTTTAATTTGTTGATCATTAAGAAAATCTGCATAGCCGACAAATTAAGTTTTCTCCGTTATAATAAAATACCAATTTACTGACTAGTTGGACAATAGCAAGTTTGTTGTCCCCCTCGACAGCAACTAGTTGCTGTCTTGGGGGACAATAAACTTGTTATCGTCCTCATAGCCAATAATTGGTATTTAATATCTTCCATGTAATTGGTTTTTTCTTGGGTAAGAAAGGGATTCTATAAGAGTGCATATATCAAAGAGTAAGTTTATGCAAAATAACAAGAGAAATTCCGAAAAGAATTTTTTGCCAATTTACTGTGGGCCGTATATCATATCACAGCATCATCTTCATTTCTTGAGTTTTTTTAATGTAATTTACCTAAGATTTGTAAAAACATTTGTAAAAAACAATTAAGTATTATAGAACCTAAACATATGATTGAAATTTATATATGATGCAGAGATAGACACAAACTTTAATATAATCTCAAAAGCAGAAGAACAAACCTTTTTACGATGGTTTGGGTAGGGGTTTTGATATATTTGATCGTTATGGCGTTGTGGTTTTCTCTGCATCTGTTGCACAGAGGATAGATACATCTCTTCCTCCTCTTTTAATTGCGTTTTCTTTGGACGAGAGGCCGAAGGTAATTTGCGAGAACTCGATGTGCAGTCTTCTGCTGTGATACCTACTGCTGACAGAGATCCAAACTGCTGATAAATCTGTTGTTTGTTGATCTTTTGTGGGGATAAACTTGGTAAACCAATTTTAAGTTTAGAAGGCAACATTTTGAATTTAGCAAAACTAGGTTTGTACGAAGATACAAGACTGACATCATTGGAATTGAGTAATTTCTTCACATCAGCGATGATTTGTGTTATTACAGACATAGAGCATGCGATTTCATCTTCCTGTTTATCAATGACAACCAGATTTGTCGATTCTATTTCATCAACGTCATTCTTGAGTTTCTTGATAACGTTTTCTATTTCTCTGTGCAAGTTTTCTCCTTGTTTGTCAAGAGTTGATTTCAAATTGTGAGATTTTTTTCTCAGATCGGCTTTCTGAACGGAGATGCTGAATGCAATCTCTTGGTATTTTGGATAAATAGAATTCTCCAGTTCTTTTAAATCTCTCTGTAATGCCTCATTCTTATCTTCTAGAAATTTCAAAATATCGGCTTGTTTGTGTCCTAGATGTTCATTAGAGGATACACATTGCAGACAAATAGGAACGTCACACTGCTTACAATAAAGTTCGCATAACTTCGTGGAATGATTTGCACAGTAAAGAGGCGATCCTCTCTTTTTGAAAGGAACTACTCTGTGTTCTGTAGATTCATCCGAAAGATGTTCCCCAACACAGGATTTACAAAAATGTAATTTACAAAAGTCACAATACATAGTGGGGACAGGAGTCTCACAGAGATGGCACCGTAATACATCTTGGGCACTTCTACGGGGATCCATGGCCAGTTTTAATTTAATAGAAATCTACAAAGATTAAAAAATAGTTTTGTTAATAACCTTTGATTTTATTGATATCCTTGGATATCAATTTTCGTTGATTTACTGAAAATCACAGTTTCAAAAGTACTCAAATGCATGTCTTATGATCTAACAAAATTCATTTATTTCTGTTTGATGATTTCAATATTTATGAGGTTTTACTATGATTTAGCCCAGATGGCAAGGTGAAAATTGTACATTTCGGGTAACTTAAACGTCGTAATAATCTGAAAAATATAATACCGTATATCCGATAATTTTCGCGATTTTCTCATTTTCGCTGTTTTGCGATCACTTTTACATCCCAGAGTTTTGAATATGCAAAAATTAAATAACGAATTATTTCTGAAAGAAGCTTTTTAAATCGCAAAAAATGACTGACGCAAATTAGAAATGTTCCTCAATTTAGTTTGATAATGTCAGGTTGAAGTCATCGTCTAACACAGTAAGAAATGTGAAATTTCAAAAAAGTAATTCACCTCGTAAGTAATTTTCATGTTTTATTTGATTGAATAATTCCTAGCTCTCCAATTTAATGAAAACCAACATTCTAGAAAAAATAAAACGTTATATGTATCTGAACGTCACCATCGAGATGAATATTACATTTGATGGTTTTGACATTGAAATGATTGTTTATCATCATTTTTATTGTCACATTATTATTTTTTGTTTCTCACTGTGTTTGGCGATGACTTAAACTTGGCGTTAGATAATCTGATTCCACTTAATTTGAAGTCTGTATCGATTATTCACTAAATCAAATAATACAAAAGATATAACTGTTTTTAGGTCAAAAAGAAGATTAAGCTTATTTATATCTACAATATTCATCTTGCCCTTCGAGTTCATTAAATATTGTACCTCGATGGTTGCTAAATTATCGTATTGATTTAAAAGAAGAAACAAGCAAAAATTGTTTAATCGTCCAGACTTGTTTAGACATTGCACTTCAATGAACATTTAATTTAGTGGATCAGGTCAAAAACTAAGCCACAAATGTTGGTATACAACAAGTTTGATAAAAGTAATTTGAAGTGATCTACTTTATCTTTACCTCATAGTAGAACATTTCTGCAAGTACATGCTCGCACAACAGTCTACGTTCCTGTGAACGTTTTTCAGATCGTACAATTTTTTGTTTGTCAAGTTTGATATAACTTTCAGTGATTCATTGGATTAAATTAGCAAGTACTTATTTTATATTTAAAACATCTCTTAAACATTAGCTATTTGTTCATAAACGAAGTAAAATTTTCAACAATCCAACTTACCTGTCTTTTACTCTCTGGTCTTGTTATCTGGTGTAATGATCACGTGGTTATTTTACATAGAGCAGAGGTGGATTTAAAGGGTCGACGTATTCTATTTTAAATGTTTTTATTAAACGAGAAACAATTTCACGCGAAATCTGTTTTTTTAAAAATAATATATCGAATTAAAAAAATTCGACATCAATTACTTTCTAACGAGTTTCATTTTGACCGATAATTTAAAAACGTGTTTTTTAATCGATGTTACTTAAATCAAAGATACAATAATTATGATTTATTATATCTACTTTTATTTAACGATATAATATTAATTCAATATATTTTGCTGATTCCCTGAAAATAACCGTAAAACAAACTGATTCCTGGCAAATCAAATGATTTCCTGCGAAAACGTGCATCAGTTCGATAAACTGATACACAGATTCGGAACAATTAGTAATTTCTTTTAATCAAAGAAAAAAATCCTGATTAACTCCGAACAAAATCATAAATATTCATAATTATATAATATAATTCTAGTTGTAACATCCTTTTTGATTGGCTATACTAATTCATCTATATCGAATGATATAACATGCCTACGTTGATTGTTTGTGTGGGTGTAATAAAACAGTTATAAAATACAAATGAGGGAGTCAGCAAGATTCCAGCTCCCCGAGAGCAAGTCTTTTTCCGTGACCCTGCAGATTCAAACAGCTTTCCAGAAATGCCCATTTTCAGGATGTGAGAGGAGGGAAAGAAAGGAAGATCAAACATCACGTGCAGAGCACACTTCTTCCCAGGATCTTCAAAGATATTAGACCGTTACGACCACTGGATGAACCCTCCAGTTTTCTGCTTTGACACATGCAGATTTGTCAGAAGCAGCTGATTACTTGAACTCTTCCATGATGATTCTTCAAAATGCAGTCCAAACCTAGATTCATACTTACCCACGTGCCGTCTACAATATTCTATGTTTATGACATGTGGTGATAACGAACAGTGTTCAAATTAAAAAGTTCAAAGGAAAATTACGAAACAGGAGCAGAGCAAATACGGACCTCTTTAAAAAAATAGAGGTAGGATCAGGTGCCATGGAGGAGTGAGCATCCTCTGCTGACCGGTCACAGCCGCCGTGTGCTCTTTGTCGTAATTGGGAAAAACGGAAACGTCTGTTGACAATTAGGTGATTAATAATGGTCTAACGATTAGTATGAAAAATGTCAGCATGCGACCCAGTGGAAGATTGTATTTGCTGACAAGGTCGTTGTATCGACCATAGAACTTACAAAAAGATGACTTCAAACGAGACTGTTGATAGTCCTATTTTATCAACTTTGTCAGTAGCTTGCCTCGCCTTAGAAACTGTTCATACGAAAGCATGTCCTTGCGTATCGAATTAACTTAGAGACAAAAACACCATATGCAGGTGATGAAGGTATATTGCTACATGATATAAACCTGTTTCCGTCTTGTATTTTAATTACCCCTGGATAGGTCAACTTATACATCAAAGGAATAAATTATAATAAAAAAAATGTTTCATGACAGGACGCCCAAATACTCCTTTTTGAAATTTGAGTTGACCCAGAAAAGAGAAACAACTCAATCCACTTTTTGCAAAAGGTGGGTCAATCTATTGTGTACATTTCCGTATATGTCTTGTTTGAGTATTGCAATACGCACTGTACGTAGATATAAAATATCATGGTTTTGAGAATGTCTATTGAACTGCAAAATCAAATAAATCAAATCGATAATATACTAATCAAACCATTGACCTAAGGCATCATGAGAACACTTTATTTGAATATGTATAATATAATCAATCAATTCACAGGTAAACATTAATAAATAAAACGTAATATAATTATAAATAAAGCAGTTTGAAAATAATATGATATAATGTCAGCTCATATAAAAAAATGGGTGATCAAGATACTATATACTGCCCTACATAGAGAATTACCTTTTCTGTTTTGAGACACTTCGTTCTTTGTTACGCGTAATATAATAAAAAAAAGTTCGAGTTCACGAGCTTTAAAACATTCTTTGTTGTTTTTGTCTGTTCGTTTGAAATATATAGAAGTACAGCTACACCACCCTGTTAAGGGGGATGTACGACCATCTTGTATACATGTGGACCAAAATGTAAAGACATTGTTTATCTTAAATTGACTTGTTTATGCCAAAACTGACTAAAACTGTCGTCAAAAGATATAAAACCAATAAATCACAAACACAAAACCAATAAGTCTGAGGGTTTACGTGTTGTTTTGTTCGCAAATTTCTTACAGGAGTACAAAACAATGCCTTTGTTAATCACATATATTTGCGCAGCTGCAGACTTTATTGAAGATTTAAAAATCTGAAAAATATGACAGGTGTGCATTGGTGTCCACTCTACAACCATTAATATTGTTAAGAAAAAATATATAATATATAATATAATAAACTCGTTTTAAAATTGTAAACAAACACACAAACACAAAAGAAGAGAAAAGAAAACAAGAGATACCAAGAGAGTACGAGAGAGGAGAGAATTCATTAATTGTTATATATGATTTTTAACGTTTAAATGGTTCAAAGTTAGGTATTTAAGTACATGTCAAGGCATGGCCTGGTTGACACCGTCCAGCACGTGGATATGGAGTGTTTCCATGTTCGGGAATGTCTGGTTACACTTCACACATTCAAACTGTTGAAAATTATCTTTTCGAGATTGTCTGCGAAACTGCAAAATGAATATCATCAATGAAATGCCAATGAGTTATATAAATCTGAAACAAAAGGACAAAAAAAACAAAAAAAACAACAACAACAAAAACCCAGAATATGTGAAAATTTAAAATTAGAAACAGTTCTAGATAATAGAAAACTAAGTAAATCAATCAACGGCTAAATATTGATTTTCAATGTCTGGATAATGAGAAAGTAATCGGTTTAATGTCATAAATATAAATTGATGCCAAATACTAGTAAAAGAAAAAAAACCCAACGTTAATATCTTAATATATAATAGAAATTTCGCATCAGATTTTATTAAATATGTTAAATATAACCAAAGCTCGATTCTGAACAGGAAACCTTACCCGTCCAAATGCTTTTCTTGGAAAGCTGTGAACATAGACGGCACCTGAGTGGTCGGGTCAGGATAAGATTCTGGAAGATGCGGATGTGGTACGTAGGATCTTCGAGGGCTCACTTCATGGCTATGCTGAAGTGACTGCATCTCGGGTTTCTTCCTCAATTGCTCTCTTCTCTGTGTGCGATCTTGTTTTGAACGACGCATCCTAGTCACATTTAATTCTCGTTTTGAAAAGCCTCCTATCCGTTGCCCGACCATCGAATGGTGTAGGTCGGGGAAATCATATTCTTGTTCTATGTGGCGCTTTGAATTTGTATTTCGTTTTGTGGATTTTTGAGATGGTTGACGGTTTGTTATTGTCATTTTTTCATATGTGTGCCTGGATTTCAGTTTGTCTTGTTTCGTCGTTCATTGGATAGTCCTTGCCAATGCAGTGGTTGTAATATTATTTTTGTTCAAAACACGTTTCTACACGTCTTTTCGCCCAATGTAACGTGTTCGGGTGTATGAAATGCCTGAATGCTGTGAAGCATGAATAGTGCTATCGACCTTATATACGGGGTATGTAGCGATGAGCAGAACAATAGAAATCGACAACTAATCTGGCGGTAGTCGGAGATAAAAGGGAAATAATGCGTATTTATGAATTCATGTCAGCTTTAAACATATGGTAGAAACATAATACAAGTACGTGCTCGTTCGGCAGTTTACGTTCCAGAGAATGTTGTTTGATCTTAAACATTTTTGTTTGTAAATTTTAAAATAATGTACGAGCGATTTATTTGAAAAAATCAACAAACACTTGTTTCATAATTAAATCGTCTCTGAAACATTAGCTATTTAAGAAATAAAGTACGAGTTTTCGTGAATGTTGCAGAATAACCTCCGAGGTCGAGAAATGTTGTTTAGAAATATAAAAGCCGAGGCTCGAAGCCCCGGCTTTTATATTTCTAAACAACATTTCTCGACCTCAGATGTTTTTCAACAGTGTATATCAAAATTAAGATTGTCTCCCAATCGCCTAGCCACGAAACTGGAAGGTACAATAATACACACAGAGCCCAAAGGAACTGCTTTTCATGTAAAAAGCTATGTTGAAGATGAAATCCATTTTATCTTAGTGTGTCCAGTATATATCGTATACCGCAAAAAATATATTAAAAAGTACTTTTATGAGAAACCATCAATGTTCAAACTGCTGCAATTGTTATATATCGTATACCGCAAAAAATATATTAAAAAGTACTTTTATGAGAAACCATCAATGTTCAAACTGCTGCAATTGTTTAATAACGAACATTTTAAAGATATGTGTAACCTCGGCAAATATATTTACTTTAGTATGAAGTTAAGAACCAATATCTGTAATTAAGTTTAGATGTTGTTCTTTTGATATTTCCCCTTTACTTATGTCATATTTCATATTTATGTATGTGCCAGGGTCTCCTGTAAAACACCCACTTCTGTACTTTATTATGTTCTTGTATAATCTGACGAGCTGCAAAGCTTAAAGAAATAAAGAATGAATGAATGATCACGTGGCTTATTTTAAATCACGTGGCTTATTTTAATATTGAAGAGGTGGATTTAATTAAAGGGGCGCATTCTTATTTTTCAATGACTGTAATATGTTTCTAATAAATGAAACATTTTATGAGAAAATTGATATCAATTGCTTTCTGATGTTTATTTAATTTTTTAAAAACTCACTTGAATCGATTTCAAAGTATTGAGAGATACTTCTACATAGTGTTAGTATAATTTATTTTCTAAGAATAGGATTTAGTTTTTTTAAATTAGAGTTGAACAAACTTATTCTTTAATTTTCGCGACAATTTTACAAAACCTGAAAAAAATCAATAAAACATAACATTAGTCATAAAGGAACTTATAAGTGACTAAAACGTCTCAAAGACGGACGATGTGTGGCAGTCGTGTGACTAAAACCCCACAAACGTTTAAATAAATACTGTACAATTACATAGTAAAGCTCGGACGAAATGAAGTTCCTTAGTCTGTGACTATAACGCCATTACAAGGTTTTCTAGCAGGTGACTTAAACGCCACTACAAGTTGACACAAACAGAAGGTGACAGACGATTAGGATGGGAAGTGCAGATTTGTCACCCCTCAAACTTCAATCAACATGAAGAAGTGTATCGCCTGGTCAAAAACACATTTCACGATATCACCCTTTTTAGCAACATTCTGGGTCTTCTAAATCGGAACAGGGTCACCAACATTGCTTTCACGCTACTTGTCGACTTTATCTAAATAAAAATATATATGAAATTTACCATTATACTTTTGCATGAATATATATATATGTACATGTATATTGTTTTAGAAGACCCAGGCCGTGGGAGAAGATGGTGATGCCGTTTAGGAATGTGTTCGGACCAGGTGAGCGAATTTCATGTTGAAGTTTCACGGAAGAAAAGAACACTAAACTTGTCATCCTAGCCAGAAGTTTGTCAACTTCTTACTGTGCTTACTTTGTAGTGGTATTTTAGTCACTGGATAATTACAGAACCTTGTAGTGGCGTTTTAGTCACTGTCAAAAGAACATTGCTCTCTCGTTATAAACTTATAGTATCTGTCTGAGGAACCTTTTTTGGAGTTTTAGTCGCTGGCTGGAGAACATCATTTTTGTATATGATCCCTCTTGAGCCCCGGCTCATTATATAGAATGTCTCTCATCCTTCACATCCCTAAAGGTATGCTTGGATGGTGGACCATTTTTTTGGTCACCTTTTCAAACTCTTAGTGACGTAATGGTTTAATTCACTTCAATCTCCTTTCGTTTGATTTGTGAATTTTCCGAGACTCTGGCACATTTCTAGTTACATGTTACTGCATTTAAAAAATATTAGAAACCATCAGACACGTTGTCTGCCAATGAGTTACACACATTTGAAAAAAGTATTTTTCAACATACTGTTGTTTTGAAATCTCATGGTAGGTCACAGAAGTATAAAAAAAAACCCTGGAACACTGTTAATAACACTGACGACATTCAAGGTTTGAATTTCAAGGTGATGAGATAGAAAGACCCGCCTATATCTGACCTTCAATGTTGGCTCCATAAGAAATTTTGCCATACATGATTCAGATATGCCCGAATGATATGGATTCTAATATTAGAATGATATGATTCCATTGTGATAACTTCATTTAACTTCTGATATAATGCCTCGATTAATAAAATTAATTATGTCCGAATGCTATAAGGATCAATTGAGGCAATAATTTTTTAGTATAATCTTGGAGAATTAAGAAGGTCAACCAACAATATAAGCTATGTAAACGTTTATTGGCAAAATCACATTGTATATTCTATGAGCCGGTCCTATGATATCGCGGTAGTTAAATCATTTTCTCGAAAGATCTATCAATACGAAAATATTTCCAGAATCTAATGTGTGTTTTCTCTATTATATACCTCAGTGATGTTTAGCGTGCCTCTGTTTACCATGTCTAAAAATATCCCGACGTCAAATGTCAATTTCAGCGCGTGCTACTATACGTAAACAGAAATACCGCGATACCATAGAACCCGCGATATGATAGGAAACAAGTATATACTGTAAAATCAACAGTTTGAAAGACTGTAAAACCAAATAATAAATAAACAATTCAAAGGAACAAAAAACTTGTACCTCAAAACTAAAATTTTGAATTAATAAATCAGAAAGTAGGTAAACTGCATTAAAAGCATGTTTTGGAACTGAGTTTAAAATTTGTGTTTTCATACTTGACTCTATTTCATTAAAAATAACAATTAATTCAAATACAAGAGAGTTGTTTAACAATGACACGTAATTAATTCACATCCACCAACACATGTACCAACCCCTGTAAACTATCCTAGCAATGTTTGATTCAATACAGAGACCATCACTTCATCTTCATGAATGGAGCATTTCAGCATGTTGGCAGTTCACAAGTAAGTAGGTCATATGTCAATAGATCAGTAAGTCACAGGTCGGTAGTTCACAGGTCAGATGGTCAGGGGATGTCCTGGTCGATACAGTCCAGCACATGGATCTGGAGAGTGTCCATGTCTGGACATGTCTGGTTACACTTCGGACACTCAAACTGCTGCGGCTCCTCTCCCTCCTGAGATCCACTGTGAGACTGAAAGATCAACCAAATTAATTATTCAGTGGGAGATTAAAATAATTGATTTATTAATAGGGGGTCAATATAAACAATGCACCTAATGCAAAGTCAATAATGTTGAATCATTTAATCCATTGCGTCTAAATTTTAATAGGTACCCCTTATCAACCAACATTAAAGACAGTCTTCATTCATTATATAAACATACTATTAAATCCATGAAATTACATGCCAATGAACATCTAAAAAAAATATGGCTCCAATAAATTTATAAGACCAAAAAATTGGTTTTTTTTGCTTTCAATTCTTATAAAATAACCATTGATTTGTTTTGCTCAATAGTTCAGCCACAATAGGCCAATGACCTGTTAGCCCTGATATACAATGACCAAAGATTTTGTCTGACCATTACAAGCTTACCTGTCCCATGGTCATATTAGGAGACACAGCCCCTGCCCCTGTGGCGGGGCCGGGGTACGACTGAGTTGTATAGGTTGGGGGCTGGTAAGGGCTGCCATGGTTCTGTTGCCCCACCCTCAGGTGTTGCTGGAGGGAGTGCTGGTAGCCCTGGTTGGCGTGGCGCTGCTGCATTTCCTGGAACTGCCGCTTAGAGAAGTTCTCCATCTCGTCCAGCAGCTGCTGATTTCGGAGTTGGGCTTGCTTCAACTCGTTCTCCAGCTGGCTTTTCTCTGCGTGGAGTTGCTCTCTGGAGTCTCTCTCTGCGTCAAAGTCGGACTTCCACACCTCCGCCTTTAAATAAAAAACAAAACACTTTCTCTCAATAAAGGAGTGACTTTTACATATCAATATCAAACCCATGACTGATTGTAAATTAAAGTATTTTAATGGTAAAAGAACTATGTGCGGAATAAAGCGTTTTTATGCCCCAAAATTCAAAGTTATGAATAGAGCATTAGAAATTTGCTAAAAGATAGGTTAATATATATCTAGTTCAGGTTTATAAAGAGAAATTGTCTAATCGAAGTCATAACAGAAACATGATATGTTTATAATTAGCTAATTTCACAGAAAGTACGTATTTTAGCCAAAAATGGAGGATTTCCTATCAGTTTTTTGAAAAGGAAACATCGAGCGCATGCTTGCTCCAACACCATTTTTTAATATGATATGCAAAATAATATGAACAATAATATATGTTAAAATGGTTTTGGAGCAACACTGCGCTCTATAACTTCTACTCTTGAATATGAAGAAAAACAGATGAAATTTTCATGCTTTTGAGAAAATGCGGGAAATGGCCCATTTACGTGACGTCATAGAAGCACGAGGAATGATCGATATTGAAAAACTTTTAGATTTCTGTAACAAGCATATTCAGTTCTATATTTTATCAAAATATCTTTACGATATGATGTTTTTTCAAATTCATAAAACACGGGGGCAGAAATTAGACCTTATTGCATATAGTTCTTTAAGCTTCTATGCATGAATATAAAAAAGCTGGGTAAAAGCAAATGAAGTTATTAATATTAAGATGAAAACATTCAAAATTAAGATACATGTTAATTCTGATGTTTCTACTGACATAAATTTTCTACACTATTCACATGCATGGCAGAGATTATCTTTTTTCATGAATTTTCCCAACTTTCCACTATATACCTGCTAGACATTTCAATGTTTACAGAAATGAGCTGTCCTTCTTGTCACCTACTCGAAAGTCCTGAACACTGTACATATTCCAAAAAGCCCCCCTTCTCATCTTTATATAAATCATGAACACATTTTTAAACACTCCATTATATCTCCATTCTCACCTGAGCCCTCAGCACAGGTACCACATTGTTGAGTTCCTCCTTAATCTTCTTATTCTCCTCCTCCACTTTTTTCAGTTTCTCCTCTCGGTAGTTAATGGCCTCCTCTCCGGCATATACCTGTGCCGTCAGACGGCCGATCTGGTCCAGTAACTTCTGCTTCTCTGTTTCTGTACAACCACTCTGTACAGGTAAAAAAGAACATTGGACAGGTACAGGATTAGTACATTATAGGACAGGTACAGAAAAAGTACATCATAGGACATATACATGACAGATCAAATACATCATCAGCTAGACTTTAAATCAAGAATGTTCAATTGGCAAGTCTTTGAATATCATATATGTGTTTAATTTTATTGACAAAGAGAGGATATTACATATTTGTGCTGTTACTTTCAACGTTGATGATCAGTTTTCTTACCTGTTCCTGCATGCGGACTTTATCGTACTTCTCGGACACATTCTTATGGTCAGACACCAACTGGTTGAATGACTGTCTGAGTTCTACGGACGTTTTCCTAGAATGTACATGTCATGTAAACATAATTGGTAAAGCTTGCTGTTTTAGCAACTTTTGTATTCAATTAATAGATATACTGAACAGCCCTTGTTCATGAAAAGATTATATAAATGAGAAATTGGACTCAATACTTCTGTTTCTGCACTGAATACCTCTGAACACATGCTATAGAAAACCATCTCTTTAGTTCTTTGTTAGAATTTCTCTTATTCTTTCAAAACTCATATTTTTTCACACATCCCCCTGCCCGTGTGCTTGGTGCATCTTTTTTGCTCCCCCTACTTAGAGCATCACTCCTCCCAAGTACTTGGGGTTTTGGTGAAAATTTATCACATCTTCCAGGCCCCTATATACCCTTACTTAACCCACCCTCACTACCCCCATACTTTGCCTGCCTCTCCCCCTCCATTTTGCCTGTCCTTATATTTGTACTCAGCCCTCAACTCTCTTCCCCTGTACTTTATGTCTTGTAAATTATTATTTCTTTTTTAGCTTTTCTTTCACTTTTTATTTTATTTAATTGTAAGCCCCCGTACTTGGTGTTTTGGTGCTCCTTCCTCTCGGCATTGAGGGCGTCCTCGTAACTTTTCAGAGACAGTCTGAGGGTCTCCACCAGCCCCGCGTCTTGGGCCCGCTGTCTCTGGAACTCGTCGTATTGTACCGCACTGCTGTGTTCTAGCTCCTGAAGACTGTGCAAAGGACACAAAATACAGTAAAACATGGATATAGCACTACACTCCTGTGTTCTAGCTCCCTGTGTTCTTGCTCCAAAAGTCAGTGTTCAGAAATGGTCAATCTATCATCATTAAGTGTGTACAGGACACAAAATGGTCAATTTATTTTTACAAACTTTCATAATCTTTACCATCACATATCATCTATTTATAGATTGAAGCTGTCTGGATAATTTCCAATTCTAAAGATAATTTTTTTTACACTTACTATAAATTTAATGTTTTTACTTTAAACAAGTGTAAAATTCTAAAGCCTGGTTGATTTATCCATATGATCTCTTAATACATGTATACATTTTTAATCCAGACCTTCAGATAGTATTCTATTTGCATTTGACATAATGTTTTAACCCTACTATATATTTTTAATATAAAAGGAAGTTTAGGTGGTTGCACTTTCTACTGTTTAAAAGACCAGTATGCTACTATGTGTCCCTGACTTTGGGTAATACTGTGCTTTTACAATAAGTTTAATAGTCAGGGGGCAGTGTGGACTTACCGGCCACTCTTTTTCTCCAGGGCATCATTTGCAGCCTCCAGTTTATTCTGGGACTCGGTGACCTGGGAGATGAGGGTCAGAACCTGACTCCGAAGACTCTGAACATCACTTGTATAGGCCTTGGTCTGAAAGTATACCAATAAATAAACATAGGTAATCACATATTACAAAGCTCACCGAGACGAGGCATCATCTTTATGAAGCATCCCCATTATGAGACCACCTTTATCATATTATATGAAAATCATAGTTAATGATCTTGGATATTCATGGATACTGTTTTGACACAATATTGTATATCATATGTTAAAAAATTGTATGATAATCATATGTATATTTCATACTGTATATAAGACAAATGTTTATCAATACAATAATATAAAATACGATATTGCATCCTATGATACTTACAATATGTATCATATAATACAGTGTAATACTGTGATAAATAATGATACAATATGATATTGTAACATATGATATTACATTTTATTGTGTTATACATTATTGTATTTGTTCACATAATACAATATCATAATATATAATTTATGATACAATATAGTATTATATGATACAATATCATATCACATAATACATCGAAATATTGTAACACATGATATTATACTGTTTAATAAAATATGATATTGAATTGTATGATATTGTATCATATTTGATACATAATATGTTGTATCATATGATATGATATAATTTGATACAACATTGTATCATATCATATGATACAACATCATATGATATAGTAATATATTATATAATACAATATCATATTATACAAAATTGTATCATATCATATATATTATACATATGTAACAATCACAGATATCAGGTTAGCTTTACGGCCCTGTATTTTAAACCCGGCTGGGTATTACCCACAAGTCTGTTATTTAACACGTGATCGTGTGTGACGTAGTAGAATCTAGCCATTTTTCCGGGTGTGCGGTCGTGTTGCAAGAGGGGCGCACGATTTTTCTACCAGCATGTGTATGCATATAGCTGCTTGGCTTACTTCATAACACGGGCACGGAAAACAGACCGTGGTGAGTAATGTACAGTGTATTCGATATGTATTCTTGTTATTTTTGCATGTAAAGTAAAACTTTGTAGTTTAACATATTTCTAAATATAGCTTGGCTAGCATTCACAAAACTTACCTGTGTTGTTCACTCAGGTGTGACAGTGGAGAGAAAGTTTAAATACCCTATTCTTATTTCTATCGATAACTTTGAACGCCTTTTGTATTTGTATTTTTCTTCTCCTTTTAAACGTATTTTTCTACTGTAGAGATATTTTTTGGTAAAGTGAATTAAATGGTTTGGGCGGAAGTGAGTATCCGGAAGTGGAAGCCATATTGGTTTAAACTTTGTTTACATGTTACCATGCATATGTATTTTAATCAATATAGACAGCTATAAGATATCATTTACTATATTAATATAATAATGTTGCCTATGGTTGTTGCCTACATAGATTTATATACGGTGCGTATTGATACAGTTGATTTATTAGTGTTGACTTTGTAGCGTTGTGACAGTGGTCGATGAGCATGAGGTAGCACACGATTGGATCCGATAGGACTTTGTTTCACTACCACGCCACACCACAATCAGTTCTAGGACTACAGCCCCAGAAATAGTGATGAGGGTGGATTGTGAATGTCATTATTGAACCATCAGCGCAGGCGTCCGTATCTAGATGTCGATGGTTGAGCTAAGTGGAACCTATAGTGATAGGACAAGTGGACAAGAAGTTTTCTTGTGAATGTTTGGCAACATAGATAATATAAACGTTACTGTATAAGTGTGTTTGAAAACTGAACATTAATAGTAAGATCATTTAGCTGTCTCTATATATATATATATATATATATATATATATATATATAGCTAGTAATTGTCAAGAAGGGAATTTAATTTTTGGGGTTTAGATTTAAGCAATTAGGTTTTTTTTTTGAACGAGAGTGAGTGTGTGAGTGAGGATGAAAGTGAGTGAGAATTATTTGTAAATATTTTCTATTGATTTATTTTCTTGTAAATAAATTCATTAATTGAAACTGTTTTGAGTGTTATTTGGAGATCGCCTGGCTCAACCACGTTACATTTGGTGGCAGCGGTTGTTGACAACCTGTCGTTCTCCAAATCAGTCAAGATTGTTTTAATTGTGAAGGTTTGCCAAACTTAAATACAATAGTCAAACGATAGATATTATAATTTAGATTGATAGGCTCAGTGAGTTGTTAATCCCAGGTTGTGTGCTGATTATAGTATACCTAGAGGTAAGTTAAAGTATGGTTCACCAATAAAGTGTTAGGAGGTGAGTATACCAGATAAAAGTAAAAAGTTCAGTATTTAGACATTGGGTGCTGATCATCTTGAGGTATACTGGTTCACTTCAGTATTTATTACCATGTCTACTATCACGGAAATGGAGAAACTCTTGGAGATGGGAACCAAGATGGGACTAAAAGATGAAGAACTTAAACAATTTGTGCGTGATGAACAATCTCGTATGCGTGATGAACGGGAAAAGGATAGAACTGAAAGACAGGCAAGAGAAGAAAGAGAATTTAAGCTACAAATGGAAAAAGAACACAGTGATCGCGCTCGAGAAGAACGGCAGCATCAACTTGAAATGGAAGCCAGAAAAGAACAGTTCGCCGCATCCGAGCATCAAAGAAAAATAGAAGAACTTGAAGCTGACCAACAGTTCCAAGCAGTTGCAGCAGAGAAAACGCAGAAATCATCCATGGAATCAACTCACGTCATTGAAACTCACCAACCAATGAAAGGTCCTAAATTACCCCCTTTTGACGAAACAAAAGACAATATTGATGCATATATTCAGCGGTTCGAAAGATATGCTACTGCACAGAATTGGATCCGCATCAACTGGGGATCACATCTTAGTGCACTTTTGACTGGAAAGGCTTTGGACGTTTTCGCTAGATTACCACCGTCCAGTGCTCTTGATTATGATGAACTTAAGAACGCACTTTACAAACGATTTGAAATGACGGAGGATGGTTTCCGGAAGAAATTTCGAACATCAAAACCTGATAGAAGTGAGACGTTTTCACAGTTCTCTTCTAGACTAGACAGTTATTTAGAACGCTGGATTGAACTATCAGAATCTACCAAATCGTATGAAGAACTGAAGGATCTCATTCTAAGGGAACAATTCCTATTGTGTTGTAATAAGGAACTTTCACTTTTCCTTAAGGAAAGATGTCCATCAAATATCCAGGAAATGGCACAGTTCGCTGATCAATTTGCCGAAGCCAGAACTAATACTTCGTTTTTCCTCACACAGAAGCCATTTGGATTCGAAAGAAACCAACAAAATAATAGACAATACAACGATCATCAGTTTCAATCCAAAGACATTGTGCAAGCTACATCAACTAATCAAAGAGGATGTTTTATATGTGGAAGATCTGGACACAAAGCTAATGATTGTGATTTACGTAGAACAGTTAGAAACCAAATCAACAGATTTAGTGATGGCGGTCGTGAAAAATCCGGTAACAATAATACACGATACAGAAATCAGAATCCAAGTACAGCTAGACAGCAAACTAACAACAAAAATTTTGAAAAATTCCAAGGAAATCAACGTCATGGAAATTATCGACAAGGCCAAGGATCGTCAGTAATCGACAAACAAATAGACTTACCCTATGTTAGTGAAACTGTGACATTTATCGAGACGAACATGCCAATTGTGAAAGGATGCATCGGTGATAGAATCATCAACGTTCTCAGGGACACTGGTTGCAGTCGTGCTGTGATTAGAAGAGATCTAGTTGAACCCGATCAGATGACAGGACAAAATCAAAAGTGTATTCTAGCAGATGGAAGAGTTGTCGAAGCAGATCTAGCTGAAGTTGAAATAGATACGCCTTACTACACCGGTACAGTGATTGCTTGGTGTTTTGACAATCCGTCATATGACTTGATCCTCGGAAATTTCAATGGTGTAAGAAATCCAGATGATCCTGATACGTCATGGATTCAATCGACTGGAATATCAGCAGCAGTACAGACTCGTGCACAAGCAAAGAAACGGAGTACGATCTATAAACCATTAAGAGTTCCTGATGCAGTCTCAGACGTTACACCAAAAGAGATCGCGCAAGAACAACAAACAGATCAAACATTAGAAAAGTTAAGAACTTTAGCCAAAGACAATTCAGAAAAATCATATAAAGATGGAGGAAAAACCAAGATTTATGAACGGAACAATATTATGTACAGGGATTTCACAAGTCCAAAATGTTCAAACGGCAAGGTTTTTCAACAACTCATTGTGCCAAAGAAATTCAGAAACGCAGTGATGAAACTAGCTCATGAAACAATAATGGCAGGTCACCTTGGAGTCAAGAAAACTACAGATAGATTAACATCAGAATTCTACTGGCCTGGTGTTCAAGCAGATATAAGAAGATACTGCCAGTCCTGTGATATTTGCCAAAGAACAATCCCGAAAGGAAGAACCAAACCAGTACCACTTGGAAGGATGCCAATAATTACCACACCATTCAAACGAGTAGCAGTTGACCTACTAGGGCCACTCGATCCACGAACCACCAAAGGAAACAAATACATACTTACCTTGGTTGACTACGCAACTCGATATCCAGAGGCTGTACCATTACCAGGAATAGAAACAGAACGTGTGGCAGAGGCTTTGGTCGATATATTCAGCCGAGTAGGAATACCAAGAGAAATGTTGTCTGATCAAGGATCACAGTTCACTTCAGACCTAATGAAAGAAGTCAGTCGATTGTTATCCTTGAAGAGAATCACCACTACTCCTTACCACCCAATCTGTAACGGATTAGTAGAGAAATTTAATGGTACTCTGAAGCAAATGTTGAAAAGAATGTGTGCAGAAAAACCAAATGATTGGGACAAATACATCAATGCATTACTATTTGCGTATCGAGAAGTACCTCAAGAGAGTTTAGGCTTTGCACCATTTGAACTTTTGTATGGTCACACAGTACGAGGTCCTATGCAGATACTCAAAGAACTGTGGACGGAAGAAATTCCAGATGATGACGTCAAGACTACATACCAGTATGTCATAGACTTAAGAGAGAAATTAGAGGAAACATGCAAGATTGCCCATGAACAGCTAGAGAAGGCGCAACAGAAACAGAGAAAATACTACAACAAAAAGACAAAAGTCAGAAAAATGAAAGTAGGAGACAAAGTCTTAATACTTCTTCCTACAGAAGCAAACAAACTACTTATGCAGTGGAAGGGTCCATTTGACATAGTTGAAAGATTAGGAGACATGGATTACAGAGTCAATATTGATGGAAAGATTAAGACAATCCATGCAAACTTACTCAAGCAGTACATCGAAAGAGAAGATGAATGCTGTGGTGCATTTTCAGCATGTAGTGTGTCATTAATAGACTTCGAAGGTGATGATGACGAAATAGATGACAACAAAGAACCTATTTTTTTACCACCTGCCGTACAAACAGAAACTTACAATGATGTCAATATTTCAGAAAATGTCACATCAGATCAGCGCAATGAAATGCAGAAATTATGCGAGTCGTTTGCAGAGGTTCTTACTGACTTACCTGGAGTCACGAATTTGATGGAACACAGAATAGAATTGATGACAAATGAACCTGTGCGAATAAAACAGTATCCGATTCCTTTTCATACAGAAAAAACCATTAAAGAGGAAGTCGAAAAGATGCTTCAATTGAAAGTTATTGAACCTTCTTCGTCGCCATATTGTGCGCCAATAGTGATTGCGCGAAAGAAAGATGGAACAAATAGATTCTGCGTGGACTTTCGGAAGCTGAACAACATTACAGTGTTCGATTCAGAACCTATGCCAAATCCTGAAAGCATTTTCGCAAAGATGTCTGGAAAGAAATTTGTATCAAAAATTGACCTCAGTAAAGGATACTGGCAAGTGCCCATGGATCAACACAGCAAACATCTCACAGCATTTTCTACACCATGTGGACTATTCCAATTCACAACTATGCCGTTTGGTCTAGTGAATGCGCCAGCGACATTTAACAGGCTGATGAGAAAACTGTTACATGGTATGAACGAGGTTGACAACTTCATAGATGATATACTGATTTCAACTGATACATGGGAAGATCATCTGGAGGTGCTGACAGAATTGTTTGTTCGCTTACAAAACGCTGGATTGACCGCCAGACCATCGAAATGTTTCTTTGCATTCTCCGAACTAGAATGTCTCGGACATATCATTGGTCAACAAAGACTACGACCTGAGGAGGATAAGATTGAATCTTTGAAGAATGCACCTATCCCTGAAACAAAGAAACAAGTTCGATCTTTTTTGGGACTAGCGGGGTTTTATAGGAAGTTTATCCCAAAATTTCAGTGATCGCAATCCCTTTATCAAACCTGACGAAGAAAGGTCAGCCAAACAGAGTGAAATGGACAGAGAGTACTCAGCAAGCATTTGATACTTTGAAAGATTTGTTATGTAAAAGACCTATCCTTAAACTGCCAGATTTTGATCGCACATTTGTCTTACGCACAGATGCTTCAGAAGATGGGATAGGAGCCGTACTTCTTCAGCTGGAAAATGAAGATAAACTTCCCGTGGCATATGCGAGCAGAAAATTGCAAGATAGAGAACGGTCCTATGCAGTAATTGAAAATGAGTGTCTTGCAGTTGTATGGGGAGTACAGAAATTCCATCAATATCTATACGGCCAGGTGTTCATATTGGAAACCGACCATCAACCACTTACGTACCTGGACAAGTCAAAGACCGAGAATTCTCGTTTGATGAGATGGGCCTTACTTCTCCAACAATATCGTTTCCGAATTGTAGCCATCAAGGGCAGTGACAATGTCGGGGCAGATTACTTGAGCCGTCAGTAGTGAGTATAGACATTTCATAGGTACGTATTAGGTACGTTTTGTAAATACGTTCAGAATATTTTCTTAAGTTGTCCCTTGATATTTGTGATTGTTTTTTTTTAGAAAAATTGTGGACAATTTTCTTGAAAAGGGGGGAGGTATGTAACAATCACAGATATCAGGTTAGCTTTACGGCCCTGTATTTTAAACCCGGCTGGGTATTACCCACAAGTCTGTTATTTAACACGTGATCGTGTGTGACGTAGTAGAATCTAGCCATTTTTCCGGGTGTGCGGTCGTGTTGCAAGAGGGGCGCACGATTTTTCTACCAGCATGTGTATGCATATAGCTGCTTGGCTTACTTCATAACACGGGCACGGAAAACAGACCGTGGTGAGTAATGTACAGTGTATTCGATATGTATTCTTGTTATTTTTGCATGTAAAGTAAAACTTTGTAGTTTAACATATTTCTAAATATAGCTTGGCTAGCATTCACAAAACTTACCTGTGTTGTTCACTCAGGTGTGACAGTGGAGAGAAAGTTTAAATACCCTATTCTTATTTCTATCGATAACTTTGAACGCCTTTTGTATTTGTATTTTTCTTCTCCTTTTAAACGTATTTTTCTACTGTAGAGATATTTTTTGGTAAAGTGAATTAAATGGTTTGGGCGGAAGTGAGTATCCGGAAGTGGAAGCCATATTGGTTTAAACTTTGTTTACATGTTACCATGCATATGTATTTTAATCAATATAGACAGCTATAAGATATCATTTACTATATTAATATAATAATGTTGCCTATGGTTGTTGCCTACATAGATTTATATACGGTGCGTATTGATACAGTTGATTTATTAGTGTTGACTTTGTAGCGTTGTGACAGTGGTCGATGAGCATGAGGTAGCACACGATTGGATCCGATAGGACTTTGTTTCACTACCACGCCACACCACAATCAGTTCTAGGACTACAGCCCCAGAAATAGTGATGAGGGTGGATTGTGAATGTCATTATTGAACCATCAGCGCAGGCGTCCGTATCTAGATGTCGATGGTTGAGCTAAGTGGAACCTATAGTGATAGGACAAGTGGACAAGAAGTTTTCTTGTGAATGTTTGGCAACATAGATAATATAAACGTTACTGTATAAGTGTGTTTGAAAACTGAACATTAATAGTAAGATCATTTAGCTGTCTCTATATATATATATATATATATATAGCTAGTAATTGTCAAGAAGGGAATTTAATTTTTGGGGTTTAGATTTAAGCAATTAGGTTTTTTTTTTTGAACGAGAGTAAGTGTGTGAGTGAGGATGAAAGTGAGTGAGAATTATTTGTAAATATTTTCTATTGATTTATTTTCTTGTAAATAAATTCATTAATTGAAACTGTTTTGAGTGTTATTTGGAGATCGCCTGGCTCAACCACGTTACAACATACAATATCATATAATACAATTTTATGTGACATAATTATACATTATATAAAGCAATATCATATTATACAATATAGTATCATATGATACAATATCATATAATACGATATCGATCATATGTTACAATATTATATATTGCAATATCATATGAAACAATATCATGTGATAAAATAATATATAATACAATATCATATTACATATTCAATATTTTACATGTGTATCATAATATACTATACTATACATAACAATATCATGTTACAATATCATATCATAGTGTACAAAAAATTTGATACAATATCATATTGTATCATATAACTTTTTACAACATAATATATGACATGATATTGTATCATATAAAACAATAGTGTATCATATCATACAATACTATATCATAGGACTCATGTTATATCATTTAACAACAAACACATTTATCAAGCAGGTTTGAGTGAGGTAGGAGATTTTTTTAGCATCCTTGATATTGGAGATCAGGCTCTGCATCTGAAGCTACCTCTGCGATTCATTTATATTATAGTTAAATCAATTATGCAAGTTTGAAATAGTACTATTATCTATAAAACATGTGACCTGTTCCAAAAAACTAAACCTCCTCCAGCATCTTAAAACCTTATTCTCCTCCAGCATCTGAAACCTATGGCTCAGATTTAGCATACAAGCCTGTCATGTGCATCAGTATCATAAGATGAACCATCCATGCAAGTTTGGTGGAGTTAAGACCAGTAATAACTAAGATATAATCACCAGAGGGCATCTTCTCCAAAAACTTTAACCAGCTCCAAAAACCTTAACCTCCTCCAGCATCCGAAACCTATGGCTCAGATTCAGCATTCAAGCCTGTCTGGTGCATCAGTATCATAAGACGCACCATCCATGCAAGTTTGGTGAAGTTAGGGCCAGTAGTTACTTAGAAATTGCTATCAAAGAGCACCTGCACCAAAAACTTTAACCTGCTCATATATTTTATATAGCATTTAAGCCATTCATAAAAGTTAGGAAATAAATGTTGTGAAGCCTGTGCACCTGTTCATCTTTGGTTTGCTGAAGTTCATGTTGCAGACAGTCAAGTTGCTGCAGCAACTCCTGCCTCTGCTGCTGATGTTGCTTGGTCAGGTCAGAGATGTGGTGCTGCTGCTGCTCCTTGTAATAGGCTATCTCTTCATCTTTCTGCTTCAGGCGCTGTCTCAGATCACCCAACTGTACACAATGAAACATATACAAAGTATATTAACTGAGGCACATTTATCTCTTCATCTTTCTGCTTCAGGAGCTGTCTCAGGTCACCCAACTGTACACAATGAAACATATACAAAGTATATTAACTGAGACACATTTATCTCTTCATTCTTCTGCTTCAGGAGCTGTCTCAGGTCACCAACTGTACACAGTCATATAGAGAGTCGGGGAAATAATCACAAAAACAATGTAGTAAATGAAGAGAAACTCAGACTGAGCCATCTCATCATCTACCAAGGACTGAGTCATCTCAGCATTAACCAAGGTCTGAGCCATCTCATCATCTACCAAGGACAGGTCTGAGCCATCTCATCATTTACCAAGAACTGAGTCATCTCATGATCTACCTTGAAGTTGAACTGAACCATCTCAGCATATACCTCTGACTAAGTTATCTCTGCACCTACCTCTGTTTGAGCCATCTCGGTGGCCTGAGTCTTCCTGTCTTCCTCACTGCTGACCGCAGAGGCTTGAACTCGAGACATCTGCTGCTCGACCTCTTCCACTCGACTCCTCAACATCCTGGTCTCTGACTTCATGCCCTTGTTCTCATTCAGCAGCCCCTCTATCCTCTGACCGAGTTCTGTGTTCTCACGCTCCAGCTTTGCGTTGTTTTCCTGAAGTTCCTGTTTTACCATTTTGTAAGAGTCCAAGTCACGAATCAAACTGTCGTTGTTTTCTCCGAACTGCTTCACTTTATTTTCTAGTTCTGATATTTGGGTTTTAAGTGACACATTTTCCCTCTTCATGGCTTCTGTTTCCCCTCTATCCTGGTTTACAAGAACCTAAATAAATGTATACAAAAATTGTCAAAAAATACGTGTGTAAAAAACAAACAACATAAAAACAACAGAAAAAAAGAAAAATAGGAGAATTTTAAACAAAGGTGTTCCTCCATCTGTATAGTGTCACTCCAGTAGTGTTACTCACTGTGTCCAGGCAGTCTGAGGACCGAGCTGCAGTCTGACCACCTGAGGACTGCCTCATCTCCACCGCCTTCCTTAGCTCGGTGAGGGCCTCCTGCTTGGACCTGAGATCACTGTCCATCTCTACCACAGACCTCTGTAGCTGTTGTAACTCAGTGGCCTATAAAATAAAACCCTTGGAACTAATTTATATCTCAATAAAAAATGTCAAGGCCTGTGTTTTTGTTTCAGAAAAAAATCAAAACAAGTCTTGCAATAAAACTTTACATGTACATGTATTATAGAGTCTGTGAAACCTAATAATAACAGGTATTCAATACAACTGTAAAATTTTCAAAACAGGGTGACACTGCTGTCTGAAACTTCAACATCAGTGCTTTATCTCATATTGAACATAGTTGTTACTTTCTTCTTTTCATCAGTTACCTTCTATTCAACAGGTGAATTGTACTTTTCTATTCAGCAGCTTTATCATAGCTTTATATTCAACAGATGAATCATATACTAGTATACCTTGGTATAAATGTGATTGCTACCATTGTATTCAGAAAGTGAATGTTGACTTTGTATTCAACAGGTAAACCATACCTTTCTATTCTGGTAAACCATGCATTTCTATTCTACAGGTAAACTGTACCTTTCTATTAAACAGTTGGATCGTACCTTTCCATTAAACAGTTGGATCATACCTTTGCGGAGACTTCAGCCTTCAGATCCATGTTCTGCCATGTCAGTGTCTGGACCACTTCCTTGGTCTGGTCAAACTTCTCCTTGTTCCTGGCGTTGTTGACCCGGATTTTCTCCTTCCACTCGGACAGGTTCTGATACTGGAGCTTCATCTTCTCGTTGTTATCCTTTAGGTAATCTGGTCAACATAAAGTATTCAGTGTTAGATTTATATAATCATATTACGCTTATAATTCAAGCTTTCTATTAGCAATGTTCTTTGATTTCATCTGTCTAAATGAAACATGTTGGAGAAAATAAAATACATACATGTACTATAGTTTTGTCTATTAATAAATGACTAATGACAATAAATAAAGAAAATACATGTATCGGTAAAATTACAGCTCCCAGTATTAATCTTATAATGACATCACATGTTTGAGAATTTAAATTAAAAGATTCATCAATGATCAATATATGAGAGTCATTGTCATAAAAAGAATAAAAATTACAGGATTTCACTCATCTTACAGCTTAACCCAATCTAACACACCCATATTAGTTATTTATTTTCCCTATCTTTACACTCCTTTATGTTCATTATTTTTCCTGATTATAAATAGTTCTCTGTGTTCATTACTTTATCTTACTTATACACACCTCATAGTTAATTATTTTCCCAACATATGCACAAAAATCTTAGTTCATTCTTATACACACCTCTAAGTTCATTATTTTCGCGGTGGAGTTCCTGAATTCTATCCAAGGCTTGCTCCAGGTTGACGTCGGTCATTGACATTTGACCTATGCCCTGGGACAGGCTCATCTGGTTACTACTGTGTGTGCTTGATGGCATTGTTGGTATTGCACTATAAGACACCTCACCGTTTCGTGTGATATTCACATTGGGCGCATGGGCTCCATTCATCTTGCTTCATTACTGCAGACTCATTGCACAGTTTTCCAAATTATATTGAGGAATCAATTTATAAATACCTGTAATAAAATTAGTGTTTCAAATATATCCTTTGCTTAGCATGGCCCAAACTGCAAGTTCTATATTTCTGCTGACATTGCAAATCTTTACAATGAGTCATCAAACTTATAGAGGTTTAAAAGTTCAACGTACATTTTGTTATTTTGATCTACAATCATTAAAGGAATTTACGCTCTCTTAATGTCCGTAATCACCATAAAAAATTCTGACATTCAAAATGAAAGTAGAACAAGATTTTGGTAACTTGAATGGACTTACTACCCGGAATTTAAGTAACCCCCGATAGAGAAATAAACTCTTATACACAATTAACTAAAAATTGTAAACGACTTACCAGTAATTCAGAAATTATTGAATAATTTCGTTTTCTATTTTCAGTATTTTTATCTCGAACAAAACAACAAGGAAGTACACTGAGGGATGTATATGAGAGACTGTTCACGATAGAAATGTTATTCCCGATAAACTAAATGCCAGAATCGGATTAATTCCGTTCCGTAGTCTGCCCGCACTTTTCTCAATCTGTCATCCATATATGTTAACTTACGACAAATACTTTAAGTATGTATTTTTAAAAAGAATACGGGTTTTTATTTGAAACAAGAACAATTTTTTTCGCCTTATTTCTATATTGCAAATATTTCATTTTGTACACATCAATTTTTTTTAAATCTTCAAACCACGACCCATGTTTTTTTTTTAAAATTATTTATAAATATATTTATACTTATACTGCTTTCTTTTAACGTACTGTTACATAACTTAATTAGAATCCATCATTAGATAAAACCAACTATAAGAATATATTGATTTAACTCTTATATAACTCTTTAACTCGATCATATCTTATATAAGATGGATTTACCCTTTAAACTAAAACAAATTGTGTGTTTCATTTAATCTTAAAATAATAAATATGCTCAAAACGCGTGATGACTTTTATATTTGTGCTCCTGGCGCATGAATTACATGTAGCTAACTTAATTAAAGTGTATTCACTTAAGCATTGAATGCTTATATTTATATTCATACTGATGTCTATTTTTATGAAATATATATGTATTGTCGCTGTAAAGCCATTATATACGCTCTCAGTCAGGAATATGAAACATTCATGGAAAAGCCATATTAACATGTTCTTTAGTTCGCTTCCGCGACTAAAAATATAGTACCAGAAACTTTGCAGAGAAAAATCTTTTTTATGAAGGAGTAGATATAATTTAATGATTATTTTTCAAAAGAACTTATCAAATTGGTTATGGAAGATTGAACATTTCATTTAATCTTACAAAAATAAATATACTCAAAGCACGTGAAGACGTTTATATTTGTGCACATGGCGCATGAATTATCAAAGTGTATTCATAGAAAATTGAACGTCGCAGATTTCCAATGCAAACATGAGGGGAAATATACACTGAATGTAAATATAGGAAATTGAACGTCGCATATTTCCAATGCAAACATTAGGGGAAATATACATTGAATGTAAATAAAATGGAAGGACATTGACGTTATATTTTCATAGAAAAAAAATAAAGGTCAATTCAAAACAATCTGTGTTGAATGTGACAAACATCTCTATACCGATCCCAAGTTTGTTTTTTCAGTTCTATATAATGCATAAATTACGGTAAATTCTTTTTTAAAGAGGGATCACGCGATAAGTGTCCAAAAATAATTATCTTAAGGATTACGTTTACTCAGGGACGAAAAAAATCCACTTATAGGAACGAAAAACTACTTATTGTTCATTGTAGCCCTATTATTGTGGTGCTATTTTTCACTTTCAAATAACTGGATCAATGACCTACTTTTTATGCTAGTGACCTCTGAACGTTTATTGAAAAATTTGTCAAAATTGTCCACCCTTATCCAGGTTTTCTTTATTTTGAAATTATTAGAAATAATAAAACAATTTGTTGGTTGGAAGATGATAAAGTACGAATAGCTTTACTAATTTGATATTTCAATGAATCGTTTTAAGCTCATATTTTGAATTTAATTTAGTCCGAATTTCCTCTATCAATTTTCAAAATTTTACCCATTTTTGATCGAGTATTACCAAAAACTGACCGATAGGAGCTCCAAACTACTGTTTGCCTAAAACTATTTTATTGTCTGTATTCTGTTGACATTAACATTATCTAAGGTCAAGCCAGTGATGTAAAATTATACACAAGATAATACAACCACAAACTATGTAAAATGACATGAAAAAGCATGTAGAAACTTAACTTTTGCAATTACATGGCTACAGAAAGTTTTTAAGTAAAAAAAAAAAAGTCCGAATTTCCTCTGTTTCAAAATAAATCTACCTTTCTCGTACCATATCTTCCTCAAATGAACAATACATGGATATTGATATCGATATTTCTTTATAACATTTTTATTTTGTGTTTTTAAAACAATTTTTGACTTCAGGTATTGAACTTTGTAAAAGTATTTTTTGAAATCTCAAACCCTTAGTAAACGTTATCCTTAAATAAAAAAAAATCACGATATATATATATCTTTCAATTAAAATATAAAAACTTTAATGTACCTCCATAGACACAGACAAACATATTTCGTGCCGACTGATAGTTTCTGAGACTTATGTAAACTCGGAATAGGATAACCTATTTTGAGACAAAGTTACAACTCAAATGGGCAAACTTCTACCTTTTCCTCAACAAATGGTTGTAGAGTGGTACTGATGACCCCTTTTCATTTTTTCAGATAGTTATATCTTCAAGATAAGCCTATAGCTGCACATTTCTAAGTGATTAAAAGGCATTATTGGGTTCTTATATGCGTGTTTTGCATACAAAAGAACATGCAAAACCTCATAATTACTGCTTCTTTTTTTTTTTTTTATCTTTTAACAACAATGTTTGGTCAGTTTTGGACAGAAACAAGCCAGTTCAAGAAATGTTTACATTTTGGTCCTCAAATGTACAAGATGGCCGTGCACCCCATTTTTGATATAACATGTTTTCTTTTATTTATATACTTGACAGTTTCGACAGTTTATTATTACATAATTATGCAGTTCAAAAACTTACTTTAGGTAATTCATTTTTCAGTACTTTTTATAATTTATAATCCACACGTTTTGAGAAACAGGAAATGGTATCCATGTTGTCACTCTTTCCTAAATTTATGATAGTTATTTTCTGATTGGCTAAGTCAGACTAGTTTCTTTGGTTTTCATTTTTAATTGGCATTCAATTTCATTTGAAATTTTTGCATTTTCTTACTTTTTGAGATTAACTGTTGAATCTTTAAGTATCTATTGTCATATGCGTTCATTATAAGTTCAGAAAACACACAATTTCATAACAATTTTCATTTTTGATACTTTTGTTTGTAGTTTTTTAATTTTTGTATTATAATAAAACTCTTATTGCTGTCTTTGACTTAAATTAATTGTATAAACATTAATAAATTGTAATATAACTTTTCATTGAAGGTGGTATTATCCATAGTTCAGAAATCCCCTTACCTGGGTTGAAACTTTACTTGAGCCAGTTGTTTGACATATAGGTCTTTAATAATTAGAGTTACTGCTCTAGTTACACTGGGTTCCTGTTACAATAATTAATTTTAATGTCCATATGACATATAATATACTTATCATATTATACCATTGAAAATATATTGTTTTGAAAACGAATTCACAATTTATTGCAAGTTACAAAATTTCAAATTTGATACAATGTCATTCACGTAATTATGAATTAAAATCAATAATTATTTTATTTTGAAAACGTTACACCAGGGGGTTTTCAACTGAAATTCTAAAAGGGTCTAGCTGATCACGACCAAGGTGTTTCTGAAATGTCTGTACTAAAAGTTCAGAAGTAGGTGATTTCATCGTCGGCAGTTTTCCCTCTCTGTAGGTCTGTCAGTTCTTTAGGGTCCCCTGTGCAAGGAAGGGGGGCAAAGATCCTCAGGTGAAGGTACTCATCACCAGCGTTTACCTTGACAAAATAATTTGTTCCAGCTACAACTTGGGTTTTGTAGGAAACTGCATCGTAGGTGTCCAGTTTATGTCCTACATTTGTCTCCACATCTTCTCTGACCTCCTCGATTATAGCTTGAATATCAGAATCTGCTTTCTTTGCGTCTGAGAGCCCACCACACTTCATTTGCTTTTGATGCTAGATAATACATAAAAATAATCAATTGTAATATATGCACTTTTATTTATTTTCAGGTTATCTGTGTGTGTAACTATAATATGCCATCTAAAACATACTCTTATTAAAAAAAATAACAGATATTTGGCTATACTTTACAATTATATCAAATGTTGTTAAAAAATATATTAATTTCTTCTTGTTTTAAGCTACCTCATCACACCCCGACTTATACTTATTAAGACACTACCTCACAAGATGGCGATTTAAAGTTTTGTTTGATTGTTTGCATCAATCGATTTGGTTGAATATCGTCATGTGTCAGTGGTTAACGCATCAGGCTTGTGAACCGCAGATCATTAGTTCGAATCCGTCTGAATCGAGCTTTTGTTAATGTTTACTGAATGAAATTTTGAAAATATAATTTTTTATTCAAAATTGCACATTTTTGGCTAATGTTTGGCTTACTTGTATACATCTTCTTATCAGTCATGCTATCTATCATAATCTAGTAATTTTCTGCTGATTTAAGAAACTATTTCAAGCTGTAGTAAGCCACCTTAAGTTTTTCATTAACGTATTACAAGTTATTTTTTATTGCTTTCTCACTAATATCTAATAATCGTATGTTTTCAAAATCATCCTTCTCCCAGATAACCTTTCTCATAGCCGTTATATTTATAAAATTATTAAAAGTATTTCATATATTATCAGATTAAGTTCAATCGTATAAACTAAAATAATATACACAATCAAAATAAAATAAACACAATTAGTACAAGTAATTACAAAATTAGATAACAGTCAAGTTTAGATAAGAATAATTATACTTAAAATCACTTACTGGTTTCTGTTCTTGGTGTTGAAACATTTTTGTCAGAGCTGCAAAGAAGCTTAAAATTTTTCAAGTTGAATGTTCCCTATTTTATATAATCTGCCACTTTTTAAGTTACACGTAACGAAAGATATGTGGCCTGATTTGCGGATATTCCGCACAACCTGTGTCAAACCTTTATTTGTTAAAGTACATGTACATATCCTTATGGGAGTACAGTCTTTTTAATGCGCATTTGAAGAATAAAATGTTCACTTTGTTGGTTCTAATAGATACTGTAAATATAAAAAACAAGAGGCCTACAGGCCTTGACGGTCACCTGAGTACCACAGCCCTTAGACTGACCTGTCAGAGGATGTCATTTGTGTATTTAATTATACATTTTGGAGTATAAACTCTAATCCAAAACTTCTCTGACTGGTACCTCTGCCAATTTTTATTTGATTTTGTCAAAACATTTATTCATAAAGAGAAGGGGGGGGGGGGGGGGGGGACAGCATGAGTCAGAAAAAAAACTCGGATTATCTATACCTTAGCTCCAGCTCCAGAGGCCAACAATTGTAAACTTTAGGTAAAAAGAGACCTTCAGGCTTTAACTGGTCGCTCTTTTATAATATTTACGGTTTCATTGAAAATGCTCACATGCATACAATGCACAGAAAATTAGAGTAGATTTCCGTACATAGAACACACATTTAAATTGATAAGGCCAAGTGGCAATACTTTTAATTTGTCAAGTTAAAAATGTAAAATTGTTTACAACAGCAATAGTGCATCAAGTAAAATAATACATGTTCACTTTATCGCCATATTTGCCCCCCCCCCCCCTTTTTCAAGTAAAAAGCCCAAACCCCTGCACCAGTGGCAGTAAATTTTACTAATTTAAAAGAAGACATTATCAACATAATAACAATGCATGCAGTTTTTCTCCAACAACAGTGAACGTATAGAAGAAAATGTTTAGAATTTGTAATTATTCTCACTATGTTGCTCTATTGGCCCTACCTAGATGCCTAAACCCTGACCCAAGAGCCATGGATTTCACAATTGTGGTAGAGGGCTTCATGGACAACATAAACATGCATTCAGTTTTTCTCAAATTTATACAGGAATAAAGAACATTTTCTAAGAAGTAATACATTTTCACCATATGGCCATATTGCCCCTACCCTAAGGCATGAACCCTGAGCCAGGGGCCATGAATTTCACATTTTAGAAGAGGGCTTCATGGACATCATAATTATGCTTTTATTTTTTTTCTCACGTTGGGGAGTAAAGAAGATTTGCAAAAATGTTTTTGCATATTTAGCCTCGCCCATGAATAAGTGGTGAGTTTCATAATTTACAATTTATATACCTTACATCCTAGAGATAGTTCATACAAAAAATGGTAACAATTGCCTTCCTATTTTCAAGAAGACGTTAAAAATCTAAAATTGTTAACGCACGACGCACATACGCACGACGACGAACAAATCCCGATAGCAATATGTCACCTTAGTGACTCAGATGACCTAAAAATGTAAAAATATATTTATTATATATAAGAGGTATGTTAACTTTGTCAGATTATGACCGTAGACAATTAGGAATGCCAATAGGATGATCTTGTTGAGATACCCTGTAAACCACAGTTCATATAATGTTAAAGATAGATAATGCTTGTGTCAGAGATAATTTTAATAAATATAATTTTCCGTACCTGCTGGATCGGTCTTATTTTTAAAAGTAGTCGCAATATTTCCATATTTTTGACTGTATATATATAATTGTTTAAAAAGGCCGAATGGTTGAAACTATGCTCTGTTTTATAAAACTAATGAATACATGTACATATACATGAATTAGAGCCTTCCCATATCACACACACAATGCCTTTATTATTTTCTAATCTGTTTATCTTCTGCTGAACTGAATGATATTGTATTCTGCAGTAAACCTTGTACATACATATAAATACAATGCTTGACCTTGTAGTTAGGGAAAAGCTTGCAGTCTGATTGTTTCCCAATCCTGTTGTTATATCAATAATCTGTAACAATATTTAAATTCATCCATTAAAGAAACGATGTGCGTGCTGTATGATACGTTCATTTCAGTATTATTTAAAAGACCTCAAACCGATAAACTGTTTATTCAAAATGAGATTTGAGGTACATAAATATATCATGCTTATTATCAAAAACTGAAATTGTTACAAAACGTTTGTTATACACGCTACGCTTTTGATACTCAAATAATTCATCGAGGGAAAACACAATTCCTCATTTTTGAAAATTGCAAACATCTCCTTTTCTTACTTATTAGTTGGATAAGCAATACCAATAAATGATAAAATACTTTTATACAGATGTTGCTCTGATTCAGAAAGTTTTATTTTGATCGAACAATGCCGATTGAAATCGACGAGGCCGACGGATAAATGTGAGAGATATGAACCTTTGTCGTAGTATAGATTTATTCATCATGGTTCCTATAGTATACAAAAACAATCTAATTTCAATACTTGGTTATTTTACTTGGTTATATATATTTTTTTACTTCAGTTTAAAATTCATTTATTAATCATACTAGATGAATAACTCTAAATCAAACATATTAGGTATTGGTAAAAAAATCTCTACTGAAGTTGTCCTTCTTTTACTATGGAAGACTTAGTTTGATTTGGGCTCTATTGCCCTAAATTTGTTTCAAATAGAATTTGGTACAAAAAAATCAAGATCAGTTCATTGAATAGCAGCAACTAATTACTAAAAGTTTTTTCTGTAATTCAACATTGGAAAAGAAGAATAACTCCAACTGGTAAAAAAAAAATCTATTTATTCACAAATTTAATCATTTCTTTATTTATTTATGAATTTGCAATTATGATTTTCTACATCTTCGCTGATGATTTTCTAAAGTTGGTTAAAGAATTGTGAACATCAGTTGTTTCATGGCATCTCTAAAACGTTCATGGCTAAAGAATATAAATCGATGCTCGTATCATGGATGAACATTTATTAAACAATGAACGGAAATTATGAACTTTACAAAGAGGTGATAGAGTATTTATATCATTTACTTGATATTTTGTACAACCTTTTGATCAAAACAGTCAGGAAAGATTTTTGGCCTATATGTATAGCATTATATAAAATCGATATTTCTAAGGATGGCAATAACATACTTTTTCTGAAATCAGAATTTCTACACAACTATGGATAAGAATGTGTATCAGGTAAATATTTGCCTTGCAGAGGTACTTTTTATTTAATTTTTTTCTAAAAAAAACATTTTGTAACGATTACAGCAGCACATTTAGCATTAAAAGAACCTTTTAAACTGTACTGTTATAAGAATAATTAATATCTGAAAACTAAATCCAGTTCACTCCTCCCAATGTCGATTTTGTAATATATTTGAGATTTGGTGCTGAGCGAAGCGAGGAGTAAAATGTACTGACGAGGAAATACATTTTTGCCATTTGGTGTACGAAGTAATTTTTTTATCAGCAACATTCATTGTAATTCATTTCTATAATGAACGTTGAAAATGATTAAATATCCTATCCTTACAACCAGTTGTCATAAATTAAATATCTAAATTTGCTATATTTAGGAAAGTGTGTAAACAACTGTAGGAATTATGACAAATTTGTCCTGATAAACTAATTATGCTCTCCTATTTTCATCAAATACTAATATTTACATTCTACTGTGTTTTTCCATTAAATTATGTGATCTTTAAATGCCTCTAAATGCAACAATCGAATCACTGCGTATGAATTTACATGTTATTTACATAAGTACGTGTAGTTCCCAAACATTGATTTCTATTTTATCGGTTTAAAAATATATTTCAAACATGTTGTTAAAACTTTATTTTTAATTTTACAATTATTCAGCACTAAAGTTAATTCTATTGTTAAAAGCAAAATTTTAAAGAGTTGCTTTCATGGAATATATTTTCAGGCTCATCTCAAAAGGCTATGTGATAACCAGTTTAAACCGATTTTAGAGAACACCTGTTCTTGCTGTTACTAATTTACTCCCTCCGTGATCTGCAATTTATACCGATTTATCTAATAAAATTATTGATTTCATCAATAAGGGAATGTAAATATAATCCTTGAATGATTTGTTTTTGACGTCGTCGTGTCAATAACTGCCGTCAGTTGAGCAGACAAATTATCATAACGCGCGTTATTTTTCTGCTCACCTGACCGCAGTTATTGACACAACGACGTCAAAAATAAATCATTCAATGCTATAATAATTTCATAATGATAGAGGACCTGATCCTTTGATAAAAGATTGAAGCTCTAAGAATGCTTCTTGCAAATTATTTTCGATTTATCATTTTTTTTCTAATCAAACGTCTGTTTAAAAATGTTACCATGATGGAATATACGAACTGGTTTTTTTTTTTCACGAATCAGGACAGTATGAAATACACGTAAGTTTTGGAAACACGGCCACGTATTTGTCAACAAGATGTAAGACATTCTAATAACCCGGACACATGAAGTAACACCTACAGGCAGCGATAGAATGTGATACAACACTGAGTGGAGATAGATTAATTGTCAAGCAAATGGATACTTGGCCAGAATAAAAACTGAAACTTGTCTATATAGCTAGAATCATCCTCAGATAATGCAGATACGAGTCTGGTCAAATCATGATCCCCGGGTATGGGGTGGAACCACAATAAGGGTTGATTTGTTCATAGGAATAAATTGAATTTAATTTTTTGAAAATATTATCAAAATCCTTTTGGCCAGAAAAGTTTAAACATGTGTTGTATCATCCTAATATAGTGTAAATTTAAGTTTCCCCGTGGGACAGGAAAGGCCATAATTTGGGAACGTGCGAATTTTAACATGGGCATAAATAGAGAAATATCTTTAGAAAACTGAAACAAAAGGGTTTTGATGTTTAACATAAGAATATGTGTAGACAATTTTGAAGATTTTTTTTTAGAAGTATACATGTAATTCACTAAATTTCATGACATTTTGTTCTGATACATGAACCATTATACTGATTTAATCAGATTTAAGTAGTGTTACTATCAAGAGGAATATGCTTATGATTAAGCTGTTCAAGAAGCAATATGATTGGTACTAAAAACCACAAGTATTTACATAAACGTTCGAACGATATTTGATTCCCTTTTTTGGGTAAAAACTTTTTGAAAACATTATCGTATATGTCAAAATTAAAATAAAGAACAAAATGCCTCGAAGTTTACCAATAAGGGCACTTTTCTATCAGCACGCTGTTTTTATTCGATGATTATTTATTGAACTTTTCTCATAATCTTTGAGGATGATGTTTTCATGGTATGTTGGGGAAGAGCCTGTTGCGCTCTGTGTTATTTGTTTGTCTAGTTTTCAGAAGGTACGTATGGTGTTGTTCATGTTTAATTCATTAAACGTACATTACGTAATTTTAATTTTAGAAATCGAGATTAGTCTGATTAAAATACCAATTCAATTTATCTAAAACCAAATAAATGGGAAATGAAGCACTTTATCAATGTATTCAAATGAATACGCACTAAAACTTCAAAAAACCCTAAAACTTCAAAAAAGATAATTATTGAGGACACTCTTATCAAAATAGTTTTATACTTAGTATCATAAAATTTTATAAATCAAGTTAAGATAAAATCAAATTATGCACTCTTGTAAATTGTTTGCATTGAAAATATGAGAATTGTGTTGCCCCTGGACATGATTTTGTGTAAAAATCAACCTCAACAATATCCAATGCGGAAGTTAAAACGCTAAATGTTACTAATTTCATCATGGTATCGACGTAACATTAAATTTTGTGGATATTAAGGAAGTGCCTAATTGAAATCCTTTTATTTATTTGAATTTTCATTTCTTTTTAATCTTAACGAACACGGTGACATACAACTGTGGGATGAACTCTTTTGTTTTATTATCAGTGATATCAGTGATAGCTCATTCGAAGATAGAAGGTAATTACCTAGATAGATAGATAGATAGATAGATAGATAGATAGATAGATCGATTATAATCTATCTATCTATCTATCTATCTATCTATCTATCTATCTATCTATCTATCTATCTATCTATCGATCGTATTAACTACTGTTGGTTAAGAGATTTTAATTCTGAAAACGGATTCTAGGCACAACAGCCTATGTTATTCAGGAAGCCCGTCAGACCTCCACCAATGAATCTTACGTTGCCTCTCTTGGTTGTGATGGTGACATGGACACATTCTCTCTCACCAATTCTGGGGGAATCCAGTTATGGAACATGACTTTGAAAACGAAGACAAGAATCATTTGGATCTTTATCAACATTGGAGCTGGTAAGTAATGTGAAAAGGGTGTGCACGTTGCTTTTCATAAGATTTAACAAGGTTTTTGTTTTATAAAACAATATAGTTTTACATTAAATCACACTTATTATTATCTGGAAATAGTAATAATGTTATTTTCATTGTTTATATTTTTTATTGAATGAGTGGCTATCTTATGTTTGGAAAGGCAATTCCTCGTAATATTTTGGTTGATATTATTATCAACAATAATTTTTTTTTCAAATCATTCATCATTGGGGCAGGTCAAATTAAACTAAACATTAAAGATGAGCAATTGACATAATAAACATGCATAGGTACAATTTGAATTTTTTAAGACACAATTTTGTTTATCTCATCATCCCAATCAAGAAGAAACAACAATTCATCAGTAGTATAATCCATCTGGACTATTTATCTATTTATCTATTTATGTACTGATATTCATATTAAAATAACACAGCAAAGTTATGTTAATTGCATGGGTATGTAAACAGAATCCTTTATGTACGAATATCAAAACACATTACTTTCTCGATTATTCGTTAACGGTGAGGTAATTTAAATTAATTCATATGATTATTTCTGAACCCATCACTGTTTTTGTGAGAAAATCATCTTCAGTAAAGACGTAATCGGTTCATTGTCACAAATGCTAAAATAAAAAAATTAATTGTCGGGACTTGGTCGTAAAATATGGGGAACTTTATCTAAAATTTGTGCGAAGACTGAACTTTTTAAAAATGTTCTAAATCATTGGAATCAACATCTCATCAAAATTCATATATTACTAGTGACTCACAGTGAACTGAATACTCAATGAAGATCCAAATTTTTTCACAAATAAGATAAGCACTTTTTTTCACTATAGGCAGTTTTGGTATGTACGTGGTTTCATGCACTCTTAAATATGACTTTATATGCAAGTCTGCTTGTGTTTAAGATTTTAAGATATTTCTGTAAAACCATGACTGGTTGAGTCGTTTATACAAAAATTATCCAAAACAATTTAAATTGCGATTTCGATTTTCAACTATATATCAGACTCATATTTAATGATTTAGATTGGGAAAGGACACATTTAAGTGGCTTTAGTTGCTATCAAAAACATGCATGTATTCATAAACATTTCCGCGATACATAAAAATATAGAGCATTTAATAGAGAATATGAATATTTACATCAGTTTGCAAGTTATCAAAAATTAACAACATTTCTCTGATGTCATGTTACCACTTGCCAATAAGTCGTTTGTTTACAGTTTGATTTGGTTATGTTACAAAAAAATATTTTGTTTTCATATTATTCAGGTACTTACAATATTAATGTTTCACAAAATGGAGGTGCACCTACCAAATGTCGTACAATCTCACAACTTGTTGAAAGGGAAATGGATGCAATTATAACATGCCCTTATTCAGTTGACATACTGAATGATGAAATAACAATCAGCAGTGCAGAAGATAAACCTTTGAAAATTTATGAAATTAAGATCATGGGTATTTTGCTTGCTTCATTTCAACTATCGTAAACCTTTCTTAAAATCTATTATCAAGAAAGAAAATTGGTGAGTTTGTCATTTGTCAATATCACTGTTATATCTTTAATAAACTAATTTTAGCTCAATTCGGTGACCTAATACCATTGGCCTTTATCCGTTGTCGTGCGTCGTGTGACGTGCGTCGTGCCTTAACAATTGTACATTTTTCTTACAATTTTAACTTCTTAAAAACTACAAGGTTAATTGTTACAAGTTTCAACCAAATCTACGGAATATAAATTTTATTAACTTACCATCCCGGAAAAAGGCGACATTTTGAATAATCTTCTCTACTCCCACTTTAGAGAAAAGCTATATGCATGGTAATGGTGTCCATGAAACTCTCTACCAAAATTATAAAATCCATGGCCCTTGGTCAGGGGTATAAAAGCAATGCCATATTGTGAATATGTTTAAAATCCTAGAAAATCTACTTCTCTACTCACTTATATATTTGAGAAAAACTGAATGCATTATAATGATGGTCATGAGGTCCTCTTCTTAAATTGTAAAACTCATGGTCCATGGGTCAGGTGTCCAGATCCTAGGTCGAGGCCAATATGGCCATATAGTGAAATTGATTAAAGTTTTAAAATATTTTTTTCTGTACTTTCACAGTCGTTGGAATCAACCAAATGGATTGATATTATGTCGATAATGTCCTCTTCTTCTTAAATCATAAAATTCTTGGCCCATGGGACAAGTGTTTAGGCTATTTATTTTGTAGGGAGGAGAGAGGTTGACAAATATGGCCATTATATTAAGATTACTTGAGTTACACGAGCAACCTATTGCTGTTGGTATATGGTACTCATGTGTCCGTCTTGTTATTGGTGCATTCGATATCTTAAAGGACCGTAAAAGTTTTATTAGCTTGTCGTGATATCAAATAAAATATTTCTAATAGGGAGTTCCAAAATCAACCAGAACATGATTTTGAATTTCTCAGACATTATGGATCCATCATCAAAAGTTCTAGACAACAACTTAGAGACGTTTTATAATTCAGAAGAAAGAATGAATGCATCGTGGTTTGTGAAACTTGATGCAGTCTATCAGATTAAATGGTTTCTAATTTCTATCAGGGGAGGTAAAAACTAATTTTGATCTAATAAAACGATAATATTATCTTTAACAGCTTTCAAAAAGAAGCTATATGGTTAAATTTTTCTATATTTATATATGTCCGAATATATTTGCAATATTTAAATTTAACATTTTAACTAAGGTCTATCCATTTCATCAATGAAAAAATTGACAATAATTATATATTTAATAATGTGTTATCTATGTCAATGTTTTGAAAATCAACCAAAAGAGCATATCCATATATCGCTATTATATTTTGCATATTACCATAATAAAACATTTTAATTAACCCATATTAAAAAAAGATTAGATCAAAATATCATACTTATAATTTAAATTGTAAATATTTTACTTTTAAAATTTATTTCTTACTTTACAAGGGATATATGAACTGCACATTACCGTCGGAGATAGAGTGATAAATCAGTCGACCCTGTGTAAATTATTTCATTATCCAGGAATCAGACATTATCAAGCATCGATGGAATGTATAAATGAAATCAGAGGAGATACAATTGTTGTAAAGAAAATGGACGAGGGCTCACTGCGACTATTTGAATTAATCCCAATAAGTGAGAATTCTTTTGAAATATTTCCACATATATCCAATATATCCAATTATTTTCAAATTTTTGTTAATAAATCTAATTCTAAAAAGTAATTTAGTTACCTAACAAACTTTATACATTTCGATGTCAAAATTTTATTTAGTTTAGTAATCGAATCATTAAAAGTGTATACAAGTGGGTAAATGAATGAATATGATGTATAAATATCTTGGATATGAATGTATAATTGTAACCATTTAAACCTCTTCCACTCAAATTTTCTGGTAACATAGTTTACTCCCTATTATAAACAGTAGTCCGTTTTACTATAAGATGTATGGAACAAAAATACCTTGTCCAAACATAACAAATGCATTCATATTTTCACAGTTTGTACTTCAAATCACTTTGGACCAAATTGTGCCAAATGTCGGGACACATGTCAAGTCTGTGACCCTATCACAGGGAAATGTTCACAATGTCAGAGCTCATATTTTGGAGAGAATTGCCAGAACAAGTGTCCAGCAAACTGTCTCGATTTGATATGTGACCAAAGAATAGGAACATGCAACGTCTGTAAGAATGGTTTCGAAGGGAGACACTGTGAACATCAAATGACAGCATCGATCGCATCTAGAAGTTTGTACTGAACATTTTGATATACTCCTCTGAAAAAATGTTTGATAGACGACAGTGACAACATGCATGCCAATGTCTTATCAGAGTCCAAAAGTCAATAAAAATGTTTCTGTTGAATAGCAAGTAAACTAAGTTGGATATATCGCTGAATTATTAACCTTTTCGGAAATTCGATTTCTGTCGGATCTTTCTATGTTGTTTTATCGTCATTTTCCTTTAAATATAGTACTGAACGGATTTTTTTACTAAAGTAATCTTTTTATCAGGATATCTTAGATAGTACATACTTTTCAGGTGTTGAAACTACTCTGGCATCATTCAATTCACCTTATAACAGATCTACACAGAAGACTGACGGTATATTTTCACTGAAATCTTATCAATATCCAAAATTGGGTTTTGGGTATCTTTCATTGCATTTATAAGCGTTTATGCAAGAAAAACATCTCTGTTTTTAATTGAAGTAACTAACAATGTAGAGTAACCAAAATTGTGTTTATCTGATAGTTTCCAGGACCATAAAAGATATTGATAACACTGATCAGGTCCTGTTATTCTGTATGATCGCCATCGTTGTCATTTTGGCTGCTGTAACGATATACATTTCTGTTTTGAGGTAATGCAGCATTTTTATATATCGTTTACTTATCTTGTGCACTTTGTCAAATGACTAATCAAATAATAAATTTGACACATTGGTTTTAGTAGGATGAAAAAAAATTCAAATAAGGAAGACTTTGAGGGAAATGATATTACAATAAAATTCCAGAGAGGAATCTCCACACACGAATCTGACCTGGAGGAAATTGTGGAAAACGATCCTGACGTAGAGGAGGAAGTGATCACTGTAGAATACAACAACCTGACGTCACAGAGGGTGTCCATAAACCAGTTCATCGAAGATCTGCCATACAAGAAAAATAACGGTGCCTTGGAGAGAGAATTTAATGTATGAGTCGTTATCATTTTTAGCTTACGCTTGATTATTTCTTTCACTGCAAAACGCATATTAGCGAATCTTTGTGACGTTTTAAACACATTTTTTTTAGGATCTTCCAAACGGATTACTGGAATCATATTCGAATGCATTGAAGAGTTTCAACAGAAACAAAAACAGATACAAAGGAATCTACCCGTGTAAATATCATTTTAATGATATGAACGTGAATATATACATGCTAAAATGATCAGCAAACATTTATGTTTAATGTTCCACCAAAGAAATTAATAGAAATTCTTCTGAAATTGGGTTGTTTACATTTACATTTGCGAAAAAGATATCTATTCTATATTAGAATATAATCTTAAGTTGAATAAGGTTAATTTACTGTGAAAAGTCAAGGCTTATTATTCTTAATCATTTGTCTACTTCAAAACTTTGATTCTGCTTAACCATGTTTGATTTTCTTTTAAAGATGATCACAATTGTGTCAAACTCAGAACAAATGACGTTAATTGCGATGAATATATAAATGCATCCTACATACATGTTAGTATTTTATATTTCTAGTCAGCAAAACTTTTTATTCTACTGGTCGTTAGTTTAATTAAAGGATCATAACAACATTTTTGATTTTTAAAAACACTTGTGTGTCTGATTTTTCTTGCAGGGTTTTGACAAAGGGGAAGCATTCATTGCAGCACAAGGTAATTGTTTTCAGATTTCCGGATATCAATGATTTGTTGTTTACAATTATATTACAACGGAATATAAACATTTCCTTGCTTTCATAAGGGATGATATCGAGAATACCATTTTCGATGAATGAACAAATCATACTCTAACTTAAAAGCATACCCAGCTATTAAGCAACTATGAATTTAGGCATTGCTCATATTGGTGATACCAAAAAAAGTTATGTTTATGTTTTGGATGCATATTATTTGTTATAGACTTTACAAATTAACTAGCGCATAGTTTTATTAAACATCAAGACATTTGCCAAATGACTTTAAATCCCCATACATAATACTTATAACTGTACAAAAGCATCTCCCAAAAACTAATGCTTAAATGTCCACTTTATAAATTTTCTTTTGTGAAAATCTTAAAAAGGTAGTGTGGAGATCAGGAACACGTTATTGTAGGGACAACTTTATAAAAAATAGTGTCAATATGACTTGTTAATAAGGTGGAATGCTACACCAAAATTTTGTTTTATGGACTTATTGTTAAGGTATGTATTCTGAAATGTAATGTTGTTTATAGGAGGATATATGCTCTGAAATATCTTTTATTTTGTATTCTTAATGAGAAAGTTTTGGTTGCAAGAAATTATTGTGTGAATAAATGCATGATATTAACATGCAATCTTCAGGAGAGATGTTTTATAGAGAAAAAAGTGTTAGAAAATCCTTTAAAAAAATGAAAAAAAACAAACAAATTTTAAGGTATATTGCTAATTTTCATAATTGAACCATGCCCAGTTGGAGTTTAACTGGTCCCCACTCGAATAATGGAAAATGTAAAATTAAAAAATATAACAGTTTAATTCAAAACCTAGGAAGCTTGGTTAAAATATGGTTTCAAAATCTTTCTTACTCATTAACATGCCTTTATGTATTTCAATGTATTCCAAACACTTGTTTATACAGGTCCTTTTAATCCAAAAACGCTAGAAGATTTTTGGAGTGTTGTTTGGCAGAGTGATTCCAGCAAAATAGTCATGCTTACAAATCTTTACGAAGGAGATAAGGTAAACGACGGAGAAAAAGCTAACAAGCGGATCAAACCACGAGTATGAGTTTTTACTATATTGAATTAGAGCTTTATTCTATGATTAAACTCATTTTGACTCTGTCCTTTAAAACGAAAAAGCTTGCAAGCATACACAAACAAAGACATACAAATCTACTGAATCAATGGATATTTGTATTTTTTAAATTAAATCACTTTGACTTTTTGTTCTTTGAAAATGAAAACTACTGACCGGGATATTTCACCTTCCCGTTATGACGTAATCGAAATAAATTCATAAGAATAAAACGAATGAAATATTGTATATTACACTGTTTTGGTAGTAAAATGTAGCATGTTTTGCATACTAGTATCGTCCATATTATTAAATTAACGTTAGTATATCTATGTTTCAGATGAAGTGCCTGAAGTACTGGCCGGACACAGAACTAGAAATCGGTCCTTTTACCATTACTTTGGACACTGAGGATGTTTATGACCAATATACACTGCGTTATTTTATTGTCCAATATCAGGTCTGTATCTCTTCTCTTATTTAGTATTTGATATTTTTTGTGGATGCTCTTCAATGTTTTTTCATCCTCAACAGCAAAACGTTCGCAAACATAAAAGTTGGTACCGTGGTTTGTAAACCTTATTTAAAAAAATGTTTTCAAAAACTGTAAATTCTATAGCCCCCTCAAGTGAAATATTCGGTAAAAGTTCAAACAATCCTCACTGTAAATAGCATTGTTTTAATATGTTGCTTTCGATAGTTTTATTACATGGTACTTTATTTTAATTTTTTGAATCACGGTTAAAGAAACAGAAGAAAGAAAAAAGTGTAACGCAATTCCATTTCACCGCTTGGCCTGACAACTCCGTTCCGCAAGATGTGAAACCACTAATCTGCTTTAGAAATTTGGTCAGAAATGAGATTACATCTTCAGATGGACCTATAGTTGTACACTGCAGGTATTGCAAGTTTTTATTTTTTATCATAAACCAATATAATACTAAACAAAGTTGTTAATAATAATTCATTGACTTGGGTGATTGAATCAAACGTCAAAAATACATATGTAATTAAGATAAAAATCAGGAAATAAAATCATTTGCCACAAATAAATAACCGGCAGTTATATTGAGCAAAAGTTTCCCCTGATTTTTGTTGATTAAAACTCATATCTCTTCCAAAATTCACTTTCATTACATAAGGATTGTGCCGTATACAATATTCAACTTGTCAAATGTTTTCCAATATGATGATTGTATAAAATAATTTATGATAAATGTAATGTATGTACATATGTTGTGAAAGTAGGAAATTCAATTAAAAAAAAACCCCATAAAAAACCACCAAAAAACAAAAAAAGAACAAAAAAGAACCAAACTCAAACTGCATGAACTTGAAGAAGTTGAAATTGAATATACGTTAGATATTGATATATCATAAAATAGATAAAGATCCTTTTCATGATAGAAATAAACATGGTTTCTTTTGGACAAAATGTTCTAATTTGACACCTATCGATATTAATTTCCTACAATCGAATTTACATTTTGATTAAAGAGAGACTCTAACCACTGTAAATTATCTAATATCAAAATGTATAGATCCCTACTTGTAAGTATAGTTTGATTTGTTGAAAAACCTTCAAAATATCGTAATGTTGTAATCCAATTGATATTTATTTCTTTTGTGGACACAGTGCTGGAATAGGAAGAACAGGAACATTTATCGCCCTTGATTACCTTCTGGAAGAGGGTGCTACTGAACAAATGATTGACGTCAAAGGATACGTTATTGCTCTCAGACATCAAAGAGGGAAATCAATCCAGACATTTGTAAGTTTCTGTAATGTTTTTCAAATACAACGAATTCAAAAGTAGAACATTTTTTCTGAATATAAGATATAACATCTTTGCAAACATACATATGGGTTCATTGTCTCTTTAAGGCTAAAATTGTGATAAAAGGTATACATATAAGATATATTTTTAGTTTATTTGATAGAAGGAGAAATTGATATTTTTTTGATGGCATGTGGTGATAACGAATAGTATTCAAATTATCAATCTTTATAACGATTTACGACGGCCAGTAAAAAAAACCCCGAAGACTTTTGAGCAATTTTACTTAACCTCACATTATGACTAAATTTGGAAGAGATAATTTAGCAATAGTTTCAAATGATTTTAAAAAACAATTGAACATATTCCTTTATCTATAAGAATTATTTAAAACGTAATTTTGCTAAAATGAGGTCACAGAGCACGGTCAAAATATGTGTTATACAGTATGTCAAAATATACACCAAGTATAAAACATACGACGTCAAAAGTAATATTTCTATACATTGGACTCAAAGCCAAATGATTTTGTAACCTCAAATTAAATATTGCCATGGTATTCTATGTACCAAATATTGACGCCATGGTACCGCTGAAATGAAATCAGTTACTAAAGAAGGATTATAATTAATATAATTGACTAAAAATGCTGACGTCACCGGACACAACGAGAAATGCAAACAGTATGGATTTTTTTCCTGGGAAAAGCCGATGCAAATTATGATAATGCTCGATGATGCAAATAATATGTCAATTGATTTTTCCAAATTTATGTTTCACTGTAATAAATTTTATGGGGTGGGTGGGAAATGTATTTTGACATCAAACAGTCCGTAATAAATTAGAATATCAGTAAATAATTGGTCAAACGATTCAGTAACATCATCTGACGTTCATGGTATTCCCTACCGTGAACGAAGAGGAACACGGTAAAACATATGATAATTTCAAGAACTTAACTTTTGATTTTCGAACAAATGTGGGAAAATAAGATGTCAAAGGTATAGTGCCGTTTTAAATTGTAGAATGAAAGGCACAATAAACAAAACATGATATAAAGATGGGGTATTTTTATGAATTGTGCGTGTGTTATCTTGACGCCTGTTTTGGACTTTTCTATATTACGTTGTGATAAAACATGTTGTTTTTAAAAACGGGTAGCAAAAATACTTGCTCATTAAATGGGATAAAACTTCACATATCAATGAAATAAGTGTTGGTGGATAAATTAATCTTTTATATTAGTTATGGACTTTTATGCAAACTATTTAATAGACGTCACATTTCTTTGCATTTTTTTATGGACCCTTGTATGTTTAGATATCGAATGTGTGCGGGAAAAGTATAATTGAGAGGAAAAAAAAACATGGGGGAATAGGCATGACAACGAGTTTGTTTACAAAATTAAACAGTATGAAACTACTACATACACTACTTTTGTTGCGTTGACAAAATAATTATTCCTTCATAACTTTTCTTACGAAATAATAAATGTTATCAATATCCATAAAAATAGAGACCCAATTTTTACACCCTCAGTAATACTCCTTTCGGGTTTCTTCAACTTAAAACATTTATTAAGGTCTTCCGTTTCCAACGGAAGACCATTCTATTATTGTGCTGGTTAAGATTATTCTTATTTTTAAGGTCTTCCGTTTCCAACGGAAGACCTTATTGTTTTCGTTCGGTTTCTTTTTCCCTATTATTATTATTATTATTAAGGTCTTCCGTTTCCAACGGAAGACCTTATTGTTTTCGTTCGGTTTCTTTTTCCCTATTATTATTAAGGTCTTCCGTCTTCAGCGGAAGACCTTACTGTTATTCTACTGTTTCTCATTCTTCTATTATTTAAATATTCTTTTTGGTAGACACCCTTAATTTCTCAGCCATTTCTCCATCGATTTTAATGATTTTTACAGGGATGATGTCTTAGGTGAACCTCTCATTGCATACAACTTTTTGTCTGAAAATTCAACTCCGCTTCTGAATTATCTCCCTTTTTCATGTATTTTGGGACATGATATTGTCCACGCATCTCCTCAGAAACCGTTATAGTTAAAGACTTGAAATTTATGTGCAAGATAGAGTGGTTATGGTAGATTTGCATGCTTGTTTTAGATTTGACTAGAAATCATTGTCCTGGAAGCTCGCCTGAACCTGAAAATGTTGATGTTAACTTTTTTGACAGTTTTTTGGGAAATTTGAGATTTGATCACGAATATCTTTCTTGTCATAAATATTTTGTTAACATATGTAGAACATTAAAAGTTTATATAAACAAGACCTTTCAACTGACACCAAGCAAAAGGGGCTGACCCCTCATATTAGGGGTCCAGAAGGGTCTAAAGTCTTTCATCTATATCTCTTTAATAAGAAACATTTTGTAATGTGATATAGAAGCAAAAATGTTAATCTTCTAGCTCTTTATCTACGCATGTTAAAAGTTTTCGGATATGTTACATAATTAGGGGTTTTAAGGGGCTAGAAGTCCAATATTTTGATCATTTATATCTTAAAAAGGAGAAATATTTTGAAAAGCATTACATAAGAGAAGATGCTAAGAATAGTGTTCGTAATAAAACTTAACCATCAAAGTTTCGTCAAATGGACCCTACAGGGAGATAAAGGGTCGGCCCCTAAAGCAATCTTTCCCAAATATCTCAAGAACGGTAACACATTTCTAAACACTTAATGAACAAAATGTGTTTAAAATAATAAGATCTTTCAGTTGATATCAAGAAAAAGGGGCTGAAAAAAAAAAATGAAAAAAGATAAAGAAATAGAAGAAAATTGTCTGTTCAGAATCAAGAGATCTTTTTTTATTTCATTTTACAAATCATTTAGCTGGTAAATAGCAAAATAAAGGTCATACATGTATCTCAACTTCTAAAATTGGAAGGAAGACCTCCTCGTTGCTCGCAACGAGATCATGTCTAGTATATCTTTCTTCTTGTACTATTGTTATAATAAATACATTGAATGTGTCATCCTGAGATGATATAGAAATTTCTGTATTTGGTTGGAGCTTAGTCAGGGCCCCATCCCTGGCAGCTGCCATTAAGATTAGAGTAGATTAAAATAATTGCTATAGTTATAGGTCTGGGACAATAAAGTAAAAAAAAAAAACAATATATATATCAATATATATCACTGTAATACTATTTTAGAGAGTTAATTGAGATGAGATATATTTAGATGACTTTTACTTTTTTTTTTATTTCCAATTGTATGTTTTATCATTCTAGTATTCGACCATGGCACTATTTCAACTTCGTTGTTATGTGATTATACAGAACGTTGAACTGGAGGTAATATAATTAGGGTCTTCCGTTTCAACGGAAGACCCTATTGTTTTCGTTAGGTTTCTTTTTCTCTATTTTTCACTATTATTATTAAGGTCTTCCGTCTTCAGCGGAAGACCTTACTGTTTTTCTACTGTTTCTCATTAAGGTCTTCCGTCTTCAGCGGAAGACCTTACTGTTCTTCTACTGTTTCTCATTAAGGTCTTCCGTCTTCAGCGGAAGACCTTACTGTTATTCTACTGTTTCTCATTCTTCTATATTATTTAAATTTTCTTCTTGGTAGACACCCTTAATTTCTCAGCCATTTCTCCATCGATTTTAATGATTTTTACAGGGATGATGTCTTAGGTGAATCTCTCATTGCATACAACTTTTTGTCTGAAAATTCAACTCCGCTTCTGAATTATCTCCCTTTTTCATGTATTTTGGGACATGATATTGTCCACGCATCTCCTCAAAAACCGTTATAGTTAAAGACTTGAAATTTATGTGCAAGATAGAGTGGTTATGGTAGATTTGCATGCTTGTTTTAGATTTGACTAGAAGTCATTGTCCTGGAAGCTCGCCTGAACCTGAAAATGTTGATGTTAACTTTTTTGACAGTTTTTTGGGAAATTTGAGATTTGATCACGAATATCTTTCTTGTCATGAATATTTTGTTAACATATGTAGAACATTAAAAGTTTATATAAACAAGACCTTTTAACTGACACCAAGCAAAAGGGGCTGACCCCTCATATTAGGGGCCCAGAATGGTCTAAAGTCATTCATCTATATCTCTTTAATAAGAAACATTTTGTAATGTGTTATAGAAGCAAAAATGTTAATCTTCTAGCTCTTTATCTACGCATGTTAAAAGTTTTCGGATATGTTACATCATTAGGGGTTTTGAGGGGCTAGAAGTCCAATATTTTGATCATTTATATCTTAAAAAGGAGAAATATTTTGAAAAGCATTATATAAGAGAAGATGCTAAGAATAGTGTTCGTAATAAAATTTAACCATCAAAGTTTCGTCAAATGGACCCTACAGGGAGATAAAGGGTCGGCCCCTAAAGCAATCTTTCCCAAATATCTCAAGAACGGTAACACATTTCTGAACACTTAATGAACAAAATGTGTTTAAAATAATAAGATCTTTCAGTTGATATCAAGAAAAAGGGGCTGAAAAAAAAAAAAAAAAAAAAAAGGAAAAAAGATAAAGAAATAGAAGAAAATTGTCTGTTCAGAATCAAGAGATCTTTTTTTTTTCTTTTTACAAATCATTTAGCTGGTAAATAGCAAAATAAAGGTCATACATGTATCTCAACTTCTAAAATTGGAAGGAAGACCTCCTCGTTGCTCGCAACGAGATCGTGTCTAGTTATTATTATTTTTCTTTTTTTTCTTACAAATTTTGTGCACGCGATTTCTCAGAAACGGCTCGACCGATTTTCACGAAACTTTCAGATCTGATAGAAAATGATTTAAACCTGATAGGTTTTTTATTATATTGATGACGTCATTTCCGTTTTTGAAATATTGACGTTTTAGCGATTTTTAGAGGGGTGGCTTGTCCGCGGAACTTCTCCTAAACGATAAAAGATATTGAGTTCAAACTTTCAGGGATAGTAGACAAAAGATTGTAGATTTGTAATTTTATTTTCATTTTAATCTGGTGTAAAAGGCGCCGAAGCTCGCCTGGACCCGAAAATTGAGATTAAAAAAACGTCGTATTTTTTCCTGGTTTTCTGTGTTTATCTCTTTTCTGAAAAATATTTTGTGAAGACATGTAATATAAAAAATATTTATATTTACAAGAGCTTTTGTTTAACATCAAGAAAAAGGGGCTGGCCCCTCAAATGAGGGGACCAGAGGGCTCTAAAGGTTTTTAGCTATAGCCCTTTACTGAAAGATATTTTGTGAAAGGTTATAGAAGCAAATATCTTTATCTTACAGTTACTGATCCAAGCAATGTAAGGATTTTATCATGCGTTACGTAATAAAGGGTTTTTAGGGGTCAAAAGTCCAAAAGTTTGATCACCCATATCTCAGAAAGGACAACTATTTTGAAATGCAGTATAGAACAAAAGATGCTCAAAATGATGTACTGAACAAGATGCAATCTTCAAAATTTCGTTAAACGGCCCCTATAAGGAGATAAGGGATCGGCCCCTAAAACGTTCTTTCCCATATATCTCAAGAACGGTAACGAATTTCTAAACACTTGTTGAACAAAATGTTGTTAGAATTAAATGACCTTTTATATGATATCAAGAAAAAGGGGCTGGCCCCTCAAATGAGGGGACCAGAGGGCTCTAAAGGTTTTTAGCTATAGCCCTTTACTGAAAGATATTTTGTGAAAGGTTATAGAAGCAAACATGTTTATCTTACAGTTACTGATCCAAGCAATGTCATGATTTTATCATGCGTTACGTAATAAAGGGTTTTTAGGGGTCAAAAGTCCAAAAGTTTGATCACCCATATCTCAGAAAGGAAAACTATTTTGAAATGCAGTATAGAACAAAAGATGCTCAAAATGATGTACTGAACAAGATGCAATCTTCAAAATTTCGTTAAACGGCCCCTATAAGGAGATAAGGGATCGGCCCCTAAAACGTTCTTTCCCATATATTTCAAGAACGGTAACGAATTTCTAAACACTTGTTGAACAAATTGTTGTTAGAATTAAATGACCTTTTATATGATATCAAGAAAAAGGGGCTGGCCCCTCAAATGAGGGGACCAGAGGGCTCTAAAGGTTTTTAGCTATAGCCCTTTACTGAGAGATATTTTGTGAAAGGTTATAGAAGCAAATATATTTATCCTACAGTTACTGATCCAAGCAATGTCATGATTTTATCATGCGTTACGTAATAAAGGGTTTTTAGGGGTCAAAAGTCCAAAAGTTTGATCACCCATATCTCAGAAAGGAAAACTATTTTGAAATGCAGTATAGAACAAAAGATGCTCAAAATGATGTACTGAACAAGATGCAATCTTCAAAATTTCGTTAAACGGCCCCTATAAGGAGATAAGGGATCGGCCCCTAAAACGTTCTTTCCCATATATTTCAAGAACGGTAACGAATTTCTAAACACTTGTTGAACAAATTGTTGTTAGAATTAAATGACCTTTTATATGATATCAAGAAAAAGGGGCTGGCCCCTCAAATGAGGGGACCAGAGGGCTCTAAAGGTTTTTAGCTATAGCCCTTTACTGAGAGATATTTTGTGAAAGGTTATAGAAGCAAATATATTTATCCTACAGTTACTGATCCAAGAAATGTAATGATTTTATCATGCGTTACGTAATAAAGGGGTTTTAGGGGTCAAAAGTCCAAAAGATTGATCACCCATATCTCAGAAAGGAAACTTATTTTGAAATGCAGTATAGAACAAAAGATGCTCAATGAACAAAAGATGAACAATATGCAACCTTCAAAATTTCGTTAAACGGCCCCCAAAAGGAGATAAGGGATTGGCCCCTAATATGTTCTTTCCATATATCTCAAACACGGTAACGAATTTTTAAACATTTGAGTTTCAATTGGCGTGCTTGACATGTACTGTGGAAAAAAATTCTAACTTCCGAGCCCTTTACTCAATCCTAATGAAAATTCGTGTAAATGTACCTCGGACCCCATTCTTATTGTCCGTCAAATATGCAGCGGATTCAACAATTTACAAGAAATTCCTGAGATCAAACGGCGCGTATTGCCTGTACGTGGAATTAAAATTTACACAGTACACGGGATGTAAGCAGCCGCGTAATATTTCTGTTGCATGTGTATTTCTTGTTTTCCGTTTAGTCTGTATCTACGATAGCATGTGAACTACTTATGATTGTTAGAAATGTGAAAATTACTGTCATCGAATTCGAGCTTGAAATTCAATATTTCTTCTTAAAATAACACCTAGCAAAGTGTTACAACCGTTTGTCAGAATTTTTTACAAGTCTGAAACTCTGACTTAGATTTTACTCCAGACCGCGTTTTAGACTATGCATCTGAATTAAAATTCCAGCTCCAGTAAGACTCTGTAGAACTTGGCGAAAATTCGTGGGATTGTTTCTTACGCCTGAAACTAATTGCCTGCCAAATTTGAAAGCGAATGAACCGTATTGAAGAAAGTTATCCAGTCCAGCGGCATCAAACCATCATCCCGAGGAACGAAATTTCAACGCTTCGATATTTGTATCCAATAAATTCATGCTCAAATTTCACTGAAAATCTGTGTTTACCTTTTTATCAGCAACCTGTGACGGTATTTGTTGAAGTTCTACGAAAGACAACTCTTCCTTCCCAGACCCCGATTTTATATGAATTTTGTTTACATTTTCTCTCAGTTGGCTCTTTTTTCCGACTTGGCCTGAAACACATGTACATGACCGGCCTTAATTCATTTCAGACTTTCCGCGTACCTGTAACCCACAAATGCACGCTAATTAACCCATTTCCGAGCACCTGCAATTCAAATCGGCAGGAGAATGCGCATCAGTTAATCCGACGTGGCCTTCACACACCTTCAAATAGCCGCTCGCGACAAGAGTTTGACCTGGCATGTTCATTTCTTATCCAACGCTATCCGGCCACATTGTTTACAAGCAGCACTGATTTTTATTAATAAACTGATCAACAAATACCGTCCTCTCAACCAATCGCTAAGCGCCTATCTATTCTAAAAGTTCACAACATTGAGTATCAACTTAAGACGGACGGAAGAACGCTGGATCTCTTCTTTCAATCATCATCCAAACTGAACTATATAACTCTGACTTGAGTCGGATATCGATTTTTCTCTAAATACTCATTAATTAACAACATTTTCGGGAATTTTTTTAACCATTATGAAAAGGTGGAAAGGCCTCTAATTGTTCGAGAACAATTAGTCTACTATTTTATTATTATTATTATTTTTTTTTTTTTGATTTTCTAACAAAAATATTCTTCACAAAGGGGTTGTTGCAATGTAGAACAAGGGGTCAGAAGTCATAAACTTTGATCACCTATATATCAAAAAGGAAAAATATTTTGAAATGCAGTATAGAAGAGATGCTCAAAACAATGTACTTAACAATAAACAACCTTCAAAATTTTGTTCCGCGGCCCCAATAAGGAGATAAGGGACCGGCCCCTAAAATGTTCTTTCTCAGATATCTCAAGAACGGTAACGAATTTCTAAACACTTGTTGAACAAAATGTCTTAAAAATAAAATGACTTTTTATTTGATCTCAGGAAAAAGGGGCTGGCCCCTCAAATTAGGGACCTAGAGGGCTCTAAAGTCTTTTATCTATAACCCTTGACTGAGGGAATTTTTGTAATCGATTATTGAAGCAAATATGTTTATCTTACCGTTATGAAGCCTAACAATATAATGATTTTCTCTTGTGTTACGTAATTAGGGGTTTTTAGGGGTCAAAAGTCCAAAACTTTGATCAACTGTATCTCAAAAAGGAAAAATATTTTGAAATGCAGTATAAAAGAAGAGATGCTCAAAATAATGTACTTAACAATATGCAACCTTCAAAATTTTGTTCAGCGGCCCCAATAAGGAGATAAGGGACCGCCCCCTAAAATGTTCTTTCTCAGATATCTCAAGAACGGTAACGAATTTCTAAACACTTGTTGAACAAAATGTCTTAAAAATTAAATGACCTTTTATTTGATCTCAAGAAAAAGGGGCTGGCCCCTCAAATTAGGGACCTAGAGGGCTCTAAAGTCTTTTATCTATAACCCTTTACTGCGTGATATTTTGTAATCGATTATTGAAGCAAATATGTTACGTAATTACAGGTTTTTAGGGGTCAAAATTCCAAAACTTTGATCACCTATATCTCAAAAAGGTAAAATATTTTTACAAGCAGTATAGAAGAAAAGGTGCTCAAAATGTTCTACTTAATAGTATGCAGCCATCAAATTTTGGTTAAACGGCACTAGAAAGGAGATATGGGGACAACCCCTAAAGCAATCTTTTCCAAATATTTAAAGATCTGTACCAAATTTCTAAACACTTGTTGAACAAAATGTGTTAAGAATTAAATGACCTTTCATTTAATATGAAGTAAAGGTGACTGGCCCCTTAAATTAGGGGTCAAGAGGGGTCTTAAGTTTTCAAACCAAAGCTCTTACACCTGAAACAAAATACTCTTAGATATGTAGAATGAATACCCCTTTTCCTCTATTTTCAATTTATGTTCAGCTGTTTTATAGTAAAATCAAGATCTTACATGTATCTCAACTTCTAAAATCGGACGGAAGACCTCCTCGTTGCTCGCAACGAGATCGTGTCTAGTTATTTTTCTTTTTTTTCTTACAAATTTTGTGCACGCGATTTCTCAGAAACGGCTCGACCGATTTTCACGAAACTTTCAGATCTGATAGAAAATGATTTAAACCTGATAGGTTTTTTATTATATTGATGACGTCATTTCCGTTTTTGAAATATTGACGTTTTAGCGATTTTTAGAGGGGTGGCTTGTCCGCGGAACTTCTCCTAAACGATAAAAGATATTGAGTTCAAACTTTCAGGGATAGTAGACAAAAGATTGTAGATTTGTAATTTTATTTTCATTTTAATCTGGTGTAAAAGGCGCCGAAGCTCGCCTGGACCCGAAAATTGAGATTAAAAAAACGTCGTATTTTTTCCTGGTTTTCTGTGTTTATCTCTTTTCTGAAAAATATTTTGTGAAGACATGTAATATAAAAAATATTTATATTTACAAGAGCTTTTGTTTAACATCAAGAAAAAGGGGCTGGCCCCTCAAATGAGGGGACCAGAGGGCTCTAAAGGTTTTTAGCTATAGCCCTTTACTGAAAGATATTTTGTGAAAGGTTATAGAAGCAAATATCTTTATCTTACAGTTACTGATCCAAGCAATGTAAGGATTTTATCATGCGTTACGTAATAAAGGGTTTTTAGGGGTCAAAAGTCCAAAAGTTTGATCACCCATATCTCAGAAAGGACAACTATTTTGAAATGCAGTATAGAACAAAAGATGCTCAAAATGATGTACTGAACAAGATGCAATCTTCAAAATTTCGTTAAACGGCCCCTATAAGGAGATAAGGGATCGGCCCCTAAAACGTTCTTTCCCATATATCTCAAGAACGGTAACGAATTTCTAAACACTTGTTGAACAAAATGTTGTTAGAATTAAATGACCTTTTATATGATATCAAGAAAAAGGGGCTGGCCCCTCAAATGAGGGGACCAGAGGGCTCTAAAGGTTTTTAGCTATAGCCCTTTACTGAAAGATATTTTGTGAAAGGTTATAGAAGCAAACATGTTTATCTTACAGTTACTGATCCAAGCAATGTCATGATTTTATCATGCGTTACGTAATAAAGGGTTTTTAGGGGTCAAAAGTCCAAAAGTTTGATCACCCATATCTCAGAAAGGAAAACTATTTTGAAATGCAGTATAGAACAAAAGATGCTCAAAATGATGTACTGAACAAGATGCAATCTTCAAAATTTCGTTAAACGGCCCCTATAAGGAGATAAGGGATCGGCCCCTAAAACGTTCTTTCCCATATATTTCAAGAACGGTAACGAATTTCTAAACACTTGTTGAACAAATTGTTGTTAGAATTAAATGACCTTTTATATGATATCAAGAAAAAGGGGCTGGCCCCTCAAATGAGGGGACCAGAGGGCTCTAAAGGTTTTTAGCTATAGCCCTTTACTGAGAGATATTTTGTGAAAGGTTATAGAAGCAAATATATTTATCCTACAGTTACTGATCCAAGCAATGTCATGATTTTATCATGCGTTACGTAATAAAGGGTTTTTAGGGGTCAAAAGTCCAAAAGTTTGATCACCCATATCTCAGAAAGGAAAACTATTTTGAAATGCAGTATAGAACAAAAGATGCTCAAAATGATGTACTGAACAAGATGCAATCTTCAAAATTTCGTTAAACGGCCCCTATAAGGAGATAAGGGATCGGCCCCTAAAACGTTCTTTCCCATATATTTCAAGAACGGTAACGAATTTCTAAACACTTGTTGAACAAATTGTTGTTAGAATTAAATGACCTTTTATATGATATCAAGAAAAAGGGGCTGGCCCCTCAAATGAGGGGACCAGAGGGCTCTAAAGGTTTTTAGCTATAGCCCTTTACTGAGAGATATTTTGTGAAAGGTTATAGAAGCAAATATATTTATCCTACAGTTACTGATCCAAGAAATGTAATGATTTTATCATGCGTTACGTAATAAAGGGGTTTTAGGGGTCAAAAGTCCAAAAGATTGATCACCCATATCTCAGAAAGGAAACTTATTTTGAAATGCAGTATAGAACAAAAGATGCTCAATGAACAAAAGATGAACAATATGCAACCTTCAAAATTTCGTTAAACGGCCCCCAAAAGGAGATAAGGGATTGGCCCCTAATATGTTCTTTCCATATATCTCAAACACGGTAACGAATTTTTAAACATTTGAGTTTCAATTGGCGTGCTTGACATGTACTGTGGAAAAAAATTCTAACTTCCGAGCCCTTTACTCAATCCTAATGAAAATTCGTGTAAATGTACCTCGGACCCCATTCTTATTGTCCGTCAAATATGCAGCGGATTCAACAATTTACAAGAAATTCCTGAGATCAAACGGCGCGTATTGCCTGTACGTGGAATTAAAATTTACACAGTACACGGGATGTAAGCAGCCGCGTAATATTTCTGTTGCATGTGTATTTCTTGTTTTCCGTTTAGTCTGTATCTACGATAGCATGTGAACTACTTATGATTGTTAGAAATGTGAAAATTACTGTCATCGAATTCGAGCTTGAAATTCAATATTTCTTCTTAAAATAACACCTAGCAAAGTGTTACAACCGTTTGTCAGAATTTTTTACAAGTCTGAAACTCTGACTTAGATTTTACTCCAGACCGCGTTTTAGACTATGCATCTGAATTAAAATTCCAGCTCCAGTAAGACTCTGTAGAACTTGGCGAAAATTCGTGGGATTGTTTCTTACGCCTGAAACTAATTGCCTGCCAAATTTGAAAGCGAATGAACCGTATTGAAGAAAGTTATCCAGTCCAGCGGCATCAAACCATCATCCCGAGGAACGAAATTTCAACGCTTCGATATTTGTATCCAATAAATTCATGCTCAAATTTCACTGAAAATCTGTGTTTACCTTTTTATCAGCAACCTGTGACGGTATTTGTTGAAGTTCTACGAAAGACAACTCTTCCTTCCCAGACCCCGATTTTATATGAATTTTGTTTACATTTTCTCTCAGTTGGCTCTTTTTTCCGACTTGGCCTGAAACACATGTACATGACCGGCCTTAATTCATTTCAGACTTTCCGCGTACCTGTAACCCACAAATGCACGCTAATTAACCCATTTCCGAGCACCTGCAATTCAAATCGGCAGGAGAATGCGCATCAGTTAATCCGACGTGGCCTTCACACACCTTCAAATAGCCGCTCGCGACAAGAGTTTGACCTGGCATGTTCATTTCTTATCCAACGCTATCCGGCCACATTGTTTACAAGCAGCACTGATTTTTATTAATAAACTGATCAACAAATACCGTCCTCTCAACCAATCGCTAAGCGCCTATCTATTCTAAAAGTTCACAACATTGAGTATCAACTTAAGACGGACGGAAGAACGCTGGATCTCTTCTTTCAATCATCATCCAAACTGAACTATATAACTCTGACTTGAGTCGGATATCGATTTTTCTCTAAATACTCATTAATTAACAACATTTTCGGGAATTTTTTTAACCATTATGAAAAGGTGGAAAGGCCTCTAATTGTTCGAGAACAATTAGTCTACTATTTTATTATTATTATTTTTTTTTTTTTTTTGATTTTCTAACAAAAATATTCTTCACAAAGGGGTTGTTGCAATGTAGAACAAGGGGTCAGAAGTCATAAACTTTGATCACCTATATATCAAAAAGGAAAAATATTTTGAAATGCAGTATAGAAGAGATGCTCAAAACAATGTACTTAACAATAAACAACCTTCAAAATTTTGTTCCGCGGCCCCAATAAGGAGATAAGGGACCGGCCCCTAAAATGTTCTTTCTCAGATATCTCAAGAACGGTAACGAATTTCTAAACACTTGTTGAACAAAATGTCTTAAAAATAAAATGACTTTTTATTTGATCTCAGGAAAAAGGGGCTGGCCCCTCAAATTAGGGACCTAGAGGGCTCTAAAGTCTTTTATCTATAACCCTTGACTGAGGGAATTTTTGTAATCGATTATTGAAGCAAATATGTTTATCTTACCGTTATGAAGCCTAACAATATAATGATTTTCTCTTGTGTTACGTAATTAGGGGTTTTTAGGGGTCAAAAGTCCAAAACTTTGATCAACTGTATCTCAAAAAGGAAAAATATTTTGAAATGCAGTATAAAAGAAGAGATGCTCAAAATAATGTACTTAACAATATGCAACCTTCAAAATTTTGTTCAGCGGCCCCAATAAGGAGATAAGGGACCGCCCCCTAAAATGTTCTTTCTCAGATATCTCAAGAACGGTAACGAATTTCTAAACACTTGTTGAACAAAATGTCTTAAAAATTAAATGACCTTTTATTTGATCTCAAGAAAAAGGGGCTGGCCCCTCAAATTAGGGACCTAGAGGGCTCTAAAGTCTTTTATCTATAACCCTTTACTGCGTGATATTTTGTAATCGATTATTGAAGCAAATATGTTACGTAATTACAGGTTTTTAGGGGTCAAAATTCCAAAACTTTGATCACCTATATCTCAAAAAGGTAAAATATTTTTACAAGCAGTATAGAAGAAAAGGTGCTCAAAATGTTCTACTTAATAGTATGCAGCCATCAAATTTTGGTTAAACGGCACTAGAAAGGAGATATGGGGACAACCCCTAAAGCAATCTTTTCCAAATATTTAAAGATCTGTACCAAATTTCTAAACACTTGTTGAACAAAATGTGTTAAGAATTAAATGACCTTTCATTTAATATGAAGTAAAGGTGACTGGCCCCTTAAATTAGGGGTCAAGAGGGGTCTTAAGTTTTCAAACCAAAGCTCTTACACCTGAAACAAAATACTCTTAGATATGTAGAATGAATACCCCTTTTCCTCTATTTTCAATTTATGTTCAGCTGTTTTATAGTAAAATCAAGATCTTACATGTATCTCAACTTCTAAAATCGGACGGAAGACCTCCTCGTTGCTCGCAACGAGATCGTGTCTAGTTATTTTTCTTTTTTTTCTTACAAATTTTGTGCACGCCATTTCTCAGAAACGGCTCGACCGATTCTCACAAAACTTTCAGATCTGATAGAAAATGATTTAAACCTGGTAGGTTTTTTATTATATTGATGACGTCATTTCCGTTTTTGAGATATTGACGTTTTAGCGATTTTTAGAGGGGTGGCTTGTCCGCGAAACTTCTCCTAAACGATAAAAGATATTGAGTTCAAACTTTCAGGGATTGTAGACAAAAGATTGTAGATTTGTAATTTTATTTTCCTTTTGATCTGGCATAAAAAGCGCCGAAGCTCGCCTGGACCCGAAAATTGAGATTAAAAAAACGTCGTAATTTTTCCTGGTTTTCTGTGTTAATCTCTTTTCTGAAAAATATTTTGTGAAGACATGTAATGTAAAAGATATTTATATTTACAAGAGCTTTTGTTTAACATCAAGAAAAAGGGGCTGGCCCCTCAAATGAGGGGACCAGAGGGCTCTAAAGTTTTTTAGCTATAGCCCTTTACTGAAAGATATTTTGTGAAAAGTTATAGAAGCAAATATCTTTATCTTACAGTTACTGATCCAAGCAATGTAATGATTTTATCATGCATTACGTAATAAAGGGATTTTAGGGGTCAAAAGTCCAAAATTTTGATCACCTATATCTCAGAAAGGAAAATTATTTTGAAATGCAGTAAAGAACAAAAGATGGTCAAAATGATGTACTGAACAAGATGCAATCTTCAAAATTTCGTTAAACGGCCCCTATAAGGAGATAAGGGATCGACCCCTAAATCGTTCTTTCCCATATATCTCAAGAACGGTAACGAATTTCTAAACACTTGTTGAACAAAATGTGTTTAGAATTAAATGACATTTTATATGATATCAGGAAAAAGGGGCTGGCCCCTCAAATAAGGGGACCAGAGGGCTCTAAAGTTTTTTAGCTATAGCCCTTTACTGAAAGATATTTTGTGAAAAGTTATGGAAGCAAATATGTTTATCTTACAGTGATTGATCCAAGCAATGTAATGCTTTTATCATGCGTTACGTAATAAAGGGTTTTTAGGGGTCAAAAGTCCAAAAGTTTGATCACCCATATCTCAGAAAGGAAAACTATTTTGAAATGCAGTATAGAACAAAAGATGGTCAAAATGATGTACTAAACAATATGCAACTTTCAAAATTTCGTTAAACGGCCCCTATAAGGAGATAAGGGATCGGCCCCTAATATGTTCTTTCCATATATCTCAAACACGGTAACGAATTTTTAAACACTTGTTGAACATAATGTGTTAAAAATTAAATGACCTTTCATTTGATATCAAGAAAAAGGGGCTGACCCCACAAATAAGGGGACCAGAGGGCTCTAAAGATTTTTATCTATAGCCCTTTACCGAGAGATATTTTGTGAAATGTTATAAAAGCAAATTTGTTTATCTTACAGTTATGTATCGAAGCAATGTAATGATTTCATTACGTGTTACATAATTTGGGGTTTTTTGGGGGTCAAAAGTCCAAAAGTTTGATCACCGATATCTCAGAAAGGAAAAATATTTTTAAATGCAGTATAGAAGAGAAAATTCATAAAATGATGTACTAGACAATATGCAACCATCATAGTTGCGTTAAACGGCCCTTTTAAGGAGAAAAAGGATCGGCCCCTTAAATGTTCTTTCAAATATATCTCAAGAACGGTAATGAATTTCTATATACTTGTTGAGCAAAATGTGTTTAAAATTAAATGACCTTTCATTTGATATCACGAAAAAGGGGCTGGCCCCTCAAATCAGGGATGCAGGTGGGCTTTAAGTATTTTATCTATAGTCGTTTACTGATAGATATTTTGTAATAGGTTATAAAAGCAAAATTAAGAATAATACATTTATATATCCTAACAATATAATGATTTTTTCGTCCATTACCTAATTGGGGTTTGTAGGGGCCAGAGGTAAAAAGTTTAACATTTTCTATCTCAATTGGAAGAAATGCAAGTATTTAAAAAAGAAACGTAAGAGAACTTCTAAAAACGATACAGAAAAGCATTAGTACTCCACATCTTTTTTCAGATCATGTTTTGTTGTCGATAATCAAAGTCAATGATGTCATAAATCGGACGGAAGACCTCCTCGTTGCTCGCAACGAGATCATGTCTAGTTTTTTTTTTTTTTTTTTTTTCCTAGACGCAAACTTTGAAGCTTCATATCTTGCTCATTTCTAAACGGATTTTGCTCAAATTTTCAGGGCTAATAGACTTTACAAAACACCATCTAAAACATATGATAAACTTTAAAATCCCTCTTCCGTTAACGAGTTATTTCCCTTTGAAATATTTTTAGGGCCTTTGGTTTCCAGACAAAGGCTCTGAGACTATAATAGCAGGGAATGGGAATCCAACGAATTTGAATAATAGAGGCATTGAAGTTGCGCACATCGGTTTTTGTTTTGGGATTTCGTATTTTATTTAGAAAAAGGTAGGGGGTCAAAAACGGGATTCCAAAAAGTGCGAAAATTTACACATATTTTCCTTTGTATCTTTTAAACAAAAAATATTTTGTTAAGACATGTAAAATAAAAGTTGTGCAGAATATTATGGGCTTTCATTTGACACCATTGAAAAAGGGCTGGCCCCTTAAATAAGGGGCCAACAGCCCTTGAAACATTTTGCTTTATAACTCAAAAACGGTTAAGATTTCGATATGGCTGTCGCTGGAAAAGTTGTTCATTGGGATCTTATCAATGTCGTTACAATTTTATTTTGTTAGGGTATTGCGTAATATGAGTGTAAAAAGCTTTACTTGTTAACATGTACCTGTGTTCATTTGGCAAGTTAACGAAAAGTCTTTGAGCGTACAACTGACATAAAGTTATCTCAGAAAGTGTATCTGTTTATACAGGATGCTTTAATTCATTAGAAAAGCTTTTTTTTTTTTTTACAGTATATATGCTTTTATGTGAGGATTATAAGCCAATTTTGTTGTTTTTAGAGTGAAAATCCTATAAAAACAATAAACACAAAATATAAACATTTTTTTAGTAAGACACAAATTACGGATTTAAAAAACTTCTTTGTTATACATATTAGTTATTATACTGCATGCATTTGAAATCTTTCTGGGTGTGTGTATACTATTACGTAACCTATCCCTCGCCCGCGGCCGAGGAGATCGGTCGCGGCTGGACTACCCAGCCGTCAGCGATTATCTAATACACAAGATTCGCGTCTTCATATATGGGTTTATTTAGCCGCAAACACATAGAATTGTTTTAATTTTGATTACATATAAAAGTTTATTCTTCTTAAATTGAATTAAACGATAGAGTGTTAATAAAGATATCGTGCTGTTAATTAATAAAAGCAGTGTAATTCCCAATTAGAAGCAACATCACACATAAATCAATGGTCGGTATTTATGTAAAAAAAAAAATAACTTGTTGTAATATATATAAGTCATTTAGAAATACTGCTAGCTTTCTAAATTATCCTTGGTTCACCTATCCCTCGACCGCGGCCGAGGAGATCGGTTGCGGCTGGACTTCTTAGCAGTCAGCGGTTATCTAATACACAGGATTCGCGTCTTCATATATGGGTTTTTAGCCGCAAACACAAGAACTCATCTGTTTTGATCTTATGTTATAGAAGTTTCTTCGTCTTAGAACGATAGAGTGTAAATTAAGAAATCGTTCTGAAATTTAATAAAAATATATTATTCCAAATCAGAAGCATCGTCAGTCATAGATCAATGTTGGTTTAGTAAGACTAAAAAGTTCTAAAAACTGTACAAATAATGTTTAGGATAAGCACAAAAACCCACAAAGATTAAATCTTTAAAGACCGAGAAAATAAGCTCCGCCTTCAAATTTATCTGGTCAGTGTACCCCTGTCAATCAACTGAATCGAGGCCTCAGATTTGATGATAGAAAATGCATGATTGATATTCGTTTACTCGTCCTGTGTATACCATGTTTGGCGCTCGCGATGACCGTGCAATTAACTTTTGTCTTTTAATGCATACCTTAACGAAGAAACAACCTTCGACAGATTAAATTTTCTACTCTTGGAAATTGAAAGATTGAAGTAAAAATTTACTCGTACTTGCATGGTTATGTACCACACCAAACGCGCTGATCACCTATAGTCTATCTAAATCACGTGGCGCCGATCATCCATGTAAAATTTCTTTTATAATTAAAGATGTTTGGGAATAATTGAGATTAAATAATTATATAAATAAATGAAATATTGTGTCTACGATTTAATACGTTAGTTATCACATTTCATTGAGAAATTTCCCTAGCCGAAAAAGGAAGAGAAACAGGTACAGACAATTAACTCTGGTAAATGCGCAACTGGTAGAATTATTGTACACTGTAGCAGATGATCGGAGAAGTTATACAAACGTATGTTGCATAAAAGTTGCATTAGTATTTGAGTACGGTACGATGATCGTATATTGCATAATTTTTCAGTAAATCCCTTCGAAAACTTGTTCAAACAAACGAAAGATTTTGCTCATGTCGCTGGCGGTTATTTATGCCGATATTCATTTCAACGATTGACAATTAATTTGTTTTTCCTAGTACATAATTAATAAATACAATAATTTTCTAGATCATCGGAGAAACTCTGTTGAGAGCATTTTAACACCCGTGCGTATAGACAATATACACAAGCGAGCATGTTTCCCTCGGGGCTTCACACCTGAACACCTGAAGTAAACCGGTTAAAAACCTCGGCCTCTAACGGGCTTGACCGGTCCATTTAAAATCGACTTGTGTTCCAACTGAAGATTAATTTATGTATCCATGATTATTTCCGTTAATTTATGCTGAGAGTTTTTACAGACTTCGTAGAAAATAAAGGAAATTTTCATAGAGTTGCGAGAGAGAGAGAGAGAGAGAGAGAGAGAGAGAGAGAGAGAGAGAGAGAGAGAGAGAGATATCAAATTTCGGTGCATTATTTATCAGGGTGTACAAAGTAAAAATGAATTCAAAAAAATAAATATTCTCCGAGCTTTCAAGGCAGTCAAAAAAATCAAGTCAAATTAAAATCAAAGTTCCGTGTTTCAATGTTACACGAATGCGATAGGTGCTGGCACGATAAAAGAAATGTCCGGAATTGAGGGATTGGGTGATTTTTTAAAAGAATATTCACATGAGTTTTAAACAAGTTTTGTTTTGATTCTAGCAATCACATAATCCCTTTTGTACTACTTCTACATGGCCGTTTGTTTCATTATGAAAATGAATTCATTGCTGTGTTTACCGCTCCTGCAAAGTGCTCATGCTGACTTTTTTTTTTCAAAACTGTCGAAAAGGAATCCAAATGTGGCGAATATCAATTTTTGGTGACCTATTGTGTGTAAAATTTTCCCATCCGTTCTTTTATTCGATCAGCCTGTGTTATTCTATCCAACATGCGACCAAAATCTCGTTTCGCTTCAGCGCACACAGCTCAGAACATATATAGCCCCAGGTTATTTATGGCTGCAGATCATCAATTGATATGTAATTGAGTAAACTTTCACTGCAGTGGTCAATTGTTAAACAATTAGATATCTAGTCTAACTAGAAGTCAGTCATCTTAATTCACGTTAAAGGTGCGAGATCGTAATCTGAGAATGGGGCTAATAAATCAAACTGTTGATCACGCTAAACTTCTATAGTTATGAACAGAATAAAATATATATTATAAGTTAAAAGTTTTAAGTCAAAGATCTTAAATAAAATTGGTTCTCTGGATTAGAAGTTAGGAAATACGATTATATAATGCAATGTAGTCGGTCGCCATAGAAATCATCAGAGTACTGCAAGTGTCGACAGTTTTCTTATTTCTTTGAAAGACCATTGTTCACTTGGCTTACAAACAATAATATAGCGACATATTTTCCTCCCAAAAAATAAATGCACTTCTTAAAGTTACACTTAAGTGAGATAAATATGTGTTCTTGGGGATTTTATTTATTTTTATATGAACATTGATTAAAAACACTTTATTGAAGCTGTGTAGTATGAGATAGTAATGCAACTTAATTGACTGAAAACCAAGCAGAATATTTTATTTTTACATCTGGTCTGTCAAAATAGGAGATTGTAAACTTGTAGCTTGTTAACTCAGAAAAAATCTAGAACAAAAGAAATAATGTCTTTATGGCTTTTGCTCCTCTTCTTATTTATGTGTATGAGTCCATAAAGATATTTTTGTTTTTGTTTCATCATATAAAAAAGTGTTGTTTTTTTTTACCTCAAACTTAGAACTGTAGAAATTCAGTATCTTATCTTTTCAAAAGCTTTGATACCTTACCACTTGGAAATCATGTAGTGATGCAAATTGTCAAATGTCAATGAGGAGACATCGTCAGAACCCACGGGTTTCCTATCCGTTATACTGCTTTTAAGGTAGTGTAACGATTAGAAGACTCGTGGGTTCCGAGTGCAAATGTACATACAATGCATTGGTCAATACATGTATATTTAGACAGTACAAAATAGGAATAACTAACACATATACATGTATATGTGATTTGATAGAAATGATAGTAAAACATACGTCGTTCTTTGTGCCGCACTAGAGTGGCGAAAAGGATTTTTATACCCCCCGCAAACGAATTCGTGGGGTATATAGGAATCACCTTATATAGGAATCACATTGGAAGTTATTACTTCACACAAATATTGCTTATGACCTGACGGTCTGTAATGACCTTGATGCAAGGTCATTTGGGCAAGGTCACTGGCAGAAAAAGTGCAAAACTCGTGTCCTGTCCATATCCTAGTTTCTTATGCAGAAACATTGGAAGTTCTTACTTCATATAAAGATTGATTATGACCTGAGGGTGTGTCATGACCTTGACCCAAGATCATTTGGACAAGATCAAGGAAACTGACAGGGAAAGTGCAAAATTTGTGTCTGGTCTATATAGCTTTTATGGAAAAACACTGAAGGTTCTAATTCACACAAAGATGGCTTATAATCTGAGGGTATGTAATGATTTGTCCCAAGGACATTTTGGCAAATTCAAGGTCAGTGGAAGTAAAAATTCACAATGTTAATAGAAATGATCAGAAGCTAAATTTTGACACAAAGATTGCTTGTGACCTTAAATATGTTCTGACTTGAGCTTTGGTCATTTGTGCAACTCCAGTGTCATAATAAGAAATAGAAGCATCAATTATTTTTTAGTAGAGAAATGCTTGAGTTATGATTTTTTCTTAGCGGGGGTATCATTTGTTAGCTTGCTTACAGTACCTCTAATTGATCCAGTAGGAGCACTGCTCCCCCTTCTATAGTTATGAACAGAATAAAATTGCCCCTTGGGGCATTGTCCCTCCCCCCCCCCCCCACACACACTTTTAAGGAGAAAGCAAAATATTTTTTCGCAAATTTAGATCAAAAGCATATTAAACAATAGAAGACACAGCTGCCTCACAGCCTCCCCTCCACTACCACCACCACGGATTAGGACTTTGAAGATTTGCTTGTCAAGATTTTGGATAAATATGTTCCCTCTATCAAAAACGATGCTGAGTGGCTGTATGGCCTAACGTTATACGGAGAGTTGTCCCTCCTGCTGAGCACCTCTCGTACAGCGCACCCTAAGGCGGGAGAAGGCGTCATCGTTTATTTACAATTTGTGTTCGTTTCAATTGTTTAATTTTAACACTGCCCTTATATAAATTATTCCCTTAGTAAGCAGTAGAGCTGTAAGTATGAGTACAGGGAAATGTTTATCAGACATAACACTGTTTGTTGCATGCATTAGCGCAGTGGAATTTGTGTTGATTGCACTTTGATATAAGGCTAGTCCCAGTTTGTATCTTGTAATCAGTTGTACATAACCGTATTTATCATTTTGTGTTTGTGTTCTGAATAATTATATACATGTACATATATGATGTTTTTTTCTTTAAATTATCTTAACCTGATGTAAACATGAAGTAAGTTAAACGGAGAACTTGCCTGGTATAAAAATAATACTTTGAAATTGAGCCTCGTTTTCGATTTTCTGAACGTACTATTATCATATTGAGAGTCTAATCTGATTAAAACCATCCCTCTTCTAATACTCGTCAGGGTCTGATAGGTATCGACAACAGGTTATTTTTACAAGACCTTCACATTTGCATACAATCTAAATATACTTCTACTTACCAAAGGCATACCTTTATATGTTTGATGTTTAGGTGCATATCTTCAATACTTATTCTGAAGGTTACATATAAATGGACATGAATTAATTTGTCTGTCTCCTTTGAAGAGTTCCTATTGATTTTCTAAAGCTCTGATTGGTCAGTAGTAATGGTCGTGTGAAGATGACCTCCAATCAATACCTGTCAGGCCCCGACAAGTGAAGGAAAAGGGGGTGGTTTCTATCAGACTGTTTGACAATCCTTTCTCGACTCGAAGCTGCAACGGAAGACCTCTTCGTTGCTTTGCAACGAACACGGCTCTAGTTATGTTTCTGTTTATTCATTTTGTCTTTGAATGTGTTAGCCCACTACAAACGTTCCAATCACGCTTTAGGGTTGATTTCTTGTTAATATGCTAAAAGAAGCTTACGACAGGCAACAGGTGATAATGAATATTTCAAATTTAGGAATTTACAGTCCGTACTGGAATGAAAAAAAAACTGAAAGAAGTTATATTTAATAGTTTTACTGCGTTTGAATTAAATTGTATAATTTTCAAAACTTTTATCACGTGTATTTTGAGGAGAATACACAAAATATTCTTTTTTAACATCTATTATATATGGCGTATTAAGCGTTAATTACAGAAACGTATTTGTAGTGGTATTTTTTTCCTGACAAGAACATGTAGTTGCATGAAAAGGGTATACATTTTTTTAAACGATGAACAAATTAAACCACGGTTATAGCGAACTGTTTAAGTTCCTTGAATTTTGATAATAACTGTTATTGTCTGTAATAGAGATCATGTATATAAAAACAATTTCTTGTTTCGAATATGATCATAAAAGAATTAACGTTCGAATACAAAAATGTTTTTAAAGAATTAACCATGATTTTGTCTTATTTTCAGGAACAATACATCTTTCTCCATGACGCTCTAGCGAAAGGATTTAAAGATATTATTCCGATTTTTCAAGGACTACTGTAACAAACAGAATAAAAAGATAATGAATATTACCATCAGTCTTTCCGGGGTTGAATCTAGAGGATCATTTGAGTGTTTACTTTAAAAAAAGTGTTCAAAATGTGAATATAGATTTTAACGAAACATTTATACACAAGTATATTTATACATTACTGTTGTATGCGAAAGTAATAACTGAATTGACAAATTGCTACCTCTCGAAGGCATAATAATTTGTATTTTGAGATTGATAATGATGAAAATATAATTTAATTAACAATGCGACGTTCATTACTTGAACAATTTTGAAATGTGACAAGATCAGTGTTTAACAATTGGGCATCGTAATTCGTGAGAAATAATAATTTATACTCAAATCGTTATCGACCAATTCGATTCAGCTAGTTAACATCCAATTATAGCACTTCATAATTATATTATGAAACTATGGATATTGACATTAAATTAGGTATAAAGTTTCACAATGTTTTGATTCCTGCAAACAATGCAATAAATGCTCTCTAATTAAGAGAGTCACACAAAAGTATTGTACTCCTGCAATGGTGATTGAAGTTTGTTTTTTTAATACTTTAATATCACAGCACTGCAGGCGCTGAAACAAATCCTCCGAAATTTACGGTGAACTTTAAATACACAAACAGTGGGATTTCTTTCTTTCTTTCTTCTTTTTTTTTTTTTTTTTTTTTTTTTTTAGAGGAAATCCATTTTATACTCATAGCTCTTTTACCAAGGAGGAAATTCTTCAAAATCATACGTCAGTTTTGAATGTTTTCAATATTCCCAACAGCCAAAATCAATTTGAATTACCTTACCTTTATTGGATACCTAAAAAATCCTTACAAACAAAGATATATAGTGGGTTCCAGTAAATGTTCTACCAAGTCTCTTTCTTTACTCCTTACCAAAATATTAATAGCAGTAAAGGAGAAACTTCAAGAGTACTGTGCAACAATATATTCAAGAAGCGGTGTAAATCAGGTATGGATGCTTAAGAATTCCAAGGAACTTTTAGAAAACTTAAAAATTCCAAAATTTTACTAAAATCAATAGCATCAAAACTTACGACTTTTCAACACTTTATACAATAAATTAAAGTTCCGTATTTTTGACATCATCGATCGCTGCTTTTTTTTTTTTTTTTAAATAAAAATGGATCATGTAAAAAGAAAATATAGAGCAAGATCAAAAAGGTTTAGATTTAATATAAAAGTTGCCGTATTAAAAGTCAATAACGAAAACACTTGAGAAATAACGAAATATCATATCAAACAAAACAAAATTCCTTCAGCATATGCTCTTAAGTTTTGACAATGTGTTACCCGGTAATGTATAGTTTAATTTATTTTGTTATGTTACGTTTAAAAAAAGATTATAATTTCTGTCAGGAGAGGTAATCGATTCAACACTTTTTTCGTTTCTTAAGATATGTAAAGTCACTTTATTTAAAACTCATCATTCGATAAAAGAAATCCAAAGCATACTCCTTTGTATTGATTTTTTTATTTAAAAAAAAATATGAAGATGGCAACAATGTTGACCAGGTCCTGCTATGGTGTATGTTGGTAATCCTTGCGATACTCGTTGCCGTTGTGATTGTTCTTTTAGTTCAAAGGTAGTTCAGCATGTTTAACTATGCGTCTTCGACCGTGTAGAGATTGTTGAGGACCATTCTGATGACGTGGAGGAGGAAGTTATCACAGTGGAATACAACAACCTGACGTCGCAGAGGGTGTCTATAAATAAGTTCATAGAAGATTTGCCAAACAGAAAAATAACGGAGCCTTGGAAGGAGAGTTCAATGTATAAATCATTATATTTGTTTAGCTAAGCATAATCGGTCATTGCACAAAAATCGTTGTTGTGACGTTTTGAATTTTTTAATTAGATCTTCCAAACGTATTACTGGAATCATATTCAAACGCTTTAAAGTGTTACAACAGAAACAAAAACAGATACAAAGGAAGCTACCCGTGTAAAAAAAATATTCTTAAACCATTGAATTCAAGATTTTAGTAATATGTTCTGAATTACGAACATACAACATAAACGCTTTTAGATAGGAATTGTACCAACGCTATATAAAATGATATCGGCTGAAGTATCATTAATGATGTCCAATTTATCGGAGTGCCTTCAAGCAGCATCTTTTTAAAACACTGAATGAATTCAACCATCCGATACTCCATGGTAGAACTGTTTATTTAAAAAAAGTTACATTTTAAGTTGGCAAATCGCTTGAGATATCAATATATCTGACGTCCTGACCCGTCTACCATCAAGTTCAAATAATGCAAAGATATATTTCATGTTAATTTTTAAGGAGGGAATTCCCGTCTCTATTGAAGTTATTTTAATATTGATAATGAAAACTGTGCAATGTAATGCACAAATACGGAATCAAATTAGGACATAGATTGTGACAAATCATAATGAAAATTTTATACGGCTTGACTGGAATTGATTCTCCTTTTCAGATGGTCATAATTGTGTAAAGCTAAGAACAGATGGCAATGATAGTGAAGGATATGTCAACGCATCCTACATACACGTAAGTTGTATACATATGCCTGATATAATGGTTCATAAGTCTTAGAATATTTTTATAAGATATTCTTTTTTTCCCTTTTAAGTAAAAGTTGATTAGGACATACATTAAAGTAATTGTTGTTTCTTTGCGATGTTATTAAGATGCACAGTATGTCTCTCTATGTAGGGCTTTGAGAAAGAAAAGGCATATATTGCAGCACAAGGTGATGATTTTTAGAGATTTTTTCTGAATTTCTGTAAAAAAAAATATATTTCCTTATTTCAAATTCTTCAATTCGGCACCTTTTTATTTATACTTCTCAAGCACTGCGCTGTGAATAGAAATATGCAATAAACCAGCTAAACATGCATCTTTATCAAAGAAAAACATATCAATCTTGATTTAAATTTTCTATTATCATTTTCTTATTTTTACAGTAAATTCATGACAGCAACACATTTTACAGGTCCCTTTTATCCAAGGACGTTAGAAGATTTCTGGAGAGTGAGAGCTATTTGGCAAAATGACTGCAACAGAATCGTCAGGCTTACAAATTTGTATGAAGGAGATAAGGTGAATTGCCGCGAGTTAAAGTTTTGGAAAATATTTGAAATGTTCTGTATTAAATCAAACCCTCTATTTTATGATTATAAATTTATAATTATCTATTTGTTTGAAATTAGAATCTGACCTGGATAATATAAGTAGTACTGATCGATGATAAAAACATTAACAAATAGACATTTTATGTTCTTTAGTCGTTACATTATAATTTGTTTATGATACTCCAATCAATGTTACGTTGACATATCACGTTGTGTTTCATAGATGAAGTGTTTGAAGTACTCGGACACAGAGATGGATATTGGTCCGTTTACTGTTCAGTTGGACACTGAGGATGTTTATGACCAATACATCCTGCGTTGTATGATTGTCATGATGGTCTGGATTTGTTCTCTTATTAGATATCATTTGAATTTTTTTTCGACTTTTTCTGTCTCATCAAATAATTAACAAATTGTACTTATAATTAAATATGTCAGATAATTAGTTAAAAATTTTAATAAGTGTATGTGTCATTCCAAAAAAGAAATCACGATCACGACTAAAATATCTAGTTCAGTAGAATATAATTGTATTTATTTCAATGATTGCTTTAGATATTATTTTGCACTATAATATTCTTTCTTCGGAAACATGGCTGACATATCATAGGAGGAAGTCAAGAGAGTGATACAATTCCACTTTACGGCCTGGCCCGACAACTCCGTCCCCGAAGATGTGACGTCACTGATCACCTTTCGGAATCTGGTCAGAAATGGCGTAACATATTCAAATAGACCAATAGTTGTTCACTGCAGGTACCTTTACAACACGTCAAATCTAATCATATATTGAATGTCCTCATGTTACTGAGATGTACATTATGATAAAAACTAAATGCACATTATGATGTACATTATTAGATATGCATAGTTGGAAAAGTAAAATGCATGATTTTATGTTATTATTAAATATGATTTAATCTGTTTTTTTCTTTTTTTGATTGATCAAACATGATGAGAAAGATTATTGCTAGTTTAAACTTTCCAAATATATCCAGGTGCATTTGAAGGTTTGTTAAATATCAAGAACGAAAATTCATCGATGATTATAATGTACTATTTAAATTCATTCTTATGTGTGTAAAGTGCTGGAATTGGTAGAACGGTACGTTGATCGCCCTTAATTATCTTCTGGAAGAGGGCGCTGTTGAGCAAACTGTTGACGTCAAAGGATACGTCATTTCTCTAAGACATCAAAGAAGGAAATCTATTCAGACATGCATAAGTTTCTATACAATATCGGATATTTGAGTTTTAGAGTTGTTGATTCAATATTTAAAGAAAAACGTTCGCGGATTATAATGATAATAACATGTTTGACTGTATCATATAACCATTGTTGCTTGTTTAATAATAAAGGATAAATTTTTTCATATTCTTATCCAAAAATTCACCAATTAAGAAATACGTTATACATGTATTACTTATATAACTAAATATTACCATTTTGCATAATCCCGTTTGAAAACAGGTGAAACGCCCGAAGTTAATATAGATTTACATCATACCAAAATATATCATAATGTATTCCGTGTTATTTTAACGTGGTAATTATTGTTGTAATAAATGTATATCAGTTTCTGGAATAGTACATTTTCCTTCACGAACTGGTCGGCAAAGCTGTGTATCTGTGTTATAATGGAATAATCAACAAGCAAATGAGACTCTCGAGAAACATATACAATACAGTTATCTTTCTGATTTATCAGGATAGGGGTACTTTAGAAGGAACACTTCCTTAATTAAGGGAAAACAACTTTTTACTCAATGTTTTTTGATTATTAGAATTTCTATATATCGCTGTCATTTGTTTGATTGGATGTTTTAAATTCAAATGAAAGGTTTTAATTTTTGATAAAATATAGAAACCAATATTTAAGGAAGTTTTGTTTTAAGTGTGCGTGATTCAGTGGTTTTATAATATTTCGAACAAATTTTCAAAACACAAAATGTGTTTAAAAGTTTTAATATGGAACTTATTTACATAAAAATAGATATCATCATCAAAGATTTTGATATTTCTGAAATGGCTTTATATTTGAATTACTCGATGTAGATTTTATTGCATCTGTTGTGCAGGAGAATGTTATCTTTTTTCAAAATATGTCTGATAGAATGATGTCTTGGTTTTCTCTTAAAAATAGACAGAATATCCATTTAACAATCGATCAATATAAATATAATGTAAATATGAATATTTGAATACATCTTACGTTAAAGTACCGCTTCATAATGAAATCAATATGTTTGGGCCATAAATATTCTTCGACTATTTTTGTAACCTACCCATTATTTTACAAATATCACAACAACATTTTAGCTAGTGTTGTATTGCATAGAACATATCTATCAATATTTTTTTAAAATATATATCTCATGCAGAACTATGTAACCCTTTACAATGTCTGATTGTCCCGGGTCAGGACAAGCAGTTAAATCTTAACTAATATAAAAATTATAAAAATCGAATGAATTGTAGTATTTTCCCTCTGTATATTTTTGTTTTTGAAAACGTCAACATCAAGTCCATTTCTTTAGACAGAGACCCTTTAAAAAATCAAAAGTTTGTTACATGATTGAACATTTTCTTTCAATCTACATGTATATGTCATTTTATATTTATAAATCACAAATGATACATATGATATAATAATATTTAAAAATACAGTTTTTGAATTTTTTTCTAAATAGAAGCCTACAAGGATGTGTTTCCAACAAACATCGAAATTCAAAATACTATTCAATTTTTGCCACAATCTTTGTACAGAAAGGCAATCAAATATGAGGTGCTTAATGTCTTCCTTTTCACACGGACAGAATTCACATTTTGCAGCAGACTTTGATTTACATTTGTATTGAAAAGAATTACAGTTCAAAATATTATTCTACAACTTATAATTAAATTCACTAAGTCTTTAGTCATACTTGTTTTTTACCTTGATTTTATAAATGTCTTTCCAATTTTCTCTGCCAATAGCAAATAATTTGTTTAAAGCAGATTGGTAGTTCGGTGGTTTGATTTTTTTTCTTTCAATCAAGCATGTTTTCATAGTAAAATTTACATCTCTTATCGAATATATCAAATATTCCCTGATGAAAATTACAAACATTTCTTTTTAGTATTTTCGTATAAAAACAACAATTCATATAATAAAAATCATTTTTTTTCTTGATTATTTTCTTTAAAATATTGTATTCACACAACCAATTATTTTTCTTCTTTGTATCATTTGAAAGTTCTTGCAGTGTTTTGAATTCACCATTTTTGTTAAATAAATCTTTTACATACAGAATTTTACTCATTACCCAGTTTTTAAAAAAAATAATGATTTCCCTTATGTTCGAACAGAGTATTATTCCACATTGGTTGTTGTGCGAATGTTACATTTAAAATTTCAAATATACTTATTAACCTTTTACAGTCATTAAAACAACACAGGATTTCTTTATACACAGTAGGTAGATTTAAAAAACATCCAAAATTATTAACTTTTCTTTCAGACATTGATAGTAAATAATCAATATCTAATTCCATGTTTTAATGTAACCTTTAAATATATTATTTAGCATACGAGATTCATCTACAAGTCTTTTTTCCCATGATGCTTTTATAGCCTTAAGTTTCAGTTCTATATCTACCAGGCCAACACCTGCGTCCTCAATTTTGCCAATAATTCTATCTCGTTTTATTCTATCTCTTTTATCCCAAATAAAATTAAAAATGCTGCATTTGATCTTTTTCAAAAACTCTTGATTAGGGATAGGTAAAATCGACCCTACATAAATTAGTTTTGAAATAGGTAGAGAATTTACTGTACAAGTTTTTCCAAAAATAATAAGTTTTCTTTTTTTTCCAGTATTCAAAAAGTTTTTCCATATCATTGTAATTTTTTTTCCCAATTCAAATCAAAACATTGTTCTTTATCATGTTAAAAAAAATTCCTAGATAACTTACAGAATCGTTAGTGACATTAATTCTGCCAATAATAGAATATTTATCTTTAAGTTTTCCGAGAAGTATACATAGTGTTTTGTTTAAGTTAACTTTGGATCCAGCATGAGCACAGAAATATTTAACTGTTTCAATGGATTTATCTAAATAGAACATGTCTCTAAGTGTTAATGTAACACCATCTGCATGTTGGAGAATTTTTATTTCTGTACTCATTTTAGCAATTTTTAGCAAATCCCTTTATATCATTATTATATTTAAGTTTTATAACTAAGATTTCTTCAATAAATAAATACGATATAGCTGAGATAGGACATCCCTGTCTTATACCACGCGACATTTCGCATGTTTTAGAAATCCATCCATTGTTTTTCATTTTAAGAATTGGATTAGTATACAGTATCTTCACCCATGAAAGAAAGTTATCTCCAAAATCAATTTTTCAAAGATCTTTAAATAAAAGGTGTGTAGTTTTTTTTTTTTGTTTGTTTGTTTGTTTTTTTTGTTTTTTTGTTTTTTTGTTTTAGATTTTTCAGATCTCGCCTATCAAATATTTGCATCAATAAATCATAAAATAAAGGGTATATAAGTTTCCAGCAACATTTATAAAACTCACTTGGTAATCCGTCTAACACAGGAGATTTGTTATTTTTCATGTTATCTATAGCTTCTTTGCATTCTTCGAGTGTAGGTATATGATCTAGTATATCTTTTTCATTTTCTTTTAATTTTGGACAGTTCAAATCCTCTAAATAATCACATATTTTTTCGTTTTCAATTCTTTTAGTTTGATACAAATTTTCATAAAATTTAGACATTTCTTCTAAAATACCAGAGTTAGATGTAACGGTTTCATTTCCTCTATTAAACTCGAATACCCCAAAACCTTGAAAATTAGCCGGATTTAATAATAAGCCGGTTTTGAAAATAAGACACCTATTTCTTGCAATGAAAAATACTCGAAAATAAGCCTGTTTTGAAAATAAGCCAGTCATGACAATGCTAGTTCGGAAAGAGTTTAGACTACCGTTGAGTCTCATGTGTAGCACGCACCTGTGTATATTATGCATGCGTACATAGTGTATTCAATTCGTTTAAAAGTAATAACGTACGTTTGTGAATCTAAACGAAAACAACCAACAGCGGTAATTAGTTAATTGATAATTAATCCAAATATTTGATTATTACATTACTAAAATAAACATTGTGATGAAACGTCTATATATGTCGTTTATCGTCATTATCTCTAGTCGTACAAATGATCGGTCTATTTTTAAAGTGTCCATCTGTATGCAAACCAATTACGGCATAATGGGGCATAAATTTAATAATTTTTTAATCAAATCATAATTATTGCTTATCTTCCTATACTCATATAAACTGTGAAATCCTACAAGACAGTGCATGCTTCTGACGCCGGAAATTGTTAACAAACATTGACCACGCGACGAGTCAACAGGTGGCTACGTAAAGGCGAATACACTGTCTAGAGCTTATTAGATGTAAGGAACAGTGGTCAGAGTGCATACATATTCTAATACATGAAATAAAATTTAATTAAAAACACTTTAACACTTTTCATTTTACTCTTACAGGTGTTTACCTGGATATACCATTTTTAATACAGTCAAATAGTTCACAACCGATCAATTACAACTTATATTGTTTTGATAATAAGCCATGATTATGATCTCATCGTTTACGGGATTTTTGCATTGATAATAAGCCGTAATTTGAAAATAATACGGTTTTGAAAATAAGCTCTCACTTTCTTACCAAAAGTTAAAATAAGCCGCGGCTTATTTTCAAGGTTTTAGGGTATCGTACTATTAGTTTGGTGTTTCTTTTCTAGTCCTAGAAAAAAATTTGTATTTTTTTCAACTTAACTTATCCATTTTGTTCCAGATCTAATTTGTGCTCCCTTAGCTATTTCATTATATAATACATTTAAATCTGATTCCAATCTTCTTTTCAAATTCATATTTATTTTTGAACTAAGTAAGTTTTCAATATAACCAATTTCTTTTTCTGTTGATTTTATCTTATATTTCAAATTGTTTTTAGACTGTTTGGCACATATTATAGAGAAATCCCGAACTTTTACTTTAAATAGTTCCCATTTCAAAGAAGCGTCTAGAGTATCATCTAACTGATTAAAAATAGAATTAATACCTTCTTTATAATCTTTTTCTAGGTGAGAGATATTTAATTTCCAGTAGCGTGAGCCTCGTTCTAATGTATTAAAATTCGCACATATTTTTAAATATCTAGGGTCACTCATTCTTGTGTTATTATTACACGTGCCTTACAACAAAAGTTTTTATCTGATTTAGATTAACATTTTTAGCAAAGATATAATCAATTCTGCTTTTTGGAGTATTGTAGGCATCACACCATGTATGTCCATCTATATGCGGGTTTTTAAAATGCCAAAGGTCTTTAAAATCAAGCTGATTCAAAATTTCTAACAAACGTTTCGAAATTAATCATTTTTCTTTTCTAGGTAACAGTTGAAATCTTCAAATAAAAAAACTTTACTTTCTTGTGGTATATTAGATGTGATGAAAGTTTTGAGTCTTTAAAGTAATTTAAAGAATACATATTGATCAACGGTTTCTTCAAATCATGTTTACTATTTAACAATAAGATAAACATTCATTTTAGAGTGATGAAATAACAGACCTATGCAAAGTTTTAATTTTACGAATCAAATTTCAGGCTTATTCTGATATTGTTGATGTGTTAAAAAAGCACCATTTCCGCAATCTGTTCTATATTTAGCAACGGCCCTAGCTTTTATAAAACCAATGGACCAATCAACTGGGTAAAATTTGATAAGGACATATCCTCAAATACAATTTCGAGAAAAATGAAAAAAATTCTGTACATATTTTATTTATGTAGTGGTGTATGGGTCAGTACCTTAATATAGTTTGAACTATTTAATTCTTGTCATATTGAACTCTCTTTCTTTACATGGTTTTGAGTAACAGTTATTCTTTTGACTTAATCTCATTAAGCATTTTATATAAGTCTTTAACTATCAAACACACTTGTAGTAATTTATAACAAAGCAGTATTGGGAAAGACCTGTAGAAAGATCAGATAGATAGATAGATAGATAGATAGATAGATAGATAGATAAAAATTAAGAAAGAAAACTCAAAAAACGTTTAATATAGCTTAAGCGATTTCATTATAAAATCTTCAGAAGCTATATAATGGAAGCATAGTAACGTGTCGTCAACAAACGAAGTTTTACTTAGATCCCTCTGTAATATGGTGACAGGTCCCGCATCGTGGGTTTCTACACTTAGTAACTGTGTGTTTTCAAAATGGGAAGTGCACAATATTCACAGATATACGGCGAGCTAGATTATATGGAATAGCAGGATTTCTTGCATATTCCTTGATATCGGTTTTAAGTTGTTCGTTATCCATACGAGGAGTTAGTGTATATTTTAAACCTTTGGAAAATTTTATGTCAGTTTCACTCAATATTCTGCTCGAGAGGTTGAACACTTTAGGATTATTTTGCATTGATTCCTATGTTATATTAGTTTCACGAACATCTAATACATCTAATACATCTGTGTTCGTTGTTGACGATTCCTCGGTATGTATCTTTGCCCTCGATTGGGCTTGCCTACTCCTAAAAATGATGTTGTACTCCACGTCCAAACGATTTTGATTGTTTCTTCTGCGGTAATCCGTTTGTTGATTGATTGGTCTATCGTAGTCATCTCTCTGTTCTCTGTATAGCGTCTGTCTGGCGTATTGTTGCTCTCGTCATTGTTTATTGGATATTGAGAAATTTCCATGGGGCTTACTATACTTGGTTACAGAAGAAGTGGTTTCTGTTTGTTCAGCATTCTGAGAATTCATGCCCACAATAGAGGCATAGCTTGCATTTAGGTTTGTTGTTTGTTTATGTGAGCTTGAATTCGGTTTTGATTTCTTAGAAGTCGGCTGTATATGTGATTTTTTAACATTATCTTTGCCGTAGTTTTTCGCATAATCAGGTAACCAGGCTTCGGTGTATTGGGATTTGTTGAATAATCTTCCTCCACCATTTGACAGTCAGATTTCAACATTTTCTGCATTTTTTTTTATTAGGATAAATTCACTGGCATTTTGATGTAACATTTAAGCCAATTCTTCATTTATCTATAAAACATTCATTTGATTGTTTTTGCTCTCATTCGCAGCAATGATATTTCTCCATTCACCCCATCTATAGCCATTTCTATCCGAATTTTAGTCTGGTTTTTCGGTTTTCTACGAATTTCTTTGATTGTGAATTTCCGAGGAATGGTGGGATTGTCCTAACTGATCCATTTTTCAAAGTAATTTGCTTGAATAGCGTTGTTAATTATTTGTAGTATGTTTGTTTTCTATAGTTAGGAAGTCTACTCCATTCGGCTTTGATTATTAGTTTAATCCGATATGCTTCTTTTTGTAACATAAGCTCATTTGTTTCTCTCTGAATCATTAATGTTGGTGATTGGTATGAACTTACCTCCATTTTGGTTGTTTTCAAGTACTCTCCCCAGTATCTTCGGTATCCTTTATATTGTTGATAATAATATTATTGGAAGTTTTTCCCACACTATTGGACTGCTTTACTGCATCAATTAGTTCTTTTAAAAGTTCATTGGTTATGTCCGTTTTCATCGAAAGATCCTCTATGATATCTTTATCTATTTCTTTCTCTTTATTCGCTGTTCTCCGTGTTTCCATCTTGATCACAGGTAGCCCATTGAAACACAATACAATTCACTGTGGTCGGTGATCAATAGATAAAAATTAAAAATAGAAAACACAAAAACGTTTAAGATGGCTTAAGCGCGTTCATTTTAAAATCTTCAGAAGCTATATGATGGTAGCATAGTAACGTGACGTCAACAAATTATGTATTGCATGTATATTATCTACTATGTTGCAAAAAACTTTTTTCCGCTAAATCTAACTATGACGTCATAAAAGACATTGCCGTTCAACGTTCAAGTTTGTTGACGTCACGTAAATATGCTACCATTATATAGCTTCTGACGATTTTAAAATGAAATGTATGTATGTATGTATGTATGTATGTATGTATATGTATATATATATATATATATATATATATATATATGCACTCCTTTGAAAAAAAATAATAACTGAATTTTACTAAATGGACAACTTAACATTAACCAATTTAACCTTAGATCAGTTTTGATAATTTCTTAAAAAGGAAATTAATATTGTGATTTGTATAGTATTTTAAAGACAGTTATTTTTTATATTTAACAAACAAACACTTGTCACAAATTAGTATTTTGATATCATTAACCAGTCAGTCAGTGGGAAATAAATTGCGATTAACCGATTGGCAATTGCAAAACCGATTGCCATTCATACTAAGAAGCCAAAGTGGGCTTCAAAAGTTTCAAAGGTCTTACGTTGACAGAAAAAAGGAAAGACAATTAACTTTATTTAAGGAATTTGCTAATTTCACAAATGCCATAAAATATAATTGTCATGATTTTTTTTCAGGTCTTCCGTTTCCAACGGAAGACCTTATAGTAATTGTAGTGTTTTTCTTTCTTATTATTTTTCCCCTTTTTTGTCGGCAGAATATCTCAGAGATGACTGGACAAATTTTCCTGAAAATTTCAGGGATGGTAGACAGTGATGATACCTCGAGGTTTTTTTTTCACTTTTTTCAAAATTCGTTTCCATCGTCCCGTATCTAAAAACCTTGTCTCCACGAGATCTCAGAAACAGTACAGATTTAAACATTATAACTTTGTGGTATAATGGACCTACACTACGGTCAACGCGGTTTGCGTATTTACCGCGAGTCCTCGTGGTGTGAAATTGATCGTGGTTTAGCTCAGGTAACTCAGGTAAAATCGCGCATCCTCGCGGTACTGCATCCCACCTTGTCTACACCGTCGCGGTATTGTGGAACCAGTCTCAGGTAAAAACTGTTCTTGTTTTTAACGCGAGTCCCCCCCCCCCCCCCCCCCCCAATTTCTTCTAACAGGGGAAATATGATTGAGGGAATAAATGAATATTAATTCATATTCATTTTTATAAATGGAGTTGATTGTTCAAATTACTATTTAAAAAAGTGGGGAAAGTAAAAGGAACGTGTTATTAATAGAGAATTTTGTATACTTCCGATAACGTTAAATTTTTGTTTTTGGCACATTCATCGTTGACAATTATCGGCTATCAATTTATCTATTTAATAAAACATTTCACCATAGTATCTTAGTTAGCCTCGGGAACGGGAATAATAATTGGCGTTTCATTTGCATTTTTTTTCATAATTAATTCTTAGCTTTAAAACATTTCTTATACTTCATCATTTCTCTTAAATACGTTTAAAGAATTCGTTTAATGAACAATATTTACATTCTACTGTGTTTTCCCATTAAATTATGTGATCTTTAAATGCCTCTAAATGCAACAACCGAATCACTGCATATGAATTTACATGTAATTTACATAAGTAGTTCCCAAACATTGATTTCTATGTTATTGGTCTAAAAATATATTTCAAACATGTTGTTAAAACTTTATATTTTACAATTATTTAACACTAAAGTTAATTCTATTGTTAAAAAGCAAAATTTTAAGAGTTATTTTCATGGATTATATTTTCAGGCTCATCTCAACAGTCTAGATGATAACCAGTTTAAACCGGTTTTAGAAAACAGCTGTTCTTGCTGTTACTAATTTACTCCCTCCGTGATCTACAATTTATACCGATTTATGTAATAAAATAATTGATTTTATCAATAAGGGAATGTAAATATAAGCATTGAATGATTTATTTTTGACGTCGTCGTGTCAATAACTGCCGTCAGTTGAGCAGACAAATTATCATAACGCGCTAACGCGCGTTATTCAATTTGTCTGCTCACCTGACGGCAGTTATTGACACGACGACGTCAAAAATAAATCATTCAATGCTATAACAAAGTACATGTAGATAAATAATATTAATGTTAAAATCCTGTGTTTTTTAAAACTGACTTTCCTATCCGATTTAACAAAAGCATGATGTTCAGTTGGTCGCCAAAAATATATGTTGATCGTTCAAAACCCGGGATTTGAAGATATGTATGATCATATAATCTTGGGAATCCATCACTTGTTAAAAGTTAGCAAAGTGTCTGTTGACCAACTGAGGACGGGGAATTGCGTAATATTACGTATACAGTTTGTGTATACAGAATTTGGGTGGCTGCCGTCGGGATTGGTGACCTGCAGCAATTAGTGTGACTTGGGGTTCGCTTAATAGAAGTGTATAGTCATTCTTACAACCAGCGATTGTTAATCAGCAATGGAGATAGTAATTGAGAACACAGATTTTATATAACGGTATACCTGGTGTAATTTTTAAAATGGTAAAAATTCGATTGTTTGAGTGAATTTTAATTATGAATCATTTTAAGAATCATATGAACATGCGATTTGTGTGTTTGTGTGCAGAAGTAAAAAAAAACCTTCTTTACACGATATGTGATTCATTATTAATTCTTCTAGCCATGCCTAAATTAAGAATGTTTTAATTCACAAATTTCATAGAATTATATATATTTTGATGAGAGAGAGAGAGAGAGAGAGAGAGAGAGAGAGAGAGAGAGAGAGAGAGAGAGAGAGAGAGGGGTTCCAAAATTCGATAAGATTTCTGACGGCACGTGTAAGAGCACGGGTGCTTTCACAGACACGAAGTGTTATTTAATAGTTATACACACGTGAAAACACAGGGAGAACATATTTTTAAATTGTGCTGTACTTGTGATTTCAATGTACCTGTCTGAATCATGCATAATTTTATTTTCATGCGATAAAGATCGAAAGCGCGTATGATATATTTCTGAAAACGCCCGTTACGACAGCATGTGCGCTTATGTATAGATCGGCATTTCGATCAGATTGCCGTTACGGCTACATATATTGCTTGACCAGTTCACATAAAATATGAGCTAATTGAAATAAGAGAGAGAGAGAGAGAGAGAGAGAGAGAGAGAGAGAGAGAGAGAGAGAGAGAGAGAGAGAGAGAGAGAGAGAGAGAGAGAAGGAGTATGAAAGATGTCTCAACATTCTATAAAATTTCTCACGGCACATGGACAGAGCACGGGTGCTTACATACAGGAAGTGTTATGTAAGAGTTGTTTACACGCGTATACACAGGGACGACTGATTTTTAATGTGCCTGTCTGAACATGCTGAATTATGCATTATTTTGTGTTCGAATACAGACCAGCTATAGACGGTCTACCTATCGTTAAAATTGAAAGCGCGTACAATATTTTTGTCGCCTTCATATGAAAACGCGTTATTACAGATATCAAACTCCTTTAATATTTTCTTTTTGTCTGAAAACCGCTATGTGTATTAATACTTTACATAAAATCTTAGTTAATTAAAACAACAGATAGAGGGAGAGTGAGTGTTTTAGAGAGAGAGAGAGAGAGAGAGAGAGAGAGAGAGAGAGAGAGAGAGAGAGAGAGAGAGAGAGAGAGAGAGAGAGAGAGTAGTTAGTGAATTATATATGAGTCAGATTAATATTTAGGGGGAAAACATACATGTTGAGTTGATGCCTACGGTAGCGATCTCATAATAGTTCGTCGCGTAATATTTTTTTTTAATCTGCGGCATATTTTCTACTCACCATAAGAAAAAAATAATACATTAAAGTATAATTACTAATTTTCAAGTACATATATATGCATGAATTGCTTAATACATTGTTATGTTTGGGTGTCTTGTACAATCTTAACCAAAAAAAAAAAAAAACATGTAGCAATAGCTTTCTAGAAGTTCTTGTTTAAAACAAGTCCAAGAATGTAATGAATATTTCTTCCTATAATATCTATATTTCAATTCTAACAAAAATTAAACAGGAAACAATTAGCGTGTTTTTTTCTTCTCGATTTAATCCAATAGACTGAACACACACCAGTTACGATGTCTTACACCATCGCGGTAAACTCGTGGCCCCGCTATTACCGCGATGACAATACCACGACCGTGTATCGCGGAAAGGATTAAAACACCATCACGGGGTTGCGGGAAAATACGGGATCCGTGTTGGCCGTAGTGTATTTATGTAGATGTGTTCAAACTATTTTGTTTGATTCCTTCTAACTTCTGGTCGGCACAGGAAGTACTTGATTTTTTTTTCATTTTTGTCATTTTACACAGAATAAATATGTTTTAGTAAAAAAAACTTACATGTGTCATCTATTTATGATAAATAAACAAAAATATTCTACTTCCGGTGAGATATCTCAGTAGCTTTTTGGGAAAAAAAACCCTTAAATTTACGAGCTCTCAGAAACTGTAAGCGACCAAGACACTAAACTTAAATGGATGATAGATATTTGAATAAATAGGTGTTTAACTGGTTTCATTTCATCAACCGTCACTTCCGGTCCTCACCGGAAGGATTCAAACAAATCAAGATGTTAATAAGTTTAACTGATTTTCTTTGACTGTTTTACTTCAATTAATAAACAGTAATGTACATTTTACAAACAAACAGGAAATATTAGCTTTCATTTTCATTGAGCACTTCAGTTTGTACGTTCCTGTCCCGTAACAAAAAACCTGTCTCCTTAAGATCTCAGTAAAGACTTGAACATCCAAACTTTGTTGTACGATAGACCTATGTATGTAGTTGTGCTTAGCCTAACTTCAGGTCGGCACAGGAAGCACTTGATTTTTTTTTCATTTTTGTCAATTGACACATACAATGAATATTTCAATTAAAAACATAACATATGTCATCTATGCGATATCAAATAAACATAAACAGGTAGCTTTCTTTTTTTTCAAATTTTGTACCCCGAGTTCTCAGAAACTGTAAGTGACCAAGACACGAAACACGAAATCTATCTATAAGGATAATAGATTGATTGTAGATGTGGTTTACAGTTTTCATTTTGTCAACAGTTACTTCTGGTTCTCACCGGAAGGGTTCAAACAAAGTTTTTTTCAATAAGTTTAAATGTTTTTCTTTGACTGCTTTATTCAGCCTAATAAAAAAGTAATGTACAATAGGTAAATGTATTAGAAATACTAACTTTTAATTTTATTCACAGGACGAATTAGCTTAAAGGTGCTTAAAAGTAGCTTAAAGACGACGATCTTTAAGCCACCTTTAAGCTATATGTGCTGCTTAATGGTGGCTTAAAGGGGGCTTAAAGAAAGCGTAAAGATGGCTTAAAGGTGCTTAAAGGCAGCTTAAAGACTATCTTTAAGCCACTTTTAAGACACTTTTAAGGACAACTTATTGGTCCTTAATGTCTAAACTTCTTTAAGCCACCTTTAAGCCCCCTTTAAACCAGTTTTAATAAAAATCATAACAATCTTTATTCAATATTGTGCTTAATTTATCAACAAAATGTATGAACTTTATGACATTTTAATCAATTGTGATCAATGGACAAATATATTTAACCTATATGTGTAGTATTTATTTTAAAAAAAACCATGGCCGTGCGTCTGAACAAAAAACACACCTGGTGTGTATATTCTGTATATTCTGTGTACGTTCCAGGGTTTTTCTGAGGTTTAACAAACAATAGAGTTTAATTAGATTTACAAAAAGAAATGAAAGCATGTCTAGACACACAACACAGCTATTTTAACAAGAGAAATTGAGTCTACATGAACATATACGGTAGTTAAGTAAATAATGTATATTTTGTCGCAAGTTTCAATGATTCCAAGACAGAAAAATATTTAAAAACGGTTTTAGCTCTGAAAAATAAAATGAAAAAAAATTTACATGACGCCCAAGATGAGTATCGATCCCGGGACCTTTCGTGTACTAGCACCAGCTCACTTCCACTGCACCACATGAACTTCATTTCAAATGTGGTCTTTATAAACTATAAACCATTGGCTATTGAATTAATGTACCGGTAATGTGTTTGTATTTTTTCTTGGAAAGATTTTTACTTCCATTCAGTTTGTAACAATCAATTATACCTAATTACATGCAGCATGCATGTATTTGGAATGAATTACGGTACTTGGTCTTCAGTGAACACAATATATATTATACCTGATTGGAAACTGTTCGGCTTACTAGACTAAGTACTAAGTTTGACAAATTTAAATCGGTTAGATATTCCAGTATGTAATAATTTTGATAATATTGATAATTATACATTTACAACAGATCTGGAATAGAATATTAAATGATATATGTTTAAATATTTAATTTCAACACCTTTAGGAACCTTGACGTGCACCTGGGCACAAGACACACCTGTTGTGTATATCTTGTATATTCTGTGTTAGTTCCAGGGGTTTTCTCAAGTTGAACAAACTATAAACTTTAATTCATTAGATATACACAAACGAATAAAACCATGTCTAGACAAACAAAGCAGCAATATCCCGCCCGATTTAACAAAGGCAGTTGAGAATCTTTTCATCTTTAACATGTATTTAGCAGATCTAGAATTAGACCTAGAAATAATTAAAATTTAAAAAATATATATATATCTTAAACTGATAATTAAATTAAATCATGTATTACTCATTCATCATATATATTTTGTTTAATAACCGGATAAACTTTCAAAAAAAAAGAAAAAGAAAGAAACCCATTGTCGTAGTAAGTTTGTTTGAATGCGTGTTCTTTTACCAAAACAAATTCTAAGTAAAATCGAATTGATGTAGATTTGTATATTTAATGAATTTTGAATCCGGTTCAATGAAAATTATGAATTTAAAATCATGTGCCAACAAGTCAAAGAATAGATGGTTTTCTACAAAGTATAATTTAATCAAATATTAAATATTAATTACTTAGAGAGAGAGAGAGAGAGAGAGAGAGAGAGAGAGAGAGAGAGAGAGATAGAGAGAGAGAGAGAGAGAGAGAGAGAGAGAGAGAGAGAGAGAGCTTTCACCGATTAGTTTATGAAGGAAACAAACATATTTTAATATAATTTCATGCGCAGGTTTAGAAACAGGGACTGCGCTCGCCGCTACAATAATTTTGAAACAAAAAGAAATGAAATTTTATAACGATCAGTGTTCGTTGGAGCAGTGTTAATAATTTGGCGTAGATAACTGTTTCTACGTGGTGTGTGTTGACAATTAAAACCGCCTGGAACACCCCCCCCCCTCTTTTAAACTATATCATCACTTGGATCACCCCCTCCCACCCCATCAAAAGAATTTTGCATTTATTGATTAAATGTATGATTTTGATATGAAACTGTTCACCTTGATCAAAGTTGACTTAAAAGGAACTTCAAGACTGTGTAAAGATAACTTAAAGGGAGCGTAAATGCCACTTAAAGATGCTTAAAGGTAGCTTAAAGATGGCTTAAAGGAGGCTTAAAGAAGTTTGGACATTAAGGACCTATAAGTTCTTGCTTAAAGGTGACTTAAAGGTGGCTTAAAGATCGTATATCCTTTCAGCCACCTTTAAGCCACCTTTAAGGACTTGTTTAAAGATGGTTTTTCGCCCTGTGATTGATCACTTCCGTTTGTCCGTTTCCGGTTCTGAGACAATAAACCTTGTCTCAATGAGATCTCAAAACTGACAGAGACTTGAACAATCAAATTGTGAGAAAAGACAGACCTATGTATGTTTTGTTTGAATCGTCGCAACTCCGGTCGTCACAGGAAGTACTCCAAAAATTGACTTTTTAATTGTTTTAATTGTTTTAGTTGTTTTACATACAAGTAATTACTGGAAATTTCCATCACAATATGTAATTTCCATGCTCTTTTACTATATGAGAAATGCGATTTTATTTTTACATTTTTAGGATCAAATAAAATTGAAAGCAATTAATTATGATTGCATTGAGGTTGACGTTCTTGTGATTATAATCATATATACTCATTTATCATTAGGAAAATCGTACCAAAATATCCTAGGCGGACGGAAAAACATTTAGGGTCACTTGGTTTAACTAGTATTAACTTTCATTAAGGCATAACATTATTCGTTTTGTAGATTTTACGGAAATATTTATTTCAGATTTTTAAATTATTTATGAGAATTAATATTTCCCAAAAGATATTAGCAAAATGATAATTTACTACATTCAACTTTTTTGTGTTGTTTTATTGGTGATAGTTAAGACGAAGGCAAAAGGTAAGCTATCTATCTATCTATCTATCTATCTATCTATCTATCTATCTATCTATCTATCTATCTATCTTTTTAAAGATTTTTTTTTTTCATGTATTGGATTTCATAATTTAGGTAAGTTAACTTATTTTGATTCTTTATCTATCAAAAAGACACAACGGACAATGAAATACTAAAAGTTCAGCAGTCGACAACCAATGGTTCGCATTATGCTTCTCTGGGCTGTGATGGTGATCTGGAGACATTCTCTCTTACACACTCTAGAGTAAATCAGTTATGGAGCATGACTTTGAAAAAGAAATATAAAATGAATTTGATATTTGCCAACATCGCAGCTGGTAAACGATTTGACATTGCATGACTAGAATCACCTTGACTTTTTATTACTATTTCATCAATAAAATTATTGTGCATGCAATTTAACAATAAGCTAAGTTGGAAGCAGCTTTTTGGAACAAGTCAAAATAATTAAATAAAGAAGGCGTTCTTTATTAAAAGATATTGAATTTAATGTAGTAGTTAACCCCCCTCCCCCACCAAGGATCAATGGATGAGTTCATTTAAAGCATCGGATGATGAAAAGGAAAGCATAATGTTAATGCACCAACATAGTGGATAAGTCCGACATGGGATTATAAATAATAATCTAGAGCATACCGTATATGCAGCTTTATTTGAAAAAAAGAATACTTTGCATTAATTTTCCAGTTACTTATAGTTATGAGAACCATTTGCTTGGAGATGACAGAAAGGCCCTTGATATTGACATCTATTTAACACATGACTGATTTTATTTTACGCTTTCAAGCTTAGAATTATTAGGCTTTACTGAAATAATTTGATGTAATGAAATAATGCACGTTACTTTTATAAAGAGCAGCGAAAATTAAAATTTATTTTTTATAAAGTACATGCTTCCATTCCATGCTGGAATAATTTTGTTTAGTCAGACAACCTTTTTGGAAAGCTATTACTTGACATCTAGTTTTCTTATGATATCTTCAACTTTCTACATTCTTATAAAAAAAATGGACATTAAATTCAGTTCTCTGCAGTCAAATAATATAGGAACGTGATCTCTTTGTTCTTTGGAATTTGAATTTGTATAATAACATCGGTATACCACAAATCCAAGTCGTAGATACAAGCTTTTTTTTTTTGAATAATCAATTTAATGTACATGTAATTTATATTTTATTTACTTGTATGAGGACTTTCAGAAGAAAAAAAAACCCTGATAAATTTTGGTATTTCTAATACTTTCTGGTTCAGCGTTGATGTTATAAAAATGTATTTGAAAAATGAAACTGATCATATGTAACATTTCTTTATAGTATAATCTTTTAAAAAAGGTAAACAAGATTAGAGACACCACAAAGATGCCGTATGCATTGAGAATAATACTGCTATATCTAGAATTATGACAAAATCGAACATGGACCCAAAAACAAATTTCTGTTTCAATTGGCAATTTGTAATCATTTTGTTATAATGTCAGATTAAAACGACAAGAAGTTCCAAGTGTCAAAAAGGAAACTTCATAAACAAAATACTCAAACAGAAATCAAATTGTTTATGTAGCTAGGTACTCCATACAACTTACTTAGTAAAAGTTTTCCTCACTTTATACAATATACTCTATTCCAAGGGACATATGAGTTGCATGTTACCACAGGAAATGCTTTGATAAATTCATCAACTCTGTGTAAGACATTTTCCAGAATGACACAAAAACAGACAGCGATTAAATGTGTCAATGCAATCATTGGAGATACAATTGTGGTAAAGAAGATTGACAATGACTCACTGCGAATATTTGAATTATATCCGATAGGTAGGTATATAATCCTAAAAAGTAAACTAGTTGTTACAGAATTCAATGAAAAAAAGCAAATCAAATAATTTTAATCTCCCCAAATATCGATATGTTGAAACGTTATACAAAATTATAATTAATATTTAAGGAGAACCTTTCAATCTTTATCTGTTGTTAAACGTATATATTGTACTTGTATCTGACATAAAATTTCCAATTTTATCTTGACTTAAACATGCAGAAATATGAAGATCATTGTAAAACCCATCCATTCTACAACAATCTTATCATTAACTGTTAGTTGGGAAAAAGTACATATTGATTATTACGCGGTCAGTTTTAAATAAAAATGCCATTCAGTGCTAAGATCACGCATTTGTAATATACTTTCGCAGGTATAATCCATACTGTTAACGTTGTTGCCTACAATTCGACAAACCTTATGTATATCCATGTTTGCAGTTTTGAAAATTAAATGAAATATTACCCTTATTTAAATTTGCATTTAAAATTGTTTGATTATATATTTTTCAAAGAATTTTCTCCAGATCACTTTGGACCGAACAAAAGTCCAGCAAAATGCCTCGATTTCATCTGCGACTACAAAACAGGAGCGTGTAATGGCTGCAAAGAAGGATTGGAAGGAATGCACTGTGTACAAGAAATGACTTCATTAATTATATCTACAGGTAATTTTCATTACATATCAACTATTTTCATTATACGTGTCTTTTGGTTATTTCTGGTGTTCTATCTATCTATCTATCTATCTATCTATCTATCTATCTATCTATCTATCTATCTATCTATCTATCTTAATTAAAGTTACCCGTAAATATCTGTTTCATTCAATGCAACTAGTGACGATTGAAGTTTATTAACAGCTTGACCGTAACATACATACGGTTAATAAATATTTCCATCATGTATTACAATAAAGTCGAGGAACTATTGATACCATCAATGTCAGTTTTTAATGAACATACTGCTAACGTTTTCCAAGAGAATGATATAAAAAATAGATGCATATTAGTTTTTGGAGAGAGAAAGTAAAAGTTCCGTTAAAAGATGCTTTAATATTTTTCTCGCGTTCGAGCATTAGTGAAAACTTTTACTAAAACATAATATATGTTTGAGAAGAAATTATTTTTAATTATTAGTTTTTCCCCACGATGGAAAAATATTATAATGAATACATTTTTTAAATAATTCAAGTAACATCATTATATGCAGTGCTTAGTGACTTCATATATTTTTAGAAAAGAAAATGTTTTGAAATAGATACCCCGTGCTGGCAAAGATCATTCGCTTTTTCATAGCATATAATGAATAAACCACTGCACAAAATAATCGTACGACATAACGTAATGATATTATCTTTTCATAAAAAGATTTTACCCCTGAATATAATGATATAATCACAGTATATAATGATGTTAGCAGTGTATATGGTAATGTTAACACTGCATATAATGATATTACTACTGCATATAATGATATTACTATTGCATATAAAAAATATACCAATTTATATAATATGAAATTGATCTTAAGGCAGCTATGACGTTCCATAAACATGCATATTTGTAATGTGTGTATGTAAATCTATATAAATATATTTATGAATGAACATAAATTCTAAAGTTAAAAATAACCTAACTCAAAGCAAGTTTAAGTTTAAACCATCAAAGTACAATATCGGCAACTACAGAAATATATTGAGCAGGACGAATGAACGTAATTTTAGAATTAGAATATAATTTGTTATATTAAAAGTCAAGAAGGAAATCATTCATTGAATTGCAAACTGTTAGATAAACCACTTATGTATTTAACCGCTTTCTTGAGCTTATGGGTTTTAAGTTTAAACAACATGTCTGGGTTTGTTTATATTTTCATGTAATGCTAAGAGTTTTTGAAAAAGCGAATGATCTTTGTCAGCACGGGGTATCTATTTCAAAACGTTTTCTTTTCTAAAAATATATGAAGTCACTAATCTGTAGATAAAACATATTCCATTACATAATCATTTGTATAGAAAGTTTTTCAAGAAGAAACACTAAAGTTATGTTAATTTTGTGCGAAAAGATCTCGGGACACCAAAATATGGCGATCACGACGACCAGGCCCTGCTATGGAGCATGTTGGCCCTTGCGATACTTGTTGCTGGTATGCTTATCCTTTTTGTTCATAGGTAAGTCAGCATGCTTAAATATGCATCTTCTTAAGTAAAATATGACATTAAAAGCACATGGTATATGTAATATTTCACACATTAAATTGATTAAGATTAAAACAAATTACGTTTAAGCAAGAAGAAAGGAAATCTAATTCAAGAAAAGGTTCTGGGCAATGACATTATAGAATTCCATAGAGGGATCTCCACACACGAGTCTGACATTTTGGACATTGTGGAGGACGATTCTGATGACGTCGAGGAGGAAGTCATCACCGTGGAATACAATAACATGACGTCACAGAAGGTGTCCATAAACCAGTTCATTAAGGAATTACCAAACAAGAAAAATAACGGCGCCTTAGAGAGAGAATTCTATGTATAACTCTTAATTGTTTTTAGCTTTAGCTTAAGCAACCACTGAACTCCAAAACACATAGTAACGTATCATCTTTTCTCTTTTTTTATGTTTTATATGAATCTTGATAGGACCTTCCAAACGGATTACTGGAATCATATTCAAACGCGTTGAAGAGTTTCAACAGAAACAAGAACAGATACAAAGGAATCTACCCATGTAAATATATATATATATATATATATATATATATATATATATATATATATATATATATATATATATATATATATATTTATGTATATATAATTTATTGAACTAAAGGTTATAATAATATGTTTAAACTACAAATATAAACACCCTGAACTAGGAATTGTATAAACTTTCATGAAATGATATACATTTGAAGTACAATAAATGTATTTCGATTCAAGGTGCCTTTAACTTAGGAGTATAAGCATTATAAAAAAAATGCTCTACATTGAATAGAATTAGTATAATTATACAATGGCTTATTTTCAAGCATTGTGTTTTCAAGAAAGCACTGAACAAATTATACTATCCGATCAGACTAATACATTAAAAAAATATATCCATACACTATGCTTCAAGAGGAATAATTTAAGAAAGAGTTATCATGTGCCTAATTTTGATCACATGGGTAATTATGCAAAACATATGACGCTCTGCTTGGCTACCCTTGTGTTCAAATGAATAAAAGATATATTCAAGATAGATTAGAATGTGTTTATATGTGTAGTCGTTTGATATGTTTTGATTTGAACATATTTAGCTCACGTTTACAGAAGATTTAAGTAAGCTCTTCTAATTACCTGTTGTCCGTTGTCTGTCCGTCCGTCCATATGCTAATTTTTCACATTTTTGACTCCTTCTCTAGAATCACTAAGCCAAATTTAGCCTACCTTGATGTAAAGCACCCTTGTTGAAGAAAATTCTAAATTGTTAAAAAAAACGGGGAACTCCTTTTTGAAGTGGAGTAACAGTGAAACAGTGAAAATAGAACATGTGTGTCTTAAATAATTTTTTTTCAAGAGCAACTTGAAATGTCATTCTAACAAAGCTTCTACATATAGTGAATATTTTAAATTGTTAAAACCACGGCCCCTGGACATCAATTGTGGCAAACCATAATAAACAAAATTAATACTGTTTGATTGGGATTTATTCACTTTTTCAGATGATCACAATTATGTTAAGCTAAAAACAGATGAAGTAAATACCCAGGGATATATCAACGCATCATACATAGAAGTTAGTTATAAACATACATGTATGACTGATATATTGGTTCAATGCTTTAATGAAAATAAATAATTTTCTATTCCTTTCAAAGATAGTAGATTGCAAGATACATTTAAAAGTAATTGTTGTTTCTTTGTGATGGATATTTTTTAAAACACCTGGTATGCCTACATTGGTAGGGCTTTGGAAAAGAAAAAGCATATATTGCAGCCCAAGGTAATAAATTTCATATTTTACCCAATTTTGTAAATATGATACAGGATCTTTCTCATCCAAAATATATTATTTCATCTGTACAAAATATTTGAGCAAGTATCCCTGTGAGAAGATACTTATATGGAAAAATCGACCAAATATCTGCACTTTTAATTTTTTTCAAAATCAAAAAAAATAATCAAACCGGAGAGCTTTTTTTTTTTAAACAAAATGTATTTTTTTCAAACAATACCTAACAGTAAAATATTTTACAGGTCCTTTTAATCAAAGAACGTTAGAAGATTTTTGGAAAGTTGTTTGGCAAAATGACTGCACAAGAATCGTTATGCTTACAAATTTGTATGAAGGACATAAGGTAAATTGCCTGGAGTTAGAAGTTTGGAGAATATCAAAATGTTCTGGCATCTAATTTATTTTAGTTTATCTAATCAAACTATTATTATTAATTTATTTAAACGTATCTGTATTGGGGAATTAAGAAGACTGTTTACGATGCTCCAATCAATGTTGCATGTACATTGACATTCATATTTGGTTGTGTTTTATAGATGAAATGCCTAAAGTACTGGCCAGATACAGAACTAGAAATTGGTCCTTTTACCATTAAATTGGTCGCTGAGGATGTGAATGACCAGTACTCACTGCGATATATGTTTGTCCAAAATAAGGTCTGTGTTAAATATCATATGAATTTTTTATATTTCTTTCTGTATCATGCAAAATTGTGTTTGCAAATATGGCTGAAAACTCTTAGGAGGAAGTCAAAAGAGTGACACAATTTCACTTTATGGATTGGCCTGACAACTCCGTCCCGGAGGATGTGACATCACTGATCAACTTCCGGGACCTAATCAGGAATGGCCTAACATCTTCAGATGGACCTATAATTGTTCACTGCAGGTACTTTTACAACCTGCCAATTCTTGTTATATGATGATTGCCCTGGTGGTACAAAGATGTACACTGTTGTAAAACGTAATCGGCTGATTTAATGTATATCACAAAGTTTCCATCTGTTGAAAAGTAAACTACATAACTTTGTGATATTTTTAAACACGACAGTATTTGTTTTTCAATATTTTTTCTAATAAGCGCGATAAAAGAGATAATGTTTCTTGTTTACTTTTCACAAAATATCACTACCTAGATTTGAAGTATTCTTAGATAAGACAAAATTTTTCGATGATTATAATGTACTATTTAAATTCATTCATATATGCTATAAAGCGCAGGAATTGGTAGAACCGGTACATTTATCGCCCTTGATTATCTTCTGGAAGAGTGTGCTGTTGAGCAAACTGTTGACGTCAAAGGATACGTCATTTCACTTAGACATCAAAGAGGGAAATCCATTCAAACATACGTAAGTTTCCTCAACTTTTGCAAAGTGTAGTTTTTTTATCGTTGATTATGTTTATAGGAATCCTTTTAAAGTATTATACAGTATTAAATTCTTTTTTAAGATACAATAAACAATAATAACATTTGTAAGACTCAATTATACAGATTTAAGATAAATAGATTGTTGTTAGGCTGACTTAAGGTGGCTCACTATACATGTATATCAGCAGAAAATGATTTGATATGGAATATAGCATGATAGATAAGAAGTATATATGTCTAATAGACGAAAAATATGCAATTTAAAAATGACTTTCTTTAATTAAATCAATGAAAGCCTGAAGGATTACGTTTACTCAGGGGTGAAAAAAATTCCACTAATACGAACGAAAGACTACTTATTGTACATTTTAGCCCTACTATTGTGGTGCTATTTTCACTTTCAAATAACTAGGTCAATGACCTTCTTTTTTATGCTAGTGACGTTTATTAAAAAAAATGTCAAAATTGTCCACCCTTACAAAGGTTTTCTTTATTTTGAAATTATTAGAAATAAGAAAACAATTTGCTGGTTGAAAGATGATAAAATACGAATAGCTTTACTAATTTGATATTTCAATGAATCGTTTTAAGCTCATATTTTAAATTTTAATTTAGTCCGAATTTCCTCTATTAATTTTCAAAATTTCACCCATTTTTGATCGAGTTTTACAAAAAACTGTCTAATAGGAGCTCCAAACCATTGATTGCCTAAAACTATTTTTATTTTCGGTGTTCTGTTGACATTAACATTATATAAGGTTAGTGATCAAATTTTCGAGATATTCTATCCGAAATTAATTTTATGTATTTTTTAAGAGTTTTCCCTTTGCGTGCCAGCAAGTGATATAAAATTATACGCAATATAATGCAATCATAAAATATATAAAATGACATAAAAAAAACCGTAGAAACTTAATTTTTGCAATTACTTTGCTACGGAAAAAAGAAAAATGAAAAAACTAGTCCGAATTTCCTCTGTTTCAAAATAAATCTACCTTTGTCGTAGCATATCTTCCTCAAATGAACAAAACATGGATATTGATATCGATATTTGTTTATAACATTGTTATTTTGTGTTTTTAAAACAAGTTTTAACTTCAGTTATTGAAATTTGTAAAGATATTTTTGGAAATTTCAAACCCTTGAATAAACGTAATCCTTAAGCCGATTTTAACCTGGGATCTGCAGTACATTAGCCATATACTGTAACCACTGATCTGAGCTAGATGATTATTTCACAAAACATTTAAATCGCCATCTTTTGATGTAATATCAAACAAGTATATACCTTGATGTAGTGAGCTACCTACGAAAGACGAATAGGGCCACATAAAAAAAAAATCTTATGTCGTAATAACGAGAAAAGATCTCGTTATTACGAATTAATTATCTTGTTATTACGAGAAAAGATTTCGTTATAACGAGATAATTATTTCGTTATTACTAAAAAAAGATCTCGTAATTACGAAAAAAATCTCTTAATAACGAGTTAATTTTTTTGTTATTACGAGTTAATTTTTCTCGTTATTACGAGAAAATATATCGTTATAATAAAATTCTTAGTAGTTGTTAAGAAATGTTATATAATAAGTCTTCCACGTTCATCAGATACATACCTTTAAGTCGATTGCTTCACCATTTCAACCTATTTTTTTCTTTCCAGAAACGTTAATTCAATTTTTTATTATTTTTAAATTACAATGCTCATTATTTATAATTTGTACATAAAATAACCAGATTTGACATTCAATCTTATATGAATAAGTGTAAAGAACTCCATGAAATTTTACTTTTCAACGTACATGTTAATTATTAGAATCTCACTACGAAGTAAATACCTGCAGGTAGTCCTAGTCTTAAAAACACAATTCCATTAGTTACAAATAACTATAAAGTGACTTCAGTCATGTATATGCAGGATTTGACCCGGATTTTGTTGTATATACAATGTATTCATAACTTATATTGAAAATAATTGTTTTTGTATATTAACATTTATGAGTCTGAAAACACATTATCCTTCATATTTATAAATTGGACAATTAATTTATTAATCAATCTGCTTTGCTCCTTCTTCTGAATTTTTGTTTCACTAATTTTAATGAATTGCTTAAGATATGTTCATCCATTTTACTTAAAGAGACTCAGAGAGTACATGAACAACAATGAAAGGCACCATTTATATAGATCTTTTCGTTACAACGATATCTTTTCTCGTAACAACGAGATCTTTTCTCTTAATAACAAGATAATTAACTCGTAATAACGAGATCTTTTCTCGTAATAACAAGATCTTTACTTCTTATAACGAGATCTTTTCTTGTAATAACGAGAAAATTAACTCGTAATTACGAGATCTTCTCTCGTAATAACGAGATCTTTTCTCGAAATAACAAGATAATTAACTCGTAATAACGAGATCTTTTCTCGTAATAACAAGATAATTAACTCGTAATAACGAGATCTTTTTTCGTAATAACAAGATAATTAACTCGTAATAACGAGATCTTTTCTCGTGATAACGAGATCTTTTCTTCTTATAACGAGATAATTAACTCGTAATTACGAGATCTTTTCTCGTAATAACGAGATAATTAACTCTTAATGACGATATCTTCTCTCGTAATAACGAGATAATTAACTCCTTATAACGAGATCTTTTATCGTAATTACGAGATCTTTTCTCGTCATAAAGAGATAATTAACTCATAATAACGAGATCTTTTCTCGAAATAACGAGATAATTGACTCGTTATAACGAGATCCTTTCTCGTAATTACGAGATAATTTTTTGATATGTGGCCCAACTCGTCTTTCGTAGCTACCAGAATGATTCATACTTTAAATAAAAACCCAGGCGTAAAATTGCCTAATAGTATATAATAAATTACTTGATGTTATTTTTTAGTATTCTAATGACAGACTCAGCATCTACAGCTAACATGGATTCCCATTATAGTCTCTAAATATATATATATATATTGAATCAATTTCAGGGACAGTACGCCTTTCTTCACGACGCTGTTGTCAAAGGATTCACTAACACCATTCATCGACAAAGCTGTCTATCCGTGTTATAATGGACGGATCAACAATAATGACAGATAAAGCTGTTAAGCTTTGAAATATAAAGATAAGGATCTTACAGAAAAAAAAAACGTTTGAGATTTTAAAGAAAAATGTATCCAGACGTTTCATATTAATATTGCTGCCATATATTTATAAATTTATATGGTTAAAATTGTTTTATTTAGATGAAGGTATCATTTAATGACTAGTATATAGAATATATATACGGAAAGGATCTATTGTCAAACATTGGTCTAGGAATCGGAGTTTGAACACATTAATAAGTTGATTTCATTGTAATTTCACAATTTGTATCAAGTCGGCCTTTAGAATTTCCCCTTTGAATTCCTATATTGAATATCCACTCCCTATTTTTGTCCCATTATTTCCTCTTGTCAGTACAGTCATACCAAGCAAATATCTTTTATAACATACACTATTTACACTATTTCATACATTTTTTATGTGAGAAAAAACTAAAGCTCGTACTTGACATAAATGTTGCTCATAACCCGTGAGGGTAAATAATAACACTGGTATATTGCTGTTGACCAAGGTCATGATTACATCAGCCTGTCATTTGTTTTTCAAAGGAGGCGCCAGAATGTGTATCTTAACAAATTCTAATTACACTATATATATTATAAAGGTATTTCTTTAGCGGATGAAACGTTTGAATTTATCAACTTACTAGAAAGCAGTGTCATTTTTCTATAAAGCTCTAATAAAACCACTGCGTATATCAATTTTAGTTTTATTACCTTATAGTATCAGCAAGGCTTCATTTAGATTTTTTGTTTGTTTCTTGTTGGCGCTTTGTACTGTTCATACAAGTATTGTCATGGGCTGATGGTAAGGAAGGGACACGAAACTTTTAGCTGGAAAGTGAAATACGCTTCACAACTAGAAATCTAACTAAAAGCACAAAACTAAAAAATGTCTAAATGTTAATGCCTGTAATTTGTCTCGGTAGACTCGACTTACCATAGTATTTTTAATAATTGATTGAACATCATCTAAATTCATCCAAAGCTTAAAATCCCAAAATATTACCAAAATCAATAGAATAAAAACTTTTCTACACTTTATACAACCACCCCTACGATAAACGCTGTTGAGAATCGTCGGTGGAAGTGCGTTCCAGACACACGGGAAAAAACTGCTCCCTGAAAACCGGATGTCATCAGCACTATGTAAAATTAGAACTAAACTGAACGGCACCGTAAATTCCGGTGGCGTCACATTCCACGCCTGACGTTCTATAATGTCACTCTTTTTAAGGTGTAAACAGGTGAACTATCTCGGTGATAGGTCTTATACAAGTAATACAAGTTTGTTTCTAACGGTGCGTAGTTCTACTTTCCGAACATGTCTATCTTTACTTGGGAACAACTGCCATAGTCCATTTGTATCTAATTATATAACAGTGTCAGAATCCTTTAAGAGTACTACATCATCAATTTTGATGTCCTCCTTAGAATCAGTCCACTTCTTCTTGGTTTGGAGACTGTAGAGGTATTCTTGCTGCCATCTTTTCCAAAAATGGTTGGCTAAAAGTTGTGTGTGTTTCCATGATGATCTGTACATGTCCTTCACATCAACTGCTTGAAACGGTCCATAATCAACTTCAGTCTTTTGTGTCAGCAACACTGAGGGGGGAAAGAACTGTTGGTTGTGTTGGATCCACCGACACGTAAGCTAATGGTTGTCTGTTGATGGTAGCACAAACTTCATACATAAAAGTATTTAAAACATGTGTAAGTGGTTTCTTTGACTCTATGATGATAGCATTTAGAATTCTGCGCGCTTCCAATGATCCTTTCCCATATCCCTCCCATATGGGATGCGTATGGTGGGTTAAATATCCAAGTAGAGCCATTTTCCACCATATACCTCTTCAGGGTTTGAGATTCTATTTTGATTGCATTGATGTTAAGTGCATCTGTACTTTCAACAAAATTAGCTCTTCTATCTGAAAAAAACTCAGTGACTTTACCACGTATTACTACAAAACGCCTGAGGGAATTGATAAAGGCACTGGATGTCATCTCGTCCACCAGCTCTATATGTACTGCTCTGCTCGTCAAATATGTAAATAAGATTGCCCGTCTTTTAGCGTTAGCAACTCCTCCTGTAGTTTTCCTAGCTGTTATCTCCAAGGGCCCAAAAGTGTCTACTCCAACATAAGTGAACGGTGGTGATGGCTTGCATCGAAAGTCAGGTATATTTCCCAATTTCTTTGTTTCCACTTTGCGTCGTAACTTTCAGCACCTTCCGTGAGGTGACGTCATTGATGTTTACATTTCGATGATGGTACTTTACAAGCAATCTTGCCACATGCGACTTTTTTGGAACAATAATAGGTCCGGTAGATCCAGCTAGTACATCTCCAGTGAGAATCCTGCCTCCTACACGTAGCAGACCTTCTCCTTAAGTCTTTCTATATCCTGTCCATAAGCTTCAAACTGTACACTTTTAATAACAATCTTTTCCATACTTTGGTAAAGCTTTGTTTGACTGAGCTTTTCAAGGTTGATTTTCTGGCGAATAGCACTACGCATGAATGATAGTCCACGAATTAGAGAATCCCAGGTGGATCCATGAAGTATATTTGTTTTAACAACAGTGACAGTCCTTTTAACTTCACAGTCATTATCAGGGTCCAATAATGAGTATTTTGAATGCTCTTGTTGATTATGATCCAAAATAATTTTTGGCCCGGTTAACCACACAGATGTTGCAAGTTCATTTGCAGAAATAGAACGCGCTCCTATTACAGCTGGATTCTAATCTGATGTCACAAAGGTCCACTGTTCTGATTTTGAATTAATAAGTATCCGTTGGACTCGGTTTGACACGTACGAGTGAAATCTTCTGGTCTTGTTATATAGGTACCCTAATACGACACGACTGTCAGAGTAGAACTGCATATCATGAATCTGTGTATCAAGTTCCTCTGCAAATCCATTATTAAATACATTTTCCATTAACTTTATTGCCAAGTTCATTTTCACAGGATCACGCTTAAAAGTGTTTAGCAATGAATACATGTAAGTCCTTTTCAACGCTTGTTCTCTGTTGTTAGGTAGTCTATTTCTGTTTGACTTAAATGGTAACGGAGCTGACCAATGTCCCTTCTGATCTTTATGGCACTTTTTCTCCATGACTTCTAAGAATTCTCTGTCCGCGATTGACATTCCTGGAATGTTATCATCTTTGGTGCGTTCAAAAATATGGGAAAGCTGAATTCTATTCTCACATGAACAATGGTTGTCTGTATCATCTTGATATGTTGAGATTCTTAGATTTGATGAACATGGGGTTAAGTGAGTTCCTCGTCCAGACGGTAATATCTGAGTCTTGTTCACAATCATATGTTGAGGTTTGTGTACTCTACCTAGGCAACATTCTCCTATAATGGCCCAGCCTAAGGGAAGTCGCTGTGCGAAAGGTAGATTTGGTTTACCAATCTTTTGTTCCAGCACATGATGAGCGTTGGGAACATCACGTCCAATCGTCTATTGGTGGGATTTCAGACTCCAAGTCTGATAAATGTTTGTATGATTTGACTACAGATGGGGTTGGAATCTCCTCGTATGATATAGGGATGTCATAACATTCAATAATTGATGGTAAGTATATTTGTTCACCACTCTGTACTGAAGATACAACAAAATCAAAGGCTTGTCTCCCAGAGACCATGGCCGAACCACTGCATGATGACAATGTATATGAAATTTCTTGTCCCTTGATTCCGAACTTGTCAAAAAATGCTGACTTCGCAAGTGTCCTGCTGCTTTGGTCGTCAAGGATCACATATGCTCTTTTCTTTAGATCTTCACGGCCAAATGGAAAAATGTTCACTAAGATAATCTTTGCACATGATTTGCCACTGAATGCAGGTGAACAGACATGAGTACAGTTAGTTGTAAAAGATGATGGTGTACTGTTCTCCCCGCCATGCGAATTTTCCTTATCCTCCTGCCCTGGGAACTGTTAACATGTAAGGCACCACAATTGCTGTCACTTTGACACATGTCACACTTTAATTTCACATTATAATCTCTTGCTAAGTGATCCTTGGAATCACAACATCTAAAGCAAATTCCATTTTCTTTGAGAAGCTTTTTCCTTGAACCAATAGGGAGGGTACGAAACTTACGACAGTCTTTGACATTATGATTAGATTCAACTCTGTGTTCTAAAAAATATGATTTTCTTTGTCCTGTTCTGTTGTCTTACTATGCTTAACATCAGTTTTTCTCAAACGGATTGGTCCAGCGTTTTTGGTTTTAGTCTCTTTCTTTGTTGGTTCACTGAACTGAAATCAAGGATCATTTCTCACACGACATAAGTCTTGTATAAATTTCAAAAAGAAAGTAAATGGTGGGTATGGAAAAGTATGACGCTCCTTATAATCTGACGCCTTGTTTATCCATTTTCTCTCCACTGATAAGGAAGTTTCTTTACTAATGGTGCAATTCCAAGAGAGGTGTCATGGTAGGATAATGCCGCTGCATATTTAGGGTTCTTTTTCACACGATCTATTTGTGTCAGAAGATCAGACATTTTGTAAAGTTCTTTAGGATCTTTTGTTGAAAGTTGTGGAAAAGTAGCTACCTTCGATTTTAATGAATCATCGATGAGTTCAATAGCCCCATACCTCTCATCTAATCTTCCCCAAATCTGACGTAGTCCCCGTTGAGGATTTCCAGCATTTGCTTGTTGGATGTCCGCTGCATGTTTAGAGGACTCTTGTCCTAGCCATCTCACGAGTAACTGAAGTTCCTTAAATTCTGAAATCATCAGGTCCTTTATGATTGAAGTAATGTTTAATTTCCATGCGTTGTAAGCCTCTGGTTCATTATTAAAGTTATTAAATCGGGATAACAACACTTCCTTCATTTGTATCTAACAGTGTCAGAATCCTTTAAGAGTACTACATCATCAATTTTGATGTCCTCCTTAGAATAAGTCCACTTCTTCCTGGTTTGGAGACTGTAGAGGTATTCTTGCTGCCATCTTTTCCAAAAATGGTTGGCTAAAAGTTGTGTGTGTTTCCATGATGATCTGTACATGTCCTTCACATCAACTGCTTGAAACGGTCCATAATCAACTTCAGTCTTTTGTGTCAGCAACACTGAGGGGGGAAAGAACTGATGGTTGTGTTGGATCCACCGACACGTTAGCTAATGGTTGTCTGTTGATGATAGCACAAACTTCATACATAAAAGTATTTAAAACATGTGAAAGTGGTTTCTTTGACTCCATGATGATAGCATTTAGAATTCTGCGCGCTTCCAATGATCCTTTCCCATATCCCTCTCATATAGGATGCGTATGGTGGGTTAAATATCCAAGTAGAGCCATTTTCCACCATATACCTCTTCAGGGTTTGAGATTCTATTTTGATTGCATTGATGTTAAGTGCATCTGTACTTTCAACAAAATTAGCTCTTCTATCTGAAAAAAACTCAGTGACTTTACCACGTATTACTACAAAACGCCTGAGGGAATTGATAAAGGCACTGGATGTCATCTCGTCCACCAGCTCTATATGTACTGCTCTGCTCGTCAAATATGTAAATAAGATTGCCCATCTTTTAGCGTTAGCAACACCTCCTGTAGTTTTCCTAGCTGTTACCTCCAAGGGCCCAAAAGTGTCTACTCCAACATAAGTGAACGGTGGTGATGGCTTGCATCGAAAGTCAGGTATATTTCCCATTTTCTTTGTTTCCACTTTGCGTCGTAACTTTCAGCACCTTCCGTGAGGTGACGTCATTGATGTTTACATTTCGATGATGGTACTTTACAAGCAATCTTGCCACATGCGACTTTTTTGGAACAATAATAGGTCCGGTAGATCCAGCTAGTACATCTCCAGTGAGAATCCTGCCTCCTACACGTAGCAGACCTTCTCCTTAAGTCTTTCTATATCCTGTCCATAAGCTTCAAACTGTACACTTTTGATAACAATCTTTTCCATACTTTGGTAAAGCTTTGTTTGACTGAGCTTTTCAAGGTTGATTTTCTGGCGAATAGCACTACGCATGAATGTAGTCCACGAATTAGAGAATCCCAGGTGGATCCATGAAGTATATTTGTTTTAACAACAGTGACAGTCCTTTTAACTTCACAGTCATTATCAGGGTCCAATAATGAGTATTTTGAATGCTCTTGTTGATTATGATCCAAAATAATTTTTGGCCTGGTTAACCACACAGATGTTGCAAGTTCATTTGCAGAAATAGAACGCGCTCCTATTACAGCTGGATTCTAATCTGATGTCACAAAGGTCCACTGTTCTGATTTTGAATTAATAAGTATCCGTTGGACTCGGTTTGACACGTACGAGTGAAATCTTCTGGTCTTGTTATATAGGTACCCTAATACGACACGACTGTCAGAGTAGAACTGCATATCATGAATCTGTGTATCAAGTTCCTCTGCAAATCCATTATTAAATACATTTTCCATCAACTTTATTGCCAAGTTCATTTTCACAGGATCACGCTTAAAAGTGTTTAGCAATGAATACATGTAAGTCCTTTTCAACGCTTGTTCTCTGTTGTTAGGTAGTCTATTTCTGTTTGACTTAAATGGTAACGGAGCTGACCAATGTCCCTTCTGATCTTTATGGCACTTTTTCTCCATGACTTCTAAGAATTCTCTGTCCGCGATTGACATTCCTGGAATGTTATCATCTTTGGTGCGTTCAAAAATATGGGAAAGCTGAATTCTATTCTCACATGAACAATGGTTGTCTGTATCATCTTGATATGTTGAGATTCTTAGATTTGATGAACATGGGGTTAAGTGAGTTCCTCGTCCAGACGGTAATATCTGAGTCTTGTTCACAATCATATGTTGAGGTTTGTGTACTCTACCTAGGCAACATTCTCCTATAATGGCCCAGCCTAAGGGAAGTCGCTGTGCGAAAGGTAGATTTGGTTTACCAATCTTTTGTTCCAGCACATGATGAGCGTTGGGAACATCACGTCCAATCGTCTATTGGTGGGATTTCAGACTCCAAGTCTGATAAATGTTTGTATGATTTGACTACAGATGGGGTTGGAATCTCCTCGTATGATATATGGAAGTCCCAGCTTCACAGAAATCTGATGTCCACCAGAAAGTCGTCTTATCCCCAGGATAGGCTGCAATCGACTCTTAAGATGGTTGAGGTGGTAAACAAAACAATTTGTTACTGTTCTGCCACATGCTCATTTTTCTATATCGAAGTGAAAACACCCAGGAGTTTTACATCTTTATTCAGCCAATATAGCAGATATGACTGTAACAACTGAAATTTATAACAATAAACATTCTAACTACCTAATATAATTTAGCAAAATTTAGCAGTATTCACTTTCATACACACTTCGCCAAAATCCTAAATTAAGTTTTTAGATTAATAATCAGAAAATAATATTACAAATATAAAGATTCACATATAAGAAAAACATACATCGTTGCGTCTTTGCACCACGAAAATATGATGGAGTGTCCCAGACGCTGTTGAGAATCGTCGGTGGAAGTGCGTCCCCGACACACGGGAAAAATGTCTCCCAAAAACTGCTCACTGAAAACCGGATGTCATCAGCACTATGTAAAATTAGAACTAAACTGAACGGCACCGTAAATTCCGGTGGCGTCACAATATGACCCTGTTAAAATATTTTGTAGACAACATAATTATGTTCGAAAGATGACATTATATGATAATAAAGTAATACATGTACTGTTGTATACATGCGGGGATCCAGAAAAAAATCCAGGGGGGAGGGGGTCAGATGGATATTTAAGTAAATGTTTACGAGGGGGGGGGGGGGGGCGTCTGTGGCATTTTGGAGGTAATTTTGATATGTGATTTAAGAAATTTAAATTTTGCGAGGGAGGGGGGTGTTCAGACCCCCCGACCCCTACGCGTATTACTCTGAATCACGCGAAAGTGATAGTGTTGTCTCCAGTACATGTATTTTAACACTTCGAAGAATCAGACATCCCAACGGAAGTTGAATTAAACTAATAATCGCACATTCAAACAATCATTTCAACATTTATGGATACAGCTTCTTTTTTTCTGGTTTCTGTAGATGAATCACTACAGAAAGGTTTGAAATCTTTAATATATCACTGTGATTTGATGTACAGAAGTATTTCTGTTAGAAATATCTTTAATAAAATTACACATTTCTCATTCACAGTTCTACGTAGATCTCTGGGCACTTACCAGAATACACTACTGAATTTCTGATGTAAAAGTTCAGTTGAGTTTTTGGTTTCCTCCTTCGCAGTTCAACACTTCACTGTTATTACGCTCCCATTTTTTAGCATTCTTTGTTATATGTCCTTTTCTTGCCTGCTGAATCGATACACGAGGGTTGTCTCAAAATAGCGTAGAAAAGTGGTGCTATTCACTTAATCGAATAGCATATGAAGATAAAACTTGTGCCACAAAGGGTCTAAGTAATTTGCATTTAATTTATGATTTGATATCAAATATTGTTTGAGATAAAATGAGTAAGCATACTCGTTTATAAATTCGACCTGCGGCGCAATATCAAAAATGAAAAGTTAAAATCAACATAAAGAAATGAAAATCGAGAGGATTAGTAATTTACGAATGAAAAAAATCAAAACAAACATGCATTCAGATTTGTTAATTATTCCATTATTTACCTAATAAACAATTTAGCTAAAAAGAATTTTTGTAAAGATTTGATAGCGGGTTTTGTGGCAAGTTGAAGTGCTCGTAGTAAAATGACGACGTCAGCATTTGAGATGGCGCACTGATAACTAATAAAATTTGTAAATAGAATAACCAAAATAACCATTAAATGCATTTTGTGAATGAATAACATAGCAACATCGAAAATAGTCGGACGAGTATGAAGACATCAAGTAAGAAAGAAACCCCGACTGATAGAAATGGATGTCAAAATGCTGAACGACGCATTTCGTTAAGACAAACGTTAGGCAACAAGTATGCATAGCGAATGTGCACTCATGGTTCATGTTCAAGGAAATATTATCCCCTACCCCCCAATAAAAAAAAATCGGAAATAGTATGTGAATAGTATCGCGAAGAATGTGAAGAGCTTTGTGAAGGTTTAAACAACAACGTAAAGGCCGGCTATTTTCGACGTCGAAAATTACGCCATCTAGCAAAACCAGCTAATTTAAATTATTTTGTTTCTCAAAATATATATTAAAAGACGACTATTTGGGGTATTGTTTGACGAAATAAATTTTAAAGGTCAATGATCAAAATACATTTGTCAACATAACTACAGTGCACAGAATGTATGTATTGCCCTCGGTTTACGTAGTTTTTGGACAACTCTCGTACTGTGTAAAAGTAGTAACAGGATTCGCTCATATATAGCTGTGTATTTATTTTTACAAATCTTTTAAAAGAACAAAAGTTTAAAAAATTCTAATAATAAAACTTAATTCATTTATATTTCAATCATCCTTTGCACAACAACCCTAAATATTTTTAATCTGTAAATCACTTGATGATCTGAGCAATATTCTGTAGTAACACCCTGTAGGTGTATATAATGAACAATCTTTGACTTTGTTTGTTTGCTTGTATTTGTTGCCCAATTTCGTTGTTGTCTCGATAAACAATGTTTAAATTTCTCAATAAAAACAAACTATGTTTTGTTATTTCACTTATGGTGAATAAATGAATCTAGTTCATCGGGAAAAACTGAAAATATTTTCATTTTAATGAAAAGAAAATTTAAAAAAAAATAAAAAAAAAAATAGAAAAACTATGGTTTTATGTGATTTTTAATATTCAGTTGGTATCAAAACTGTATTCTTGTGATGAGTAGAAATGTCATGAGTTATATTTAAAAAAAATCCAGTTACATAAGGTTGAGGAGATAAGATGCAAACTATATGAATTAATTTCTGTTCTTTTCTTGCCGATAAAGCAATCATGTAATCATACGAAAGACAACTGATGCATTGTATTACAATTTATGTAAAGTTATTCTCAGTTTCAAAAATTGTCATAAATAAAACACAATGATGATTCATTATTCGATATATTGTGAACGTATATCAAATCTTGATTAAGTATATAAATCACATCACTAATTAAAACATTTTTGCGATCCATGCGAAGCTTTGGTACTCCAATGAGATACTTCACAGAAGGAAAACACAACACTGCATTTTTAAAAATGCAATCTTTATTTATTTTCATTCTTCCATCATATGAGATAAAAATATTAAAAAGTTTGGATTTACAAAAGAACAATTAATAAACAATTAATTAGATGTTGCTCTGTTTTAGGAACAGGACGGATACATGTAAGCGGAAATAGCTTTTAGAATGAACATGCATTCATTTTTTTGGTGACATTTAAGGAAATTTTTGTTCATTAACATTTCTAGAACACAAAATAAAATGTTGGATAACAATGTTTGGTTAATTTGTTTCGGTTTAACTTTGCTGGTATTGCAAACAAAAATACCAGGTAAGTAATATTTATATAAGTCGATCTCTCCTGTATTTTGTCTGTGTATTTGCAGTCTGTTTATCAGTTTACTTGTATGTCTAGATTTGAATATTTTGATTATTGGTTTTTTATACGTATCAGCCTTTATCATACAAGAAGCCTACCAGACCACCACTAATGGATCCCATGTTGCTTCCCTCGGGTGTGATGGTGACATGGACACTTTCTCTCTTACAAATTATGCAGTGGACCAGTCTTGGTCTATTACATTGACAAATACCAGAATCATCTGGATTTTTGTCAGCATTGGAACTGGTGGTGAATGATAAGTCATAATTACGCTCATTTGATGTTTAAGATTCTTTTTTTTTCATCGTTTCCAACATTGAGTTTTAGAAAAAATGATTACAAATCATATATAAAGTGTCATTCATTGACAGATAAATACATAAAAAATGAATTGTATGAACTATACATGTAAAACAATATTTATTTGAATGCAACGCACGCAAGCAAAGACAGGCGCACATCATATATTTTACATGCAGCGTGGTTATTTAGCGCTTATTTTTTTTTTATTTTACATTATATTGTTAAGCTTATACTGCTGCATCAATAAAATTTCATAGATGTTTTAACTTATTTTATAGATTTGCAGGTTTTGTATTGCAGGTACATATACAATCGACATTTCACGTTACGATAATTCATTTATAAGATGTGTTGATATTTCTCAACACAGTGGAAAAGATGCAGAAAGACTGGAAAAAATAATAACATGTAGTGATCTAGGGTATAGATTTGGGAAGAAAGTTAAAATTAGCAGTTCTGATGAGAAACATTTGCAAATATACGAGCTAAATATCATAGGTATGACCGAATGAATGTTGTATCTTATTTTATGTTTATTGTTCACTTAAATCATAAATATCTTACTTAAATATTGTAGCATTCATTATTCACATTTGCAATTGGCTCATTATTAAAATATTAATAACAAAACAATGTGGAAAAATAGAATTATAATCAATATCATTTGAATTAGTATTAACTGCTATCCTTTCTTTAGGAACTTCACAAATAAACAATAACATGATCCTGGATTTCTCAGACATTATGGATACATCATCAAAAGTCTTAGACAACAACTTGGATACATTTTACAATTCACAGGAAAGGAGTAATGCGTCGTGGTTCGTGAGACTTGATTCGGTCTATGATGTGAAATGGATTCTTATTTCAATAAGGGGAGGTAATAACATATTAATAATATAATAATTCTAAATGAAAAATGCCTACCGGTATTCACTTAAAGATGTATACCTCTCAATAACTGTTATTGATAACTTTGCTTTCGCTAAAAAAACTTCTGAAAATCATAATTCGGAAATGTTTTTATTTTTATTTAGAAAAAGTTTAAATGGGGGGTATGGTAATACAAAAACAACAATTTGTTCTTCCATGGAAATGTTTTTGGTGGTTTGGTCTTGCATCATGTCATCAAATCAGCTTTAATACAAATTATATGATAAGTTGAGATTTTGATTAATTAAATTAACCCGATAGGTTAGTTCATTGCATATATGCATAGATTTTAAACGTCTTTGATCAAACATCGATGTTCTCAGGGATAACAATTTTTATGAACCAGGACAGTATGAAATACACATCAGTGTTGGGTACACAGCCACGGATTTATCAACAAGGTGTAAGGCATTTGAATTACCCAGGGATCTAAAGCGACACCAGACATCAATAGAATGCGACAGAGCAATGAGGGGAGATGTATTTATTGTCAAGAAAATGGATACTGGGTCGCTAAGACTTTTTGAAATGTACCTTATAAGTAAGCTTTAATTATCATTAAATGTGTCTTGAGATAGAATTCCTGTTAATACTTACTAGTCATTTTTAGGCTGCCAGAAGGTGGTCGATTTATACTTCCTATCCTTTATGAATGATAGAATGAATATACATTTTTTTCACACAATCTGCACACATACAATGATTTATTGCACTTATATTTTCCAATTCACAGAGGAGCATGAAATGTAGTCGCAGAAGTACTCCTTTATAGATTTAAAAGAGACAGAGAGAGAGAGAGAGAGAGAGAGAGAGAGAGAGAGAGAGAGAGAATAACGAAAGTGTCAAGTAAAAATAAACTGATATCAAAATGCTCCAATGGGTATCAAACTTCTCATTTTCACCATTTCAAAAAAAAAACAACATGCGTTTCATATAAAAAGCTTTAAAGACGACATTGTTAAACAAATACTCACTGGTTTCTCAGTGCACCTTACTGTGTAAATGTAGTATTTTAACCAGAGAAAAACGACTTATAGGATATCCGTTCTTTTAAAAAGGATATCTTGATACAACGCACTTTAAAAGACTTCGCTCTTGTCAAAGTGAGTTAATTTTGGAACTAAGTCCACGCACAAAAATCTAAGTGCGTTAAAATCGTCGATATTAAAGGTTTTGGAAAAAAATCAGGATTTGGACAAAACAATACTTTTATCTCCAAGAAATAGATATATTAACCTTGTTTAATGCTAAATGGAATATATTAAAAAAAAGAACCCAAGAGATTCTAAGCTAGCTTGATAATCACACACACACGCACGCACGCGCCTGCGCACGCACGCACGCACACACACACACTGAGAACACACACACAGATTAGACTTGTCTTCATAACTGTGAGTAGATATTTCATGCATTGCAAACATTTAAACCTTTTTGCTTCATTTTTTTTTTGATAGAATCAAAATCAGTGAAAAAATACACCTGGCTGATTGTGTGCAGTTTTGTTGATAATAGTGCAACAAATATATTTCAAGTTTTTATCATTTGTACTCATTGCAGTTTGCCTTCCGCATCACTTTGGACCTAACTGTGCTAGATGTCGACAGAGGTGTCAGTCCTGTGATCCTATCACTGGGGTGTGTACCCAATGTAGTGGTTCATACTACGGAGAGCATTGTCAACACAACTGTCCAAAGAACTGCCACAATACGACATGTGACCAAAGGACAGGGTCTTGTTATGGTTGCAAAGAAGAATTTAAAGGAAAAAAGTGTGAACAAGAAATCATAACACTTACTCTAACGACAGGTTGTATAAATATTTTGAAATGAAATAATTTCTAAAAGCTACAATGTAACTTATCAGAATATATATTTTCTTTATTAATTATTCTAAACGTATATTTGTATTGAACTTATCATCCATACATATAAAATACATTTGTGAACTTGGTCCTTTTTTCTTGATCGTTTGAATCGTTCATCGTCAGTATGCCCTCCAAATAACTTTGGACCAAACTGTGCAGAATGTCCACAGAAGTGTCAGTTCTGTGATCCGATCACTGGGAAATGTACTAAATGTCAGAATTCTTTGTACGGAGAGTACTGCCAATATAGCTGTCCAGTAAAATGCTATGATTTGATTTGTGACCAAAAATCAGGAATTTGTAACAGTTGTGTTCAAGGTTACAAAGGCAAAAACTGCGAACAAGCAATTGCTATGTCTATCTCAACAACAGATATAGGTAAGTATAAACCATAATGAATTGAATCATTATATTTATATAATTATCCACGCTTGCTAACCGATTATGATTAGGTAGCGAGCTCTATCGTGGAAATTGAGATAAATTGCTGTGTTTCTTCTTTTGAAGAATTAAACGGTTTTAGTATCCTTGTTGAATTTCACAAGATCATCATGATATACATCCAACATTTTGTTTTAAATAAAATATTTAAAAGATTTTACTTTTGTCCAAAACCTATTTGATCTATGCCATTTTCAAAACAGTCCAACATAAGGAGAATAAAAACGAGTAACACTCAAATTTGGAGGAAAAGAGAAAAAAACATGCAAACTATACATTGTTGTCAGAGTCATTAACAAATACTTAACATAGGCTATTATGAAACAGCAATTTTGAGGATTTTTTTTTTTTTTTTACATACGAATAAATCAAAATATTTCTCTACTTAACAATGATTTATAAACACAAATGAAGGTATAAACCATATCCTTCTATATTCAATCATTTTTGGTCAGCATAAAATTTGGTCACTGTCAAATGTAAACATTATTTATAGCACCACTGACGAACGTGCAACAGAATATTTGTAATCTGTCGTGTGTCACATGTGCCGATGACATCAAGGTCTGCATGCTGTGTACTCCATACCTGATTCTCGAGGTGTGTCAATATAGATGTACAGAAATCTGCTCTGGAGTCTCCTGCCAGGGGTTACAAGGAAACTGCTCTAACAGCGAAACAATGAGAAAAACTAAAGAGCTAAAATGTGGTAAGCTTATAATATGTTATAACACAATTCCATAACATTTTCAAATAATTGAGACCATGATTGTTAAATATACCTGGATATATTTTAACCGAAACACAAATTTATTTGAAGTTGAATAAGAAAATGCATAATGAACAGTCAACGTCACGATTTCTCTCAAATATATGCAAATTGTCTATGCGATTGAAATAAAACATTTAAAAAACTGTTCTATTGACGTCAATTTGACTTAAAGTCAGAAACCAGCTGTACATTCGAGGTAAGAGTTAATTAAAAATTGTTTTCAGTAGTGTAACTATATGGAAGGATATGCCTAAGCTGTTTTATGGGCAATATAGTTTGTGAACTAAATTTATTTTAATTTTTTTTGTCGGCTGAAACCTTTTTGAACAATTTACGCATGTGTCAAAATGAAAATAATGAACAAAAGCTCTCGTGACAGACATTGAATGTAATCCTTATATTGCGCTGTTTTTATCCGGTGGTTATTGATTGAACAATTCCTCAAAATCGTCTGGAATACTGGTTTCTTAGAATGGAATATCTGATGACGAACTGTTGCTTTCTGTGTTATCTGTTCTCAGGAAGTAAGTATGATTTTTTTTCATGCACACTTTTTCAATGTACAATTCGTAATTTTCAATTTTGAGATCGAGAATATTCCACTAAAAAATATTTATCTGAAGTGCAGTTCAATTTATCCCATTTTCATTATTTTGAAACATGAAATACTATATGCAATGTGTACAAATGTATATACATTAAAACTTGCACTTGATAGCCAATGAAACAAAATTTCTGTATGTTACTAAAATAAAAAGATAATTATTGAAGACATTTTTACGCAAATAGTTTTTGATATACATAGATATAAAATTTACCAAATCAAGTTGAGTTAAAAGTTCTAAGCATAATAGAAGGTAATGTATCTATCTATCTATCTATCTATCTATCTATCTATCTATCTATCTATCTATCTATCTATCTATCTATCTATTTGTATATTTCCTGTTGGTGAAGATTTTATAGTTTTGAAAATGAGTTCTAGGCACAACAGCATTGATCATACAAGAGGCCAATCAGACCTCCACCAATGAATCTTACGTTGCCTCTCTTGGTTGTGATGGTGACATGGACACATTCTCTCTCATCAATTCTGGGGGAATCCAGTCATGGAGCATAACCTTAAAAACAAAAACAAGAATCATATGGATCTTTATCAGCATGGGAGCCGGTAAGTGATGTGAAAAGGGTGAACACATTGCATTTGAATATATTTGACCACTTTTCTTTATAAAACCATATAGCTTTACATTATATCACACTTGTTATTATTTGGAAATAGTATTAACGCATTCTTAAGAAATATTGCTTATAGTTATTAGTGAATTAATGAGTACCGTATGGTTGAAAAAGCATTCACACATGACATGGTGGTTTGTTTTGTTATCAACAATAAATGATTCAAATCATTTATAAATTGGTTAAGACAAATTAACTTAACCATATCAGTGTGCACAAGATATTGAAAAAGCATAACTACAACTCTTGAGTACTGAATTTTTTCATTATCAAAAAAAGAAACATTTTACCGGTAGTTTAACAAACAGTTTGGACAATATTATTTATAGCAATGCTGATTCATTTTTAAATGTAATTGAAAAGTCAAGTAAATAATATATGTATGTAAATGTGATAGTAGAGTAATATGTCTATGTGTATTTATTCGTTTTGTATTTTCTATTTTTCGTTTTGTTCAATATAATCTTAAAACTATATCAGCCAAAGTTTTACTGCGCAAGTAAACTGAGTTCTTTCTATCTGTAATTTCATTGGTTCATAATATTAACCAATTATTTTGAAGCTAGGTGTATAAATAAGTTACCTATAATTCTAATTAAGTTAGAGCAGTATACAGTTTCAAAAGAACTGTGAACAGAGCCGAAATAAAACCGGTTATTTAGTAAAGCGTGTGTTTGTGAATACAACAGTGTTCAATTGATGCCGGGTTCTTATTTATTCGATTGTATATTTCTATGTGTATTTATTTTGATACTAGTATTAAATTGTGTAATCTGAGGACAGATTAATAAAGTTCCGGGGGAGTATGTGATAGTAGAGTAATATGTCTATGTGTATTTATTCGTTTTGTATTTTCTATTTTTCGTTTTGTTCAATATAATCTTAAAACTATATCAGCCAAAGTTTTACTGCGCAAGTAAACTGAGTTCTTCCTATCTGTAATTTCATTGGTTCATAATATTAACCAATTATTTTGAAGCTAGGTGTATAAATAAGTTACCTATAATTCTAATTAAGTTAGAGCAGTATACAGTTTCAAGAAAATACCATCCGGTTGATATCTGTGGCATCTTATGGTATGTAAATTTCATATTAACTTATGTTTTACTTATCAGTGTAAATGTTTAGTCTCTGGTTTTATTTTAATTGCATTGTCAATACTAAAGTGTATTTTTGTAATTAAAGTTATAATACTTGGATTGTGTCTGTAAAGTTCAAAGGTTAGCTTTCTTTACAGTACGCACTGTAATTGATTTTTTATGAAACGTATAATGTATTTGTGGTAACTTATAGCTAATGTATTTTCTTTCATTTTGTCAGTTTTCTCATATTATGTATTATTTTGTAGGTCGATGCCTCTATATATTCAAAATAAAAAGTCATCAGATACACAGTACACCATCTTCATTTTGCTTGACTGCTCGGTTACATCATGGCGCTGCGAGAAAACAACAACATCTAGAGGTATTGACCATATTCAGGAAATTATATTCCAGAGATGCCAGGAATCGGTGCTATTGAAATACGTCCGTGAGTAGAGTTTACCAATATAGTAAGGACTTTAAACTCAGGGCCCGCTGTATCAACGGTATGAGTAGTATTTACCGATAGTCTTTACCTGGAACTGTATATATAAAGTGAACTGTTTTCTGTGTACCGTTATTCTGTCCAAAATGAATAAAAAGGAACTCCAAAATCGTGTTTATGAACTGGAACAAGAGTTACTTGAAGCAAAAATATCTAAGGCTAAAGTTATTGAGAAACATACATTTTTTGCGGAAAATCGTAAACTAAGAACATTTTCGGGTAGACCAAAGAATGATGGTGATCCTTCCATTGATGATTGGATAGACGATTTGGAAATAGCTTTCTCAGCCCGCAGAAGGACCGACGCACAGAAAGTTGATTTGATATATAATCATCTAGAAGGCCAAGCAAAGGAGGAAATAAAGTTTCGCGCCGATATTCGCCATGACCCCGAAGCGATATTGGAATGTCTACGATCAGCGTTCGGAAACCCGGAAAGCATCATTACGCTTCAACAAAGATTCTTTGAACGTCAGCAGAGGGAAAGTGAAACGATCCGAGAATATTCATATGTCCTTTTAGAATTATACCAAGCAGTGATAAAGAAAGACAACACCGTTTTTCCTGACAAAGAAAGAACTTTGTGTGAGCGTTTTGTTAACGGACTTCATGACAAGTATATGCGGAAAGAAGCTAAACGTCTGTTCAGAAGAAAGTTTGACAAAATAGACTTTTATCATTTGCGGGATGAAATGATTTTACTCAGTGAAGAAGAAGAATTCGAATCGACTCAAGTCTCAACATGTGAAACCAAGAAAACCTCAGACAGACCACATTCAGTGATCAGCGATCATCCAAGTTTAAATACCAACTCGTCCGATGCGCCCAGCACAGATGACCTGTTAAAAATCATTCAAGCACAACAGAAACAGATTGATTCCCTGACCGGATATATGAAAGATAGCGAAAACAAACATCAAACTATGGAACGCCATATCACTCAGACACCTATAGAACGTTTTACCAACGACAACGAGTCATCTACGGAGCGCCGTTCCAATCAGTATCCTATGGATCGCCGGGCCTTTAATCGATCTGTGTATTGTTACGGTTGTGGAAGACAGGGTCATATCCAGAAGAACTGCCGCGCTACAGCGTACAGGAACAACGGTTCGGAAAACAAGTAGCATCTATTGCTACGAGTCAACCAATAGATGATAGTGAAAAAGACTCATTCAAGTATAGAGCAATAGGACAGTGTCCGGTGATTAGTGTTAAAGTGTGTGATGTATATATTCCGTGTCTAGTTGATACAGGATCCATGGTATCTACAATTACTGAAAGTTTTTACAAGAAGTTCTTAGAGCCCCTTGGACAAACACTTAGTGAAAAATGTATGTTACAACTTAAAGCTGCTAATGGATTAATTATTCCATACATTGGATACGTTGAATTTGATGTGAAGTACTGTGGAAATGTATTAAAACAGCGTGGTTTTCTTATTGTCAAAGATGCAACTGATGAATTTACAAGAAAACGTAAAGAAGCTGTACCCGACATTTTAGGAATGAACGTTCTGAACCTATGCAGGGATATTCTTTTAAACTCTGATGTTCCTATGGACGGGATTTTAAGTGAAGTGTTCGCAAAAACAACCGAGTGCGATAGAAAATCTATACATGGATTTGCTAGATTAAGTGGAACAGTTCCTATACGTATACCAGCCAATACCGTTGTAGTGCTTTGTTGTACTGGACCCAATATCGACGGTGATATAGTAGTGAATCCTTTGACCAACGGAGCGCATCTACACAGAAATTTCAAAACGGTATATACTTGTACCAATATTGTTGGAGGTCAAATGTGTGTTCGGGCAGCAAATGTGGGAGATGAGGACATATTCATCAAACCAAGAACGAGAATTGGGACCGTATCAAGATGTGAAATAGAAAGTGAAGATTCTAAAATTGAATTTCAAAGTGTAGGAAATGTAGAAGAAATTAGGATTCATGAGCTCCAGAGTGAAGAAGTAGTGGTTACGTCATCAGAACAGGAATTTGAAATACCGGCTGATATATATCATTTGGATTGCAGCATGGAGGAGAAAGAGTTAATTACGTCATTATTTCAGAAACATAAACATGTGTTTTCAAAGGACGATGATGACATTGGCTGTACAGATACCATCAAACATCAGATTCGCCTCGTTGACAGTAAACCTATCTCACAACAGTATCGTCGCATTCCACCATCCCAATTAGACGAAGTGAAGCAACACATTCGAAAATTATTGAAGAATAATGTGATACGTGAAAGCACAAGTCCATTTGCATCGCCAATTGTTTTAGTTAGAAAGAAGGATAACTCACTCCGACTGTGCGTAGATTACAGGAAGTTAAACGACAAAACAATTAAGGACAAGTTTCCGTTACCCAGAGTCGAAGAAACCTTTGACGTTCTTCATGGTTCCGTTATGTTTTCCACAATGGATCTTACCTCAGGATACAACCAGATAGCATTATCAGAAGAAGACAAGGAGAAAACCGCGTTTACGACTCCCTTTGGATTGTATGAATTCAACCGCATGCCATTTGGACTTACAAACGCACCGGCAACGTTCCAACGTCTTATGCAGCACTGTTTTAGAGAAGAAGTTTTCAACATCCTGTTAGTTTTCTTAGATGACATCATCGTATATTCCAAGACCCTTCAGGAACATATCAAGCGACTTGACAGAGTGTTTACTATTTTAAAACAGCATGGACTAAAGTTGAAAATGAAAAAGTGCACATTTTTCAAACTATCTGTGAAATATTTAGGCCATGTGGTGAGCAAAAACGGAATTAGTACAGACGAAGAAAAGATTAAGTGTATTACCAATTGGAAAGTACCTGAAACAGTTAAAGAAGTGAAATCGTTTTTGGGATTTGCAGGATACTATCGTCGTTTCATTCGCCATTTTTCTCAAATTGCCGCACCTTTATTAGAAATATCTAAAAACAACATGAAACACCCCAAAACCAAATTTGGAGATAAGTGGTCTAAACAGTGTCAAGATTCCTTTGAAGAGCTAAAGAAAGTGTTGTCGACAGCCCCGTTACTCGGATATGCGGATTTTACCTTACCTTTTGTGGTGGAAACGGATGCAAGCGCACACGGACTTGGAGCCGTATTGTCGCAAAATCAAAACGGACGGGTGGTTGTGATCGCATACGCTAGCCGAAGTCTTCGACCAAATGAGCGGACGGCAAAGAATATGAGCAGTCTGAAGTTAGAGTTATTGGCCCTGAAATGGAGTGTCACGGAAAAGTTTAGAGATTATCTTCTTGGAAATAAATTCACTGTGATAACAGATAATAATCCGTTAAAGTATCTTTCAACAGCGAAGCTCGGTGCTTACGAGCAGAAGTGGGCATCACAACTTGCGGAGTTCGACTTTGAAATCAAATACAGACCTGGAAAGCAGAATGTGAACGCTGATGTGTTATCTCGTCTACCTAGTGATATTCTTTGTGAGTGCATTCAGGGATCCATAATTCCTCCGGAAATTAAATCAGCACAAAACTCGATTATATTTATTGAATCTTCTGATGTTTCTTTTGTGAATACCTTTCCAACTTATTCTATGGAAGAATTAGCCGAAATGCAGTCAAAAGATAAATCGATTAGCGTGTGCAAGGTGTATGTAGAAACAAATACAGTTCCGAAAGCTAGTTTCGCAAGGAGGCAAAGTAAAAGTGTTCAGATTCTTATAAGACAGCTAAAGCACATTACAGTGAAAGATGGAGTATTGTACAGGGAGATCAAGGATCCAAAACTTGGAGAACTTACACAGATTCTATTGCCAGAGTGTTTAAAGGAATTCGTTTTACAGAGTCTTCATGATGAACTAGGACACCAAGGTATTGAAAGAACGTTCAACTCCATTCGAATGAGATGTTACTGGCCCAAAATGTTTGCGGAAATAAAGAATTATTGTAAACAGTGTAACCGTTGCGCAGTTTCGAAGATTCCTCCTCCAATAGTGCATACCAACATGGGACATTTAACAGCATCTGAACCATTAGAATGTGTAGCAATAGACTTTTCTATGTTGGAGAAAGCCCAAGGACTGGAGAATGTGTTAGTGATCACGGATATATTCACTAAATGGACGATCGCTGTACCAACAAGAGATAAGACGGCGCAGACGGTGGCTAAAGTTTTAGTGAATGAACTGTTCTTCAAATTCGGTGTTTGTAAGCGTATCCATTCAGACCAGGGGAAATGTTTTGAAGCGGAAATAATAAAACAACTATGTAATCTCTACAAGGTGAAGAAGACGAGAACAACGCCTTACCATCCCCAAGGCAACGGCCAGTGCGAGCGTTTCAATAGGACCCTGCATGACTTACTACGATCGTTACCACCTGCTAGGAAAAGAAAGTGGCCGGAATATATAAGAGAACTTGTGTTTTCTTACAACGTAACACCTCACGCATCTACGGGATACTCACCTTATTTCCTCATGTTTGGAAGACATCCCAACTTACCTATTGATTTCATGCTTGGAAGAAATACTACTCAGTTCAACGATGTCAATATCGACCGGTGGATAGAACTGCATTCCGAAAAGTTGGCGTTTGCGTATAACAAGGCAAAAGTGGAAATCAACAGAAATGCAGACGACCGTAAGAGAAGACACGACACCGGGAGAAGCGAAGAAGAAATGGAAATCGGTGATAGAGTGTATGTCAGAAACAGGGGAGTCAAAGGTCGTGACAAGATCCAAGATAAATGGAAGCCGGAAGTTTACGTCATAACTGACAAACCGTTCCATTCAGTATACACAGTTAAAGCGGAAAATGGTGATTCTGGGAAAAGAACTGTGAACAGAGCCGAAATAAAACCGGTTATTTAGTAAAGCGTGTGTTTGTGAATACAACAGTGTTCAATTGATGCCGGGTTCTTATTTATTCGATTGTATATTTCTATGTGTATTTATTTTGATACTAGTATTAAATTGTGTAATCTGAGGACAGATTAATAAAGTTCCGGGGGAGTATGTGATAGTAGAGTAATATGTCTATGTGTATTTATTCGTTTTGTATTTTCTATTTTTCGTTTTGTTCAATATAATCTTAAAACTATATCAGCCAAAGTTTTACTGCGCAAGTAAACTGAGTTCTTCCTATCTGTAATTTCATTGGTTCATAATATTAACCAATTATTTTGAAGCTAGGTGTATAAATAAGTTACCTATAATTCTAATTAAGTTAGAGCAGTATACAGTTTCAAGAAAATACCATCCGGTTGATATCTGTGGCATCTTATGGTATGTAAATTTCATATTAACTTATGTTTTACTTATCAGTGTAAATGTTTAGTCTCTGGTTTTATTTTAATTGCATTGTCAATACTAAAGTGTATTTTTGTAATTAAAGTTATAATACTTGGATTGTGTCTGTAAAGTTCAAAGGTTAGCTTTCTTTACAGTACGCACTGTAATTGATTTTTTATGAAACGTATAATGTATTTGTGGTAACTTATAGCTAATGTATTTTCTTTCATTTTGTCAGTTTTCTCATATTATGTATTATTTTGTAGGTCAATGCCTCTATATATTCAAAATAAAAAGTCATCAGATACACAGTACACCATCTTCATTTTGCTTGACTGCTCGGTTACATAAACATAATCCTGTATATACTTATTCAACAATAAAGTATGTGTATGGATGAAAGTGGGGGCACAGATGTGTATTTAATTTGATAATTATTTTGATTCAATTTAGATTGATTAAAGTGTAAAACTCCTGGCCCCTGGTTTAGGGGTTCAGGCCTTTGGGCAGGGCGAGTATGGCCATATAGTGAGAATGCATTTAATCTTAGAAAATCTTCCTCTCTACTCGCACAGTAGTGGAAGATAAATTTAATACATAATCCATGTAACTCTCCACCAAAAAATATTAAACTCATGACTCCTGGGTCAGGGGTTCAGGCCTTGGGCGGGGTCAATTTGGCCACATATAGAAGATGTATTAAATTTTAGAAAAACTTTTCCTCTACATCCACAGCTATGTGAGATAAGCTAAACGCATCCCTTGAGTTTCTTTGGAGAGAGGTGGGGACGCGACATTTTTTTATCAGGATATTCGTTCTAAAAAAGAATTTATTCATTCAACAATGAATAACAGTTGCAAAGGAAAAATGAACCAACAAAGAAGCATTTTTGTTTACATTGAATTATCATTTATCAGTGATTGACAGCTTAGCTATTGTTGCCAATAACACAATAACATTGTTGTTTAAATTCAGATTGGAGTTAAATAATTAGTATGTATTATTTAGGTACCTACAGGACGATATTTCACAAAATGGAGCTGCATCTACGAAGTGTGCTACAATCTCACAATCTGTTGAAAGGAGAATGAATACAATTATAACATGCCCTTATTCATTTAACATACTGGATGATCAGCAATGCAGAAAATAAACCATTGAAAATATATGAAGTTAAAATCTTGGGTAATGTTCTTTTTTTTTATTCAAAATCTTGAAAATTCTTTAAATTAATTATAAAAAAATATTCTGTAAAATTTGCATAAGATGCAATTACATTTTATTATTGTTATATATATATATTATTGTTATCGATAAAATCATAAATGATATAATTAAATCGATCTTGAAAGTTTTCTTAGCATGTCAAGATATTAAATTGATATTCAAAATACAATTCATGGCCAATGAATTTTTTACTGAACATATTTTATTTCTTTTAGGAATTTTCAAATTAGATCCAAAACTGGTTTTGAATTTCTCGGATTTTTATGGATACATTATCACGAGCCCTTGACAACAATTTGGAGACGTATTTTGCTTCACAAGAAAAAAATAAATGCATCTTGGTTTCTGAAACTAGATGCAGTCTACTTAATGAAATGGTTTCTAATTTCTGTCAGAGGAGGTAATAACTAATCAAATATTTCAAATCAGCTTCCGCTTCTGAAACATTAAACATCATCCTATATAGGGTAGCTTCCAAGAGTCCTTTGATACGACAATGCTACATAACACCTGTTAATTTGGAGTGCATGAACAAATCCAAGCACGTATTAAATGAACGTAGTATTCAGAAAAGTGTCAAAAGTATATGGATGATATTTTAAAATCAATAATTGAAAATAAACGAAAATAATTGAAAATTAGGTCTTAGAATTAACATAAAAATTGTTTAAACTTAGAATTCAAGATAAAAAATCTAAGAGGCATACGGTTTCCAGGATTCTTTATAAAAGAAAAACTGATTGCCTAAAAGTTAATTTCCGTGCATTGTTATGGCTTGCTAAGATTTTGTAAGATTTTATTACTAATAGGTGGTAGCTGATTCAAAACATACCATATTTATTCAATAACTGAACATTTTTAGAAGTTTAATGATAAAACCGATGAACGGAAAACGCCGATATTTCACCTTTAATGAAATTAAGTTAATGTGTATTTCATACAGGTTATGGAATTTTGAAATGAGGTTGCAATGTATTATTCATAAATAAAACGACACATTTAGCGGTTTCAAAAGCAAATTCTACACATATGTGATACGTTCTTATAATCTCAGATTATAAAGCCTTATTTCGTTGTACAGAAATTTACAAAATGCATTTTAGTTTAAGATACGGCTTAACTTGATGACTACTCTAGCTTTTTCTGCGTTTTTTCCTAAGTTCAGTTCAATCTCACTTTATACCGAAATATATGTTTTCATTACTAGGGTCCTACGAATTACACGTCACTGCTGGACATACTCTGAGAAATTCGTCAACACTTTGCAGGAAATTCAATTTTTCCGGAATAAAACAATACCAGACAGCGATAGAATGTGAAAATGCTATCAGAGGAGATACACTTGTGGTGAAGAAGATGGACGAAGGCGCACTGCGACTATTTGAATTTTTTCCTATAAGTTTGTGTATTATTAGTAGAATTAAAACATTGCTTTTAAATTTTCCAATGACAAGAAAATCAAATAATATCAAACTCCCAAAATATTGATAAGTGCAAAAAATAGTTTGAATAATGCAAAATAAATTTCAATTGTTTTTATGTTTATTTTATGTTTTACTTGAATTTTTCACTTCAACCTAGCAATATATATTATTATATTTTTTACTATTATGTGTTATCATAGAGTGCACTAGGAACACATTTATTTTTATACGCAGGTTTAAGCCCCACTGTTATGTGTTGATGCTTAAAAACAAAAAGGTTTTGTTTACACTACCATAGTCCAATAAAATTTCACAATAAATATGATTCTACATCATTCACAGTATGTCCTCCGAATCATTTTGGACCATACTGTGCCAAATGCTAACAGAAATGTCAGTCCTGTGATCCGATCACCGCGAAATGTACCCAATGTCAGAGTTCTTTATACGGAGAGTACTGCAATCTCAACTGTCCAGCAAATTGTCTCGAATTGATCTGCAACCACAAAACAGGAGCGTTTTTGGACGTTCAAGGATTAATGCTCAAACATTTGGATTAAATTCAACTTTACAGCGAAATGATGTTTATACAGGAAAAAAGTAAGCGGTTATTTTCAAAAAAAACTACGCAATCGAAACAACTCAGTCATATTTTTATTCCACTTATTAAAAATTGATTGCAGTTGTCAGGATTTTTAAGGCGTCGAGCTAATGCTCGGCAGCCTTCTAGCGATCGTCTGGATTGGCAATCGTCCAAAATTCACGCGCTGCACCGCCTTTTAAATGCGCATTATTAAGAAATAAGTTCCTAAAAGTATTAAACGTATTACAAGATTTTTTTCCATTTATTCAACTAAATTGTGTACAAAAAACCCAACTTTGCCTACCTTGTGATTGACAACTCATTGCATAAGAATAAATTTGCTTAATCAAGAAATGGCGGATGAATACAATCAGGCCTAAGTGTAAAGATTCACTAGATATTATTTTAGTTTATCGCTTACATTTTAATTGGAGACAGTGCCCGATAGAAATAACATTTTAGATGTAAATTTATTTGTTATCGGGCACGGTCTCCAAAATAAATGTAAGCGATAAACGTATCTAGTAATTTCGTTGCAAAAAATAAACTCGATAATGCAGTTAGTTTGGTCGAGCATTTTAGATAGCACGTGTTGTGGATTTGTTTGTAAACAACCATACCATAGGAAATCTTGTTTCAAACGGGAATTGAAATAAATAAATGTATGTTTTATTATTATAATTAGGGACACACTGTTAATGTATTCAAATTATGAACCTGTGAAAGTTGTTCAAAGACTGTTTGAAGCAGAAAGAAACAAATTATTTTTGAACTTTGGAATTTCTTCGATTTTTGCAATTATGATGAGTTATTGTATTAAAAAAGCACCACTACCTATTTTATAAGAAAATATACTGATTTTTGTTTTTAAAGCAGCAGAAAACATAATTCATATACTTTCTATTCTAAGTCTAATATCATTTGATATGACTATTAGTACAGAAATTCAAATTATTGGTATCATTCTATATAAAAGAAAAAAATGTCAGCTCGACGCCTTTGTGGCCGTTCCGGCCTTTGATTAATATATTTGTTTTGAATCAATTCTAGGTCAGGTTGGTTATTTGTTAAATACACCTTTTAGGTCTAAATTAGATCGGGCACGGAAAAGACGTGAATTACGTCAGACGTTTGGTGACGTATGGATAATTACCTTAAGTAGACATCAAAATATTACCCTCATAAATATTTGTCTGTGTCTCAGGAGGTACATTAAAGTTAAATTTTCATTGAAAAGTATATGTATATTTATCTTATTTAAGACCCCTTCCCAACTTCAAAAAAATACTCTTATTTATATATGTATACAGAACTTAACAGACAAACTTTTGGGCTCGTTTAGAGATATCTGCATGTCACAGTCCCCAGCTTGTTGTGAATCATCTTCACAACGTCAAGGCTTTGTGATTACGGAACTCCACACAAACACTTGACATAAGTCGGTATTTAAAAGTCGGGCTCACGCTTAACAATACGTAATAATTCTAAAAAATAAAATGTCCAATGGAATAACTCCATTTGAAACATAGTTTGGGTTGAGCACATGTATGGCAAATCTCGAATGAAAAATTTGCGACAATATGAATTGTCTCACTGAAAATCAAAAGCTTGAGATATCATGTTTACATGTAATAGATAACCGGAACGCATTAATTGGAACTAAGCACTTTTGATGTATGGTGACTTTCCAACTTTTTTTCAACGGTATGCAACGTATTTATAACTTCAGAAAGCTGTTCTAACACAGTGAACGAATGTCGATTTAAAAAAAAAAATCAGCAATATTTGTTTAGGTTATTATCCATACAAATGCGACAACAAGATCGAAAACTTGCTATTTTCTGGGATCAACATGTGCGCAGCCACATTTGTTTACATCGTTTCTGATATGAATGAGAACCGCATTATGATTGGCTCCAAATTGAGACTTGGAACCAATGAAATGCGACGGCCTTAGCCCGACTTTTAAATACCGACTTACGTCAAGGGTTTGTGTGGAGTTCCGTAATCACAAAGCCTTGGCGTTGTGAAGAGGTTGTGAATTAACATATATGAAAATATAGCGTCAATTATCTTCAATAAACATAAGAGGTCTAAGGATAGACCGGATTTTTTCTTGTTCAAAAAAAAGATCTCATACCGACTGATAAGAATATGATACTATTTTTTGAGACAAAGCTACAACTTCAATATGCAAGACTCGATCTATTTTTTAACATCTTTATCTTTTTGTGATTGTTGAGTTAATTTAAGTCTGCACTGTGTAATTCAAACTCATTAAATGACATTGTTCTGTACTGTTGCGCGCAAATTGCATACAATTCAGCTTTGTTAAACCTAATATAAATTGCTTTTATATCTTTTGACAGCAGTTTTTGTCACTTTTTGGCATAAACAAGTCAGTTTAAGATATGTTTACATTTTTGGTCCTCATATGTACAAAATAGTCGGACATCTCCATTAACATTACTCATTGCACATTTTAGTTGTACCTAGTATTTATTGATTTTGATTCTTTGTACAAGATGGCGGACATTCCCTTTATGTCTGTATTGTACATAATTTATTTTGTCAATATCAAAAGTTTAAATCCTCGTGTGTTTTTCTGATATAAACTTGCTTATACCTATACTGCTTTCATTCATCACTTCATGCTGTAAACAACTTAAAAAGAACCCCTCATTAGATAAAATCAAGTATAATTCTTATTTAAATATAAGAAGGATAGTTATCCTTTAATATAAAATACATTGGGTGTATCAATCATGAAAAAGTTATATATCGATATTTTTTATTATTAGATTATTTATGACTACTGTGGCATGACTTCACAATTTATTGCAAGTTATAATACATGGAACAAAATTGTTAAATATTTTCACAAAATTTCAGGTTTAATACATTGACATCAAGATAATTATAAATAAAAATCAATAATTATTTTATTTTGAAAACGTTATAATATTGGGTATTCAATTAAAATTCTAAAAGCGTACAAATAATAGAAAGCGTTCGGCTGACCATGACCAAAATGTCCTGCAATGTATGTACTTAAAGTACGGAAGTAGGTGATTTCATCTGCGGCAGTTTTCCCTTTTTTTTAGGTCTGTCAGTTGCTTTGGGTCTCCTTTACAAGGAAGATTTTATCTTGGAAATGATAAATTTTACTAATTTCCGATTTAATTTCATGAGAAAATCATAAAACAATCACATCAATAGCTCTTTACACTGGCAATATGTCTATTGAAATCTGTTGAAAGAGTTAAATGGAATTTGATGAAGTGATAAGAAATGATAGAAAAAACAACTATCCCTATATACTATTTTATGGTGGATTCAAACGGAAGACTTCTCGTTGCTCGCAACGAGATCGCATCTAGTTATATTATTTTGTTTCCTTTATCCCAATGAATTTTAAATTGACTTATAGTTCTATATTTATTCATTCAGAATGTCTGAGCAACTTTTTTTTACTCGTAATCCTATCATACAGGTTTAAGGTCTTGTAACCGAACACTGTAACTGTGTATAGAACTAGATTGGTAAAAGAATACAAGGTTTGTAGCAATATAGTGACATTCTGCAAGATTACTGCTTAATTTTTAATTACTTAACCTAGATAATAGGTATGTTAACTTCGTCAGGTTATGATAATAGACAATATCTTTGAAAGGTTATTTGTTATATAAATACTAAGCAAAGTCAAAATAACCAGATGATCAAAGTCGAATTCCAAGTCAAATTTAGTAAAACAAAGTATAACATTATCAGAACTTCTAGAGTAACTAAATTTTCTTTAGGTTGCCAATTATATGACCGTGTTGAAATACCCTGTAGACAACATAATTATGTTCGAAAGATGACATTATGTGATTATTAACATAATACATGTACTGTTGTATACATGCGGGTATCCAGAAAATTTTCCAGGGGGGAGGGGGTCAGATGGATATTTAAGTTAACGTTTACGGGGGGGGGGGGGGCTTCTGTGGCATTTTGGAGGTAATTTTGATATGTGATTTAAGAAATTTAAATTTTGCGAGGAGGGGGGGGGGGTGTCCAGACCCCCGACCCCTACGCAATCATGCGAAAGTGATAGTGTTGTCTCCAGTACATGAATTTTAACACTTCGAAGAATCAGATATTCCAACAGAAGTTGAATTAAACTAATATTCGCACATTCAAACAATCATTTCAACATTTATTGGACACAGCTTCTTTTTTTTTAAATACATTTACTTGAATCACAACAGAAAGGTTTGAAATCTCTAATATATCATTGTGCTTTGATGTACAAAAGTATTTCTGTTAGAAATATCCTTAATAAAATGACACATTTCTCATTCACAGTTCTATGTAGGTCTCTGGGCACTTATCAGAATGCACTACTGAATTTCTGATGTAAAAGTTCAGCTGAGTCTGGTTACCTCCTTCGCAGTTCAACACTTCACTGTTATTACGCTCCCATTCTTTATTAAATCTTTTCTCACCTGCTGAATCGATAAACGAGGGTTGTCTCAAAATAGCGTAAAAAGTGGTGCTATTCACTTAATCGAATAGCACATGAAGATAAAACTTGTGCCACAAAGGGTCTAAGTAATTTGCATTTAATTTGTGATTTGATATCAAATGTTGTTTGAGATAAAATGAGTAAGCATACTCATTCATTAATTCGACCTGCGGCACAATATAAAAAATGAAATGTTAAAATCAACATAAAGAAATGAAAATCGAGAGGATGAGTAATTTACGAATAAAAAAAAAATCAAAATAAAAATGCATTCAGATTTGTTAATTATTCCATTATTTACCTAATAAAAAATTTAGCTAAAACGAAATTTTTAAAGATTTGATAGGGGGTTTTGTGGCAAGTTGAAGTGTGAACTCATAGTAAAATGACGACGTCGGCGTTTGAGGCGGCGCACCGATAACTAAAAAAAAATTGTAAATAAAATAACCAAATCGCCAAAAAATACATTTTGTGAATGAATAACATAGCAACATCGAAAATAGTCGGACGAGTATGAAGACATCAAGTAAGAAAAAAAACCCGACTGATAGAAATGGATGTCAAAATGCTGAACGACGCATTTCATTAAGACAAACGTTAGGCAACAAGTAATACAGGACATGTTTGGAGTCGACAGATCGTTTGTTCTTAGGTAAAATTTCAAAAACAAAACTAGAAATGCATAGTGAATGTACACTCATGGTTCATGTTCAAGGAAATATTATATCCCCCCCCCCCCAAAAAAAAGCCCGGAAATAGTACGTGAATAGTATCTTGAAGGATGTGAAGAGCTCTGTGAAGGTTTTAACAACGACATAAAGGCTGGCTATTTTCGACGTCGACAATTGCGCCATCTAGCAAAACCAGCTCATTTAAATCATTTTGTTTCTGAAATTATATATTAAAACACGACTATTTGGGGTATTGTTTGACAAAATAAATTTTAAAGGTCAATGATCAAAATACAATTGTCAACATAACTACAATGCACAGAATTTATGTATTGCCCTCAGTTCACGCGGTTTTGGGACAACTTTCGTACTGTGTAAAAGTAGTAACAGGATTCGCTCATATATAGCGGTGTATTTATTTTTACAAAAGAACACAAGTTTGAAAAATTCTGTAATAATAAAATTTAATTCATTTATATTTCAACCATCCTTGGCACAACAACCCTAAATATTTTTAATCTGTATATCACTTGATGATCTGAACACTATTCTGTAGTAACACCCTGTAGATGTATATGATGAACAGTCTTTGACTTTGTTTTTTTGCTTGTATTTGTTGCCCAATTTCGTTGTTGTCTCAATAAACAATGTTTAAATTTCTCCATAAACTATAGTTTGTTATTTCAAAATAAAGCTTATGGCGAATAAATGAATCTAGCTCATCCGGGAAGACTGAAAATATTTTCATTTTAATGAAAAGAAAATCTATAAGAAAAACTATGGTTTTATGTGATTTTTAATATTCAGTTGGTATCAAAACTGTATTCTTGTGATGAGTAGAAATGTCATGAGTTATATTTAAAAACCCCAGTTACATAAGGTTGAGGAGATTGGATGCAAAATATATGAATTAATTTCTGTTCTTTTCTTGCCGATAAAGCAATCATGTAATCATGCGAAAGACAACTGATGCATTGTATTACATGTACCATTAATGTAAAGTTATTCCCAGTTTCATAAATTGTCATAAATAAAACACAATGATGATTCTTTATTCGATATATTGTGAATGTATATCAATCTTGATGAAGTATATAAATCATATCACTAATTAAAACATTTTTTGCGATCCATCCGAAGCTTTAGTACTCCAATGAGATACTTCACCGAAGGAAAACACAACACTACATTTTTAAAAATGCAATCTTTATTTATTTTCACTGTTCCATCATATGAGAGAAAAAATATTAAAAAGTTTGGATTTACAAAAAAACAATTAATAAACAATTAATTAGATGTTGCTCTGTTTTAGGAAATTGTTTTGTTTTTTAAAGTAGACAACACGGACGGATATATTTGAGCAGAATTAGCCTTAAGAATGAAAATGCATTATAATTTGTTAACATTTAAGGAAACTTTTGTTCATTAACATTTATAGAACACAAATTAAAATATTATATTGCCAAAATATACAATATAATATTTTGCGAAATATTCTTCTATCTTTTTCCCATTATCTATAATCTCTAGATAATGTTCGTTGTAAAACTGATATTGATAGCCTACTTTCCGTTCACTTAGTGTGTCCTTAAGAGGCAGATGACGTCATAGTAAGCTATGCCTTTCGCCTCTATACAGTATGTACAGTAGCCTGAATAGGCTTTTTTTTATTAAAAAAAAATGATGACGGCGTTGTCAATAATTTCATATATCAATTGTGATTATTACAATGAGGATAGCTTTAATTGGCAATTGATGCGTTTAGTTTTTTAAAGGATAGCAGATTATTTTCACGTCACAATGTACAATGCCCTGATTTTTTCGTCTAAATGAAATTCTTGACAGCCATAACTGTGCTGCAAGTGATTATATGATATAACAATTATGGACTTCATTGCACGGTCAATATATGGTTATATGGACCCATGTCAATATCACTTGACATGTGTCCATATAACTACATATCGACCTACAGTGAAGTTCATAATTGTATAATATGATATAAGACAATAATTTTCGTCATTTTCATTGGCTGAGAGTACATCACGTGACATTCGTCCTTTTCCGATATCGACGCGAAAGCTTCCGCGGAATGTGATATCGCACGACTCGGCAGTATCAACAAAAATAGGTATTGTAAAGACATTGTACAAACAGGAATTTTTAAATACAGAATATTAAAAATAATATTTTGCGAAATATTCTTCTATCTTTTTCCCTTTATTATTTGCAGTCTGTTTATCTGTTTACTTGTATGTCTAGATTTGAATATTTTGATTATTGGTTTTTTATACGTATCAGCCTTTATCATACAAGAGTCCTACCAGACCACCACTAATGGATCATATGTTGCTTCCCTTGGGTGTGATAGTGACATGGACACTTTCTCTCTAACAAATGATGTAGTGGACCAGTCTTGGTCTATTACATTGACAAATACCAGAATCATCTGGATTTTTGTCAGCATTGGAACTGGTGGTGTACGATATATCTTAATTACGCTCATTTGATTTTTAAATTTCTTTTTTTTCGTCGTTTCCAACATTGATTTTTAAAAAAAAATGATCACAAAGCATATATAAAGTTTCATTAATTGACAAATAAATAAATAAAAATGGCTGGTATGAACTATACATGAACTATACATGTAAAACAATATTTATTTGAATGCAATTCACGCAAGCAAACACAGGCGCACATATATTTTACATGCAGCGTGGTTATTTAGCGCTTATTCTTTTTATTTTACATTATATTGTTAAGCTTATACTGCTTCATTAATAAATTTTCATAGATGTTTTAAAATTAAGTTATAGAACTGCAGGTTTTGTATTGCATGTACATATACAATCGACATTTCACCTTACGATAATTCGCTTATAAGATGTGTTGATATTCCTCAACACAGTGGAAAAGATGCAGAAAGACTGGAAAAAATAATAACATGTAGTGATCTAGGGTATAGATTTGGGAAGAAATTTACAATTAGCAGTTCTGATGAAAAACATTTGCAAATATACGAGCTAAATATCATAGGTATGACCGAATGAATGTTGTATATGATTTTATTTTTATTGTCACGTGGCATGGCACACACTTAAATCATAAATATCTTACTTAAATATTGTAGCATTCATTATTCACATTTGCAATTGGCTCTTTATTAAAACATTAAAAACAAAACAATGTGGAAAAATAGAATTATAATCAATATCATTTGAATTAGTATTAACTGTTATCCTTTCTTTAGGAGCTTCACAAATAAAAGATACCATGATCCTGGATTTTTCAGACATTATGGATACATCATCGAAAGTCTTAGATAACAACTTGGATACATTTTACAATTCACAGGAAAGGAGTAATGCGTCGTGGTTCGTGAGACTTGATTCAGTCTATGATGTGAAATGGATTCTTATTTCAATAAGGGGAGGTAATAACATATTATATATTAATGAAATAATCCTCAATGAAAAATGCCTACCGGTATTCACTTAAAGATTATACCTCTCAATAACTGTTATTAATAAGTTTGCTTTCGCTAAAAAATAACTTCTGAAAATCGTAATTCGGAAATGTTTTTGTTTTATTTAGAAAAAGTTTAGATGGGGGGTATGGTAAAACAAAAATAACAAGGTGTTCTTCCATGGAAATGTTTTTGGTGGTTTGGTCTTGCATTATGTCATTAAATCAGCTTCAATAGAAATTATATGATAAATTGAGATTTTGATTAATCCAATTAACCCGATGGATTAGTTCATTGCATACATGCATAGATTTTAAACATCTTTGATCAAACATCGATGTTCTCATGGATAACATTTTTTTTATAAACCAGGACAGTATGAAATACACATCAGTGTTGGGTACACAGCCACGGATTTATCAACAAGGTGTAAGGCATTTGAATTACCCGGGGATCTAAAGCGACACCAGACATCAATAGAATGTGACAGAGCAATGAGGGGAGATATATTCATTGTCAAGAAAATGGATACTGGGTCGCTAAGACTTTTTGAAATGTACCTTATAAGTAAGATTTAATTATCATTAAATGTGTCTTGAGACAGAATTCGTATAAATACTTACCAGTCATTTTTTTCGGCCGTTAGAAGGTTGTCAGTTTATACTTCCTCTCCTTTGTGAATGATGGAATGAATATACTTTATGTGAAAATTTACATTTTTTTCACACAATCTGCACACATACAATGATATATATAATTTATGTTTCACAATTCACAGAGGAGCATGAAATGTAGTTGCAGAAGTGCTCCTTTTTAGATTTGAGAGAGAGAGAGAGAGAGAGAGAGAGAGAGAGAGAGAGAGAGAGAGAGAGAGAGAGAGGAGAGAGAATAACGAAAGTGTCAAGTAAAAATAAATTGATATCAAAATGTTCCAATAGGTATCAAACTTCTCATTTTCACAATTTAAAAAAACATGCGTTTCATAGAAAAGCTTTAAAGACGACATTGTTAAACAAACAGTCACCTGTTTCTCAGTGCACCTTACAGTGTAAATTTAGTATTTTAACCAGAGAAAAACGACTAATAGGATATCCTTCCTTTTATCAAGGATATCTTGATACAACGCACTTTGAAAAAATACGCATTTGCCAAAGTGCGTTAATTTTGGAACTAAGTCCACGCGCTTTGAAAAAATTCTTAAAGCGTTAATATTGTTGATATTAAAGTTTTGGAAAAAAAATCAGGGTTTGGACAAGACACTTTATACTTTCATCTCCGAGAAATAAATATATTAACTTTGTTTAATGCTCATTGGGATACATTATAAAAAGAACCCAATGGATTCTGAGCTATATTGATAATCACACACACACACACACACACACACACACACACACACACACACACACACAGATTAGACTTGTCTACACAAGCTGTGAGTAGATATTTCATGCATTGCAAACAGTTTTTGTTTCAATTTTTTTTGTTAGAAGCATAATCAGAGAAAAAAATACATATAGGCCTTACACAAGGCTGATGTTGTACAGTTTTGTTGAAAAAAGTGCAACATATATATTTCAAGTTTTGATCATGTGTACTGATTGCAGTTTGCCCTCCGCATCACGTTGGACCTAACTGTGCTAGATGTCGACAGAGGTGTCAGTCCTGTGATCCTATCACTGGGGTGTGTACCCAATATAATGGTTCGTACTACGGAGAGCATTGTCAACACAGCTGTCCAAGGAACTGTCACAATACATGTGACCAAAGGACAGGGTCTTGTTATGGTTGCAAAGAAGAATTTAAAGGAAGAAGTTGTGAACAAGAAATAAAAACACACACTCTAACGACAGATTGTATAAAGATTTTGAGGTAATTTTCTAAAAGCTAACTTATCAGAATATATATTTTCTTTATTGATTATTCTAAACGTATATTTGTAATGAACCTCCATAATAACACTCCAACATAAGAATAATAACAACCGAGTAACACTCGAATTTGGAGGAAAATAGTAAAAAACATGCAAACTATACATTGTTTTCAGAATCATGAACAATGTCCTTAACAAACTCTATGATGAAAGAGAATTTTTTATGTTTTTTTTTTTTTTTTTTTTTTTTTTTTTTTTTTTTTTTTTTTTTTTTTTTACATACAAATGAATTAAAATATTTCTCTATTTAACAATGATTTATAAAAACTAATGAAGGTATAAACCATATCCTTCTATACTCAATTATTTTTGGTCAGCATAAAATTTGGTCACTGTCAAATGTAAACATTATTTATAGCACAACTGACGTGCAACCGAATATTTGTACTCTGTCGTGTGTCACATGTGACGAAGACATCAAGGTCTGTATGCCGTGTACTCCATACCTGATTCTCGAGGTATGTCAATATAGATGTACAGAAATCTGCTCAGGAGGCTCCTGCCTCCGGGTTACAAGGAAACTGCTCTAACAGCGAAAGAATGAGAGAAACTAAAGAGCTAAAATTTGGTAAGCTTATAATATGTTATGATAACACAATTCCTTAACATTTTCAAATAACTAAGATCATAATTGTTAAATATACATGAATTTATTTGAACCGAAACACAGATTTATTTGAAGCTGAATAAGAAAATGCATAATGAACAGTCAACGTCACGATTTCTCCCAAATATATGCAAATTGTCTATTGAAATAAAAGATTAAAGAACTGTCATCTTAACGTCAATTTGACTTAAAGTCAGAAACCAGCTGTACATATAAAAATGTTTTCAGTAGTATAACTATATAGAAGGACATGCCTAAACTGTTTTAGGGGCAATATGGTTGGTGAACAATATTTTATTTAAATTAATTTTTCGGCTGAACCCTTTTTGAAAACATTAACGCATGTGTCAAAATGAAAATAATGAACAAAAATTCTAGTGATGGTCATTGAGTGTAATCCTATCACTACGCTGTTTTTATCCGCTGATTATTGAGTGACAATTTCTTAAAATCTTGGAGGAAGATGGTTTTATAGCATGGAATATATGGTGACGAACTGTTGCTTTCTGTGGTATCTGTTTTCAGGAAGTAAGTATGATTTTTTTCATGTCAGTTTTGCAAAAGGCAAATCATTAGCACCTTTTTCTTTTATTTTTGTTTCGCTAATATAAAAGTTGATTTGTCATATTACATGCATTTTGCGGAAATATACTTCAGAAAATCACTAATGCGGAAGGAAACATGTCAAAGGTTAATTTTGATAACGCCGTTGCAATGTTATATTAGAATTAGAGGATATGTTTAAATGTAATCGTTTATCTGTGATAATTTATAAAATTTTTGAAACTACACAGAAAATGCTAACATACAATGTTTGGGTCAAAACTATCTTTATTATTTCAGTGATATCTTATTTAAAGATAGAAGGTAATGTATCTATCTATCTATCTATCTATCTATCTATCTATCTATCTATCTTTCTATCTATTTGTATATTTTAATGTTGGTGAAGATTTTATAGTTTTGAAAATGAATTCTAGGCACAACAGCCTTTATCATACAAGAGGCCAATCAGACCTCCACCAATGAATCTTACGTTGCCTCTCTTGGCTGTGATGGTGACATGGACACATTCTCTCTCACTAATGCTGGGGGAATCCAGTCATGGAGCATAACCTTAAACACGAAAATAAGAATCATATGGATCTTTATCAGTATGGGAGCCGGTAAGTGATGTGAAAAGGGTGAACACATTACATTTGAATAGATTTGACCAGTTTTCTTTATAAAACCATATAGCTTTACATTATATCACACTTGTTATTATTTGGAAATAGTATTAACGCATTCTTAAGAAATATTGCTTATAGTTATTAGTGAATTAATGAGTACCGTATGGTTGAAAAAGCATTCACACATGACATGGTGGTTTGTTTTGTTATCAACAAAAAATGATTCAAATTATTTATCAATTGGGTAAGACAAATTAACTTAACCATCTTAGTGTGCACAAGATATTGAAAAAGCATAACTACAACTCTTGAGTACTGAATTTTTTCATTATCAAAAAAAAAAAATATTTTACCGGTAGTTTAACAAACAGTTTGGACAATATTATTTATAGCAATGCTGATTCATTTTTAAATGTAATTGAAAAGTCAAGTAAATAGTATTGGTATGTAAACATAATCCTGTATATACTTATTCAACAACAAAGTATGTGTATGGATGAACGTGGGGCACAGATGTGTATTTAATTTGATAATTATTTTGATTCAATTTAGATTGATTCAAGTGTAAAACTCTTGGCCCTTGGTTTAAGGGTTCAGGCCCTTGGATGGGGCGAGTATGGCCATATAGTGAGAATGCATTTAATCTTTAAAAATCTTCTTCTCTACTCGCACAGTAGTGGAAGATAAATTTAATACATAATCCATGTAGCTCTCCACCAAAATTGTTAAATTCAACACTCCTGGGTTAGGGGTTCAGGCCTTTCGGTGGGGTCAATTTGGCCACATATGGGGAATGTATTAAATTTTAAAAAAAACTTTTCCTCTACATCCACAGCTATGTGAGATAAGTTAAATGCATGGTTATGATGTCCATGAATCCCTCTACCTAAATTGTGAAATTCATAACCCCTGGGACAGAGGTTCAGACACTTGGGTAGGGCCAATATGGCCACATAGTGAAATGTTTAAACTTGTAATTTTTCTGTTCTATCACAGCAGGATGAGATAAAGTGAATGCAATGTAATTATGTCCATAGTGTCCTCTTCTCCTAAATTGTGAAATTCACTGCCCATGAGTTGCTTTGGAGGGAGGTGGGGACGCGACATTTTTTTTTATCAGGATATTCGTTCTAAAAAAGTATTTATTCATTCAGCAATGAATAACAGTTTCAAGGGAAAATTGAACCAGCAAAGAAGCATTTATGGTTTACATTGAATTATCAGTTATCAGTGATTGACAGCTTAGCTGTTGTTGCCAATAACACAATAACATTGTTGTTTAAATTTAGATTGGAGTTAAATAATTAGTATGTATTATTTAGGTACGTACATTATCGATATTTCACAAAATGGAGCTGCACCTACGAAGTGTGCTACAATCTCACAATCTGCTGAAAGGAGAATGAATACAATTATAACATGCCCTTATTCATTTAACATATTGGGTGATGTAATCTCAATCAGCAATGCAGAAAATAAACCATTGAAAATATATGAAGTTAAAATCTTGGGTAATGTTCTTTTTTTAATTCAACTATCTTAAAAATTCTTTAAATTAATTATAAATAAAATATTCTGTAAAATTTGCATCAGATTCAATTACATCTTATTAGTGTTATATATATTATTGTTATCGATAGAATCATAAATGATATAATTAAATCGATCTTTAAAGTTTTCTTAGCATGTCAAGATATCAAATTGATATTCGAAATACAATTCATGGGCAATGAATGTTTTACTGAACATATGTTTTTCTTTTAGGAATTTTCAAATTAGATCCAAAACTGGTTTTGAATTTCTCGGATTTTCCGGATACATTATCACGAGCCCTTGACAACAATTTGGAGACGTATTTTGCTTCACAAGAAAATATAAATGCGTCTTGGTTTCTGAAACTAGATGCAGTCTACCTAATGAAATGGTTTCTAATTTCTGTCAGAGGAGGTAATAACTAATCAAATATTTCAAATCCGCTTCCGCTTCTGAAACATTAAACATCATCCTATATAGGGTAGCTTTCAAGAGTCCTTTGATACGACAATGCTACATAACACCTGTTAATTTGGAGTGCATGAACAAATCCAAGCACGTCTTAAATGAACGTACTATTAAGAAATGTGTCAAAAGTATATGGATGATATTTTAAAATCAATAATTGAAAATAAACGAAAAAAATTGAAAATTAGGTCTCAGAATTAACATAAAAATTGTTCAAACTTAGAATTCAAGATAAAAAATCTAAGAGGCATACGGTTTCCAGGATTCTTTATCAAAGAAAGACTGATTGCCTAAAAGTTAATTTCCGTGTATTGTTATGGGTTGCTAAGATTTTGTCAGATTTTATTACTAATAGGTGGTAGCTGATTCAAAACATACCATATTTATTCAATGATTGAACATTTTTAGAAGTTTCATGATAAAACCGATGAACGGAAAACGCCAATATTTCACCTTTAATGAAATAAAGTTAATGAGTATTTAAAACAGGTTATGGAATCTTAAAATGACGTTGCAGTGTATTATTCATAAATAAAACGTCACATTTAGCGGTTTCAAAAGCAAATTCTACACATATGTGATACGTTCTTATAATCTCAGATTATAAAGCCTTATTTCGTTGTACAGAAATTTACAAAATGCATTTTAGTTTAAGATACGGCTTAACTTGATGACTACTCTAGCTTTTTCTGCGTTTTTTCCTAAGTACAGTTCAATCTCACTTTATACCAAAATATATGTTTTCATTACTAGGGACCTACGAATTACACGTCACTGCTGGACATACTCTGAGAAATTCGTCAACACTCTGTAGGAAATTCAATTTTTCCGGAATAAAACAATACCAGACAGCGATAGAATGTGAAAATGCTATCAGAGGAGATACACTTGTGGTGAAGAAGATGGACGAAGGCGCACTGCGACTGTTTGAATTTTTTCCTATAAGTTTGTGTATTATTAGTAGAATTAAAAAATTGCTTTTAAATTTTTCAATGACAAGAAAATCAAATAATATCAAACTCCCAAAATATTGATAAGTGCAAAATAATAGTTTGAATAATGCAAAATAAATTTCAATTGTTTTTTATGTTTATTTTATGTTTTACTTGAATTTTTCACTTCAACCTAGCAATATATCTCATTATATTTTTTACTATTAAGTGTTATCATAGAGTGCACTAGGAACACATTTATTTTTATACGCAGGTTTAAGCCCCACTGTTATGTGTTGATGCTTAAAAACAAATATGTATTGTTTACACTACCATAGTCAAATAAAATTGCACAATAAATATGAATTTAAATCATTTGCAGTGTGTCCTCCGAATCATTTTGGACCAAACTGTGCCAAATGCCAACAGAAGTGTCAGTCCTGTGATCCGATCACCGCGAAATGTACCCAATGTCAGAGTTCTTTATACGGAGACTTCTGCAATCTCAACTGTCCAGCAAATTGTCTCGAATTGATCTGCAACCACAAAACAGGAGCGTGCAATGGCTGCAAGAACGGATTTAAAGGAAATCACTGTGAACAAGAAACAACTTCATTAATCGAGTCACCAGGTATAAAATTATTTTTTTTTTAAAAATCAAAGTGTTTAAAATTTTGGTGCCATTGAAAATTTCTGGTACCTTATCATGAAATATTTGATTGTCGTTGAATTAACAAACGTGGTTCCTTCAATGCAAGTTGTGACAAATTAAATTGCATGTATAAAAAAGATGTTTTGCTTCACAATAATATGTAAGTGGCAATAGTTATATTATAAATAAATATATATAAGGAAATGTTTTGATATCAACAATATTTATATAATAGTTAGGAATGTGCGCATATAGTGTTATCCACCAAACACATTTAAAAAGGTCAACCAAGAGTTCCTTTTTACAGTTAATAAAAGTTGCCTTCATTATGTCTGGTTTATTACTCTTGGGGAAATAAGATATAAACATATCAAATAAGTTTCAAATGACGCAAACAAGTTTTCTAATCGATGGAATGGTGACTTTAATTCATATCAATTTTTTTTAGATATACATGTATTTCTTCATCACATAGTCAAAATATAATGCATTTTTGGAAATTTTAGCACAGAGAGAGTGAACGTAAACGTTCTGTTAGGCAGCTTTGTCTTATTTTTTAGTTCCAAGCGCCGACGATATTTCTAACAAAAGACCATAATAAATGTTTGAGAAGAAAAATATACTTTTATTCTTTAATATATATATTTATTATTTGTAGTTGCAGACAATACCAGTTCTTCAGAGAAAACAACCTCTGTCCCATCCAACATAAAAAGTAATTGTGCTTCGTAAAATAAATTACATGCTCCTTTACAAATAATTTTTAGAGATAATTTATATGCATATTTCTGAAACATTTATGTAAATATAATATAAAGTTGCTTGGTCCGATGTTTTGACTGTTGCAGTATCAGATAATTTTTCATACCAACTAATTTTCTTAATTTATAGCATTTCACCTAATTACTCCAGCAGAATCGGTCTCTTTCAAATAGAGAATTATTCAAAATAAATAAAAAATAATTTCTTTATGGTAATTAAAAAATCAACCCCCAACCCCTACACCCCCCCAAATAAAACAACAAAACCCAACCAAAAATACCCAAAACCCCAAAAAACAAAGCAAATGCATCATGGATGTGTTAAGAAAAAAAACAAACAAAAAACCAAACAAAAAGAATAAAGAAAAGAAAAACAAAACACAACAAAAAACAAAGCAAATGCATCATGGGTGTGTTAAGAAAAGGAAATCTTTCGGTTTTGTCCCCGAAGGATTTATTCCAACTGCATATATTATGCATCGATTGTAATTACAACAAACTTAACAATATTTGTGAAAAAATGTACATAGGTTTATTCTTGATTTGCTAAAACTTTTTAATTATCTTTGTTTTTATTGAAAGCAAAGATTGTCGTAACACAATTGCCGCCTTGACGTTTGGGGACGAACCTTATTAAGTGGGGAAATAACGCGGCACCCTTTTATGTAAAATTTGTTTCGTAAAGAAATTTTGTATATCATTTTCCTATTGAAATATGGCCATGGCTGAAATGACCGGAAAAAATACTTTCATGCCTAATTTTAAACACATACTAAACAAAACCATATTTTTTAAGTGTACATAGAATTTGATATAAATCAGACCAATCAGATATTGTTAAATGTGAATAACCGCATAAAAAAAAGTTTATTTCGAAAGTACAATAACGGCATCCACATGAATATACAGAGCTCGAAGAAAAAAGAAGTGATTTTAGAATTAGAATAACATTTGCTATATCAAAAAGTTAAGTAATTCATTCGACAAATTGCCATTTTTTAAAAACAGTTTTTAAAAGATTTATATACGCTTGTGCTTTAGTTCAAAAACTATGTTAGTTATTGTTTATATTTCATGTAATATAATGATATTATTATAAGCTATTGATATTTTTTAGCACAGTATATCAATTTGACACTTTTTTATTGAAAAAAGTATTTGAAGACTGTAAGCGGTCAATAAAGCATATTTGAGTACATATTCATTTGTTTAGAAATCAGAAGAAACTCTGCAATTTATGCTAACTTTGCGTGTTAAGGTCTCGAGACTACAAAAGATGGCAACAGCATTGACAAGGTCTTACTGTGGTGTATGTTGGTAATTCTCGCGATACTTGTTGCTGTTGTGATTATTCTTTTTGTTCATAGGTAAGTCAGCACTTTAATTATACGTTTTCTGAACCAAAATAGAACATCAATAAACACGTCATATACAGCTTTCATGTTTGATATTATAATATTTTATTGTTTTAGCAAGAAAAAAGAAAACCAAATTGAAGAAAAGGTTGAGAACGATGAAATTATCATAGAATTCTATAGAGGGGTCTCCACTAACGAGTCAGACCTTGTGGAGATTGTGGCGGACGATCCTGATGACGTCGAAGAGGAAGTCATCACCGTGGAATACAACAACTTGACGTCACAGAGGGTGTCTAAAGCTAAGTTCATCGAGGACTTGCCAAACAAAAGAAATAATGGTTCCCTGGAGAGAGAGTTCATTGTATTAATCATTATATTTTTTGTAGCTTACGCTTAATCGGTTCTTGCAAAAAATCTTTGTGTGACGTTTTAAATTAATCTTTATAGGATCTTCCAAACGGACTACTGGAAACATATTCGAACGCGTTGAAGAGTTTCAACAGAAACAAAAACAGATACAAAGGAATCTACCCGTGTAAATATATATTCTAAAGCACGAAATTCAAAATTTAGTAATAAAATTACAAACATACAAACATGAACACCATGTGATAGGAATTGTACAAACGCATTAAACAACATACAAGTGAAGTATGATTGATGGTGTTCAATTATGGGAGTGCCTTTGATTTAGAAATCATAAAGGAAATGCTCTGCAGCATGTTGAATAAATGTAGCTTAATTTGCCTATTTTCAAACAGTTTCTATTAAAGAAAATACTATCCGGTATCCCATGGTAAAAGCTCTCTGTTTCAAGTAAAAGTTATATCCTATGTTGATCACATTACTTGATTATGTATCATGTCTGGCTACCACCGAGTTCAAATGAATAAAACATATACTTGTATTTAATGTTATTGAGAACATTTCCGTTTTTTCTGAAGTACTCGAAAGATTTAGGAATGAATTAAACATGTATATGGAATTATGTTAGAAAATAGATTATGACAAACAATCATAAAAAAATGAAATGGCTTGATCTGAAGTTTTTTTCCTTTTCAGATGATTACAATTGTGTAAAGTTAATAACAGATGAAGATGATACCGAGGGATATGTCAACGCATCATACATACACGTTAGTTATATATGAATGATATAATGGCTCATGAATCTTTTAATGTTTTGCTTAAAAAATATTTTCTTTTCCTTTCTAACATGGCAAATTACATTATACATTAAGTAACTGTTGTTTCTTTTTAATGATTATCTTTTAAAAACATCTGGTATGCCTACTTCTGTAGGGCTTTGGAAAAGAAAAGGCATATATTGCAGCACAGGGTAATAAATTTCTTGTGTTTTCTTAATTTCGTATAGATGTATATGTATAAACTATAAAAGGCATCCTGTAATAATTTCTTTAAGATATAAAACACCGACCAAAACTACACTTGTATTGTTTACAAAATTGAAAAAACAATAGCCAATAATGTGAGAACTCTTTTTATCTAAATGTTTTCTTTTTCAAAAAATACCTAAGAGCAAAGTATTTTGCAGGTCCTTTTAATCCAAGAACGTTGGAAGATTTTTGGGGAGTTGTTTGGCAAAACGACTGCACAAGAATTGTTATGCTTACACATTTGTTTGAAGGAGATAAGGTAATTTGTTACTTAAAATTTTGGAAAATATTTGAAATGTTTTGTATTAAACCAAAACTCTTTATTTTATGATTTTAAAAATCGTGACTTATCAGTATGGAGAAAACTTGACTCAATATAGAACTGACTTATGATAAGAAACAAACAGAAATAATTTTGCGGGGTTTTTTCCCCAGTCTTAACAATATACTTATTAAATGATGTTCTTATCAGTGTTACCTTGACATTCATATTTGGTTGTGTTTCATAGATGAAATGTTTGAAGTACTGGGCAGATACAGAGCTAGATATTGGTCCTTTTACCATTGATTTGGACGGTACGGATGTGTTTGGCCCGTACACAGTGCGGTATTTGATGGTAAAGCACCAGGTCTGTATTTGTTCTCTTATTTGATATTGTATGAAATTTCTGAATTTCTTTATTTATTATGAAAGATCGACAAATTATATTTATAACTAAAAAAGTCAGATAATTAGTTAAAACAACCTTATACCTGCTTTATATTTTTAAAATATTCCAATCGAAAAAAGACAATAAAGATAAAAAATATATCAGTATAATATCATAATATTATTTTCCCTCGGACTGAAATGTCACATGTTCATTGGTTTAAACATGGCACGTAACTGCCGGATATATTTCAATGTTTTGCTGGTAGGGATTTATATTTGGCAACATGGCCGATGTTTTGCCTAGATCTCCTTATCTCGACATAATACAGAAAACATGTCCAATCTATAAGTTCTTTTCATTTTGCTCTTTGAAATTACTTTAGAATTAGAGTAGTTCCCTTTGGAAATAAAGTCACTTTGTTGTATCTGTAGTAGAATAAAATAGCAAATCGAGATCATCGCCTCAAGCCACGGTCTGAAGTTAGCATACCCATGGCTGCTTGAACACAAAGTATCGTAAAGCTGAATATCCACGCGCCATCTCTTACGTCACGTTTTAACTTGTTTTAATTCTACACGCAGTGCGCTGTTACCACATCAACAGTAAACAACACGTTTTGTGTACACTGTGATTGGGTGATAAAAGGTCACATCAAAGTCCATTCTCTGGCTATGTGTTACTCGCATTGAGTCTTGTCTCATGATTAACGGCCAGATGCCAGAAAATGGTACATAATGGCCGTGACTTAAGACGATGCGTCGAGATTTGCTCAAACATCTGCAGAGAAAAAAAGAAAAAAAACGTTTAATATTAAATATCAACAAAACATTAAAAGTGACCAAGAGTGCAGCGAAGATTTTGCAGACTATTTGGTAGTTGAAACTCAAGTGAGAATGAGAATGTTAAAGAGTTTGACTGTGTAAAATTGGACGAGATGTAAGGAAAATTTTACATGAATCCTCGGGAAAACAAAACACTAAATAGGTTTGCTACTTCGTCTCGCCGTCTATAAGCCTGATCAATCTGATATACGTCCGTAGTCAGTCAGTAACAAACCTTAAAGTAACACTGTAAAACTGTAAATTGATTAATGATTGCTTTTGATATTGTTGTGCACAGTAACTTTTCATATTTGCAAATACGGCTGACAAATCATAGGAGGAAGTAAGGAAAGTGACACAATTCCACTTTACGGCCTGGCCCGACAACTCCGTTCCAGAAGATGTGACGTCATTGCTAAGCTTCCGGAAACTCGTAAGGAGTGGCCTAACATCTTCAGATGGACCAATAGTTGTTCACTGCAGGTACTTCTACAACTTGTTTAACCTTATTATATATTGAATGTAATGATGATATGTAGACTGTGCTAAAAAGTAATTGCCTAAATTATTCTTCACCATTAAATTATGCATATCTATAGAATTTAATTACATGACTTTATATTATTTACGTTTATGGTGATTTTTTCTCAAATCAAGCTCGATGAAAATTCTATTCACAAAATATCTCTAACTGACTTTGAAGCTTTATGTTATATTTTAGACAAGAAACTATTTATGTTTTGTGTACTGCTTTAATTCATTTATGTATGTTAAGCGCTGGAATTGGTAGAACCGGTACATTTATCGCCCTTGATTATCTTTTGGAAGAGGGCGCTGTTGAACAAACTGTTGACGTCAAGGGATATGTCATTTCACTTAGACATCAAAGAGGGAAATCCATTCAGACATACGTAGGTGTCCTCAAATTTTGCAAATTCTAATTTTTTTACGTTGATTTCTTTTGTTAATGCAATTCTCTTTATGGAATATACAGTATATAATTTTTTCCTAAGATTCAATAGTTATAACATATCATGGTAGACTATCATACATGTTTTAGATAAAAACATGGTTGTTAGGGTGACTTAAGGTGGCCCACTATATATGCACCTTGAAATATTTTATCAAATCAGCAGAAATCGACATGGTAGATAAGAAGTATATTTGTTTAATAGATAAAAATAGGCTATTCAAAATACTTTCTTTAATATAATTCAATAAATATGAACAAAAGCCTTAAACAGATTTAAACTTGAGATCTTCAATACACAAGCCCAATACTTTAACCGCTGAGCAAGATGATAATTTCGCATGACATTTAAATCGCCAGTGTGACGTAGTGTCATAAAAAGTGTCAATCTTGATGTAGTGAGCTACCTGAATGATTCATTATCTAAATAAAAACCAAGCATCAAAATTACCCTCATAATTAATTATTTTATTATATTACAGCATCTACTGTTACCATGGATTCCCATCATACTGTCTAAATATTAATTGCAACTTCATAAACGTGATAACTATGACAGTACATGTATCAATTTCAGGAACAGTATGTCTTTCTTCACGACGCTGTTGTCGAAGGATTCACCAACACCATTGGACAACAAGGCTGTTTATCTGTGTTATGATGGACTGATCAACAACAATGACAGAAAAGCTGTTTATCTTTGAAATTTTGAAATATGAAAATAGTGATCCTACAGAAAGAAAACGTTTTATATTCCAACGTTTGTTAAGAAACCTCAAAGGTTAATAGTAGTGCTGCCATATATTTACTATTTGTTTGGTTAAAATTGTTTTATTTAGATTAAGGCATCAATAAATGAATAGTATATAGAATGTTGCAAAGGATCAATTGTCAAAAGAGATTAAGGTGTAGCTTGTTTATATTTAATTGTTTTTTACAACATGCTTTTGTTTTATTATGTCAATAAATTTGATACACAACACATCAGCAGGAAAACCATTATCGCCATTTTGAATCGCCATTCTTGTCCTTAGACTATGATGTACAGGACAAACATAACAGGTTCTTTGGCCTTACCTTGCACACGTTGCCAATTTAGACCGTGGTTTTGTAAAATGCGACTTTAAAGGTTGAAACTCTTTATCTAAAACAAAGTTGCTATTGCTTTATTATTGAAAATAACTTGATAAATAAAATAACCAGAAAGAACCAGGGGATGTTTTGAATTCGAAATGATCAAACTTGTTGAATCAAGTTAACTACGATTACTCTGCAGAATATTACATTTAAGTTTTAAAACATAGTTTGTTTCAAAACAATTAAATAATGTTTAATCTTCAAGATTAGGAATAAATAAGGTACCCATGGGCCACATCGCTCACTGAATACCACTTCATAGTTCTTCCTTATATTCCCATCTGTTTTTTTTTTTATATAACTATGGTTTAAACAATTTGTAATTTTTTTTTATTTTGAAAAAGCTTCCCGTATGTTAAGAGTTTTTTAATCGAATTTTTTTTTATTGGATCACAATATTCCCCCATAAATGGTTTTAACATTGGTCAGAGAATCAGAGTTTGTACACATATATAAGTCGCTTTCATTGTAATATCACAATTTTGTATCAAGTCGTCCTTTAGAATTTCCCCTTTTCCTATTTTGAAATACACTCCCTATTTTTGTCCCATTATTTCTTCTTGTCAGTACAGTCATATCTAGCAAATATCTTTCATAACATACACCATAGCATAGCACACCCTATGGTTTCCCTGTTGTTTCACTATTATTTCAAGTCCATACATTTTTATGTGAGAAAAAACTAACGCTCGTACTTGACATAAATGTTGTTCATAACCCGTCAGGGTAAATTATAACGCTGGTATATTGCTGTTGACCAAGGTCATGGTCAAATCAGCCTGTCATTTGTTTTTTAAAGGAGGCGCCAGAATGTGTATTAGTCCTTCTTAACAAATTTTGACTAGATGCTGTCATTAGACAGTAATACCCGCACCAAGTGTTTGCCTCTAAATAACACTCTCTTGTACCAGTTTTAGTCTAAAAAAGGCCACATGCAATTTCCGGTACTTTTTAAAAATTATAATTTTCATAAATGCTGAGGTCACATCCCATAATATACATATTGCCTTTATTAACAATTTGGGGTTGAACTGTTTGCATGTGAATTTTAAATAAATCAATAATCTAATAATTTCATGTCATAGAAAGTATGGTTTATATAATTATTACAAACGATATTAAATTATGCACACCCCCACCCTCCCGAGGTTGCCTGCTTTATATATGCTTTTGTGTGCCAACATCATTGTGGGCGTGGATTTAGAGAAAGGATGGGGTGAGAAATCCAGACCCCCCCCCCCCCAAAAAAAAAATCATTTATGTAGTAAAATTACCAAAAGTAAACCTCAGACTACAACCACCCCCCCCCCCCTGCAAACACAATTATTACTCTGATCCCCCCCCCCCCACTACCCATTGATAAATAAAAAATCAGAATATTTTGATAACAATGAAAGCCTGTACATGTAATTGCAATAAAGAATATTGTAAACAGTGCAAAATAAATGTCATATTGCGCAATGATTTTCACTTCAGGACTGCTTTAACGATTTTAAAAGGTGGTATCAAACACATGTCGATATTTATGTGGATAAAAGTGCGTTATTTATATCATATGTAGTTATATTCTAATTAAATCACTTTCACCGTTTCAGAATTAACAATTTTAACAAATGAATATTTGGCCAAAAAATAAGTTTTTAAAATTTTTGGAAACTTAAGGTAAAAATAAGATAAGCCAAAGCAGTATTCAAACTCTCTACTTACAAACACATTGTTAAAGCTCTAACCCATTGCACTATGCTGTTAGGTAACATTATTTTGGGGGGAAATATATTTTATACTTTGTTTTGTTCAATAAGGAGTACATCATAATATGTGGGTGTCCTATACCACCTTAAAGCTGAAAATTGTGCTTTACATGGTTAATTACCTAATAAAATTGTGCAAGGGGTTTTAAAGAATAAAGTTATGAAAATACATGCAATAAGTTACAATTAAATGATCTTTGTCTGAAGTTAAGTACACAACACAGGTATACAGGATGCATTAGCGGGTACTAGTTTTACCCAGCTCTTTGGTTAGATGGGTTTCACGTGGTGTACATGCATATGTTTTTTTGATATGCAGAATAGGATTATTTAACATGATTAAACGTTTCTTTTGTGGTGATCAGCTGGAGGAGTTCGTATTGTGCTAATTTGATGATCATTATGATGTTGACCAATATAGGTAAGTATAATACAAGTAGAAGCGCAATATTATGAGACACCGGTATACAAAACAGTTAAGTTTTACTTTCACTTTCTAAAATGTGATCTCCCTTTGCCAGCATACTGTATCATCATCTTTATTTTAATAAGCTTATCTACAGTTTCTGTCATTTTAATCGCAGAATTTTTTATTTTTTCATTTGTCAGACTTACACTATTGAGTTGACTCCATATTGACCCTATTTTGTATTAAATTTGGGTTTTAAATATCATGTTTATATGAGTTATAATAGGGAGGAATTTAGGGGAAGGGGCCTTAACAGTTCCCCATCCCCAGGATGTGTGGATTAGATATACATTTCTAGTGAGAATGAAGGCATGCTGCAGCTTCTTTTCCCCATTATACCCCCTACCCCATCATCATACACCAGTAATATAGAAAAAGAGTTAATGACTAATTTTCTTTTATTTTAAATTGCTTATTCTTTTTTGTCAAGAGATATGTGGCATGTCAAAAATACCTGTGATATTATACTAGGGATTATGCAATCAATTGTAGAATTGCCAATCGGTTATTTATAACTCATTTTGACTGATTAATTTGTTAATCATTTTGAAAATAAAGACATTTCTAAATACATGTATAACATATTATCAACATTTTTTGTAGATTGATTTTGTAAATATTTAGGGCCCCACTCTGCAGATGCCCTATAGTGATCATTCTGTCCAATTCTGCTGATCATGTTAAGATACATTTAAAACAAATTGGCCCTGCCCCTTAGGTTATTCCCCCACCCCCAGAGTTGTTTTTAAACACACACCCCCCCCCCCCCACTCTTCTGAAATAGGAAATGATAATACATTTTAATAACTGTTGAGATCCCCACCCCTAGACCATATTTATTCTTCCTCCTTGTGTCATTGCACATCAATTGGTACATGTACATGTATATAGGTTATGGCCCCTTTGAGATGCCCATTGACTTTCCAGAGTTGGAACTAATCAAGTAATCTATCTTATTCATATGTTGTGTAATTCCTAGCCCTAGCCCAATGTTGACCCTGCTTTGTTTTTTTTTTTTAACAGCAAGCTCTAGGTTTTTGTTGAATGACTTTACAATTTCTACAATTACATATAACATTTTATTTATCTTTAAGATTAAAAAGCAATTTCCAAAATCTCTTTATGTACATTTGACATCATACAGAAAAATACCAATCAAGAAATAATTTTGCTACTGTAAAAATGTGAGAAGAGACTCTGAATCTCCCCACCCCCCTCCCGAAAACATGAATAGTTGAATATTTTTAAAATATCCTCAAAATCATCGAAATCCCTACTTCTAAACCATATATATTTTTGTTTCTTGAACCATGACCATGTCAAGGCAAATTTTTTTTGTGGTATTAGTAGGTCATGGCCTCTAGGGGTCACCTTAACCCCACCCCACCCTCCCAAAATCAGAAATGATCAAATAACTTGAAAAAAATGCTTGTGATCCCCACCCCTAAAGCATAATTTTATATATTCTTCCTCCTTATGCATCTTATGGTACGTTATTTCAATCACAAGATATAAGAGGAGGTCCAGGAGTAAGGTTTTTTTTATGGGACGGAACATCATTTTGCAGATAGTATTGGCCCTCAGAATCAAATTTATATTTCTAAAACCTTATTGCATATCTATGGCTCAGCCCCTGCAATATCCCTATAGATGATGTGGCTATTCATTAAATCATGAGAGGAGTTCTGGGAAGTAGGTTTATTTAGGAGTGATAAACGTCAATTTTCAGCTACTATTTGACTCCCAGGATGAAATTTAAATTTTTAAAACCTAATTGCACAACTAAAGGACAGCCCCTATCATACCCCAAGATATGATATGGCTATTCATTAAATCATGAGAGGAGTTCAGGGAAGTAGGTTTTTTTAGGAGTGATAAACGTCAGTTTTCTGCTACTATTTCACTCCCTGGATGAAATTTAAATTTTTAAAACCTTATTGTACACCTATAGGACAGCCCCTATCATATCTCAAGAGATGACATAGCTACTGCATAATTGTAACAAGAGTTCTGGAAACAATATGTTTTTGGCGAAAAAAACGTCATTTTTTTATGACCACAGACCCACGTGATCAAAACAAAAATTCTGAAAACATGATTACACATCAACATGACACCCCGAAGCATATTCTAGAAGATCATTTGGCTACTGCAAAAAGAAATTGACGTTTTTTGAAACCAGGCTTTTTGTAAAAAAAAAAAAAAAAAAAAAAAAAAAACAAAAAAAACCGTCATTTTTCAGCCATTTAATGACCCCAAGGACAAAATTGAAATTTCCGAAACCTTATTGCGCATCTATAAGACACCCTAAAACATATTCCAAGAGATGATTTGTCTACTGTTGAAAATGTAAAAGGAGTTCGAACAAGAAGGTTTTTTGTCAAAAAACGTCATTTTTACCGATTATTTGACCCCAAGGACTACCAGAGAATTTTTGAAACCTTTTTACAAAACAACATGACACCCCAAATCATACTCCAAGATTTCAGTTTGCTGGTTTTTAAGATGTAAGAGCAGTTTTAGAAAGTAAAACGTGACAGACGGACGGACGGACAGACGGACGGACAGGCAGACGGAACAGGGTAACAACAATACACCCGAACTTTCTTCAGAAAGTGCGGGTATAATTACACACAAGCATATAATAAAGGTATTTATTTAGCGAATGAAAAGTTTCAAGTTATCCGGTCACGTGATGACAATGGTTTGACGTCTCTCTTAGCGCTCCGCAAAAATTGCCTTTTTTTGTTACTTAAAAGCGTTATAAAAGCTTCTAAATATTTCTACAACAATAGAAAAGGTAGCGGTATATATTTTGTGTGATATATAGTCTGTGGATCCTACAGAAAAATTGGAAAATTCTTTGTGCTTGTGGCGAAGCTTAACCGCATGAACTGTGAGTACCTACTCATCGAACTTTCTTTGTCATTCTTTTTGCCATTTGTGTAAATGTCTGTAAATATGGAAGGAAAGAACAAGTTAGAAAAATTAGACAAGTCGGAAAAAAAATCAGAAAAAAAGAGTGAAAAGGTCACAGACAAACGAATGGTGCAATTAAATTTACAATCGGTGCCGTCGTCAATAAAAAGCGCCACCATTTCGGACAAAAGGCCGTCAAAAGTACAGCGAACGAGTAGCTCCGATACTGAACCCCCTACACCTGACATCTTTGATGGACTTAAATCTATTCAAGAAAGTCTGCTAGAAATCCGGGCAACAATGGTGAAAAAGGACGACATTAAAAACATCGTTACGGACATTGTCTCGGAAATGAAGGGGGAGCTAAAGAAAGAAATCATAACAGAGGTGATCACTGAGGTGAAAGATACACTAACAAAAGAACTCTCAATTACCGTTACTACACAGGTGAAAGACGAGTTTATCAAAGAGATAGATGAAAAATCCAAAATATTCGAGTCGCGCACGAAAGAAATTGCCGATGGGATGAATATGGATATGAATGACCTGAAGGAGAAATTCCACGAACATCTAGCAGAGTTACGAGATCTTAAAGCCAATTTACAACAATATAAATCCTTAACCGTGACAGCATACACTCAGGCAAACCAAAATATGCAGTACTCTCAAAAAAATAACATCAAGTTCATAGGGTGGAAGGAAAAGGCGCAGGAAGACTTGCACTCCGACCTGATTACCATCATGAAACAAACGGCTGGCGTAACCATAGACCCCAGTGATATCCTTGAAATACATCGCATCCCAGGGGAACAGGGAAGGATTCGGCCAGTAATCGCCAAACTCAGAAACAGCGATTCAAAAATTAAAATTATCAAACACAGATCAAAAGATGTTGTGAAAAAGCACTTCACTATGTACGACCACATCACCCATCAGAACGCAGAGCTTCTTCGACAACTGAGCAAGGACGAGCGGATACAAAAATCGTGGTATTATAACGGAAAGATCTTCGCGTCAGATAGACAAGGTGTGCGGCATAAATTCGACATCCTGGATTCCATTGATAGGAAGCTAAAGAAACTCTAGAGGTTGGTAATGCGGCGGGGTGCTGAAATTCGATCGGGATCGAAGTGAACTGAACTGTGAATGTGTATTGCCAAACGAGATCGGGATCGTTATACTAAATAAAACGAACATGTTTGTGTGTGTGTGTGTGGTGTGTGAATGTGTGTATACGTATTTGTCAAACGACAGTCTGGTAAGTGGTTACTTGCTTACATTTAAACTATCAATTTTTTACGTTTTGTTTCTTCACAATTTTCCCATAGATACCACAGTCGGGTAATATTACAATAGCTACGGTGAACTGTCAGGGGCTAGCAACTTTTAACAAACGTCAAGATGTTTTAAATTATTATAAACAAAAACAATATTCTATTATTTGTTTGCAGGACACACATTTTATATACGAAAATGAACAATTTATTGAATCCCAGTGGGGATACAAATGTGTTTTTAATTCATACTTGTCAAATTCAAGAGGTGTTTGCATACTTTTTAACAACAATTTTGAATTCAAAGTCCTCAGAGAAAAAAAGGACACAGATGGTAACTTACTTGCATTGGATTTAATCATTGAAGAAAACAAGGTAACACTTATAAATATATATGGGCCTAATATGGACACCCCTAGTTTTTATGAAAATATAAGAGATATATTTTTAGAATTTGACAGTGAGTATTTCATACTATGTGGTGATTTTAATCTAACTCTTAATCCTTCGCTTGATACTTGTAATTACACCGGAATTAATAAACCTAAGGCTCGTAGTAAAGTTTTAGAAATAATGGAAGATTTGCAACTTCTCGATTATTATAGAGTTCTAAATCCAGATAAAAAAATCTACACATGGCGTAAGAAAAATCCATTGAAACAAGGTCGTCTTGATATTTTTCTTATTTCTGATAGTCTGTCAAATTTAGTTGAAAACTGTTCGATTAAACCGGGTTACAGGTCTGATCATTCCATTGTTTTGCTTGAGATAAAATTTAATCCCTTCACCAAAGGGTGTGGGCTTTGGAAGTTTAACAATACTCTTTTGTCGGATAAAGAATATGTGGTAAAAGTTAAAGAAACTATTCAGTCAGTTAGTAGCCAATATCTAGACAATATAGAGAGTTGTGATTTTCAATGTAAAAGTGGTATTGATGAAAGTCTTTTTTTTGAGGTGTTGATGATGGAAATAAGGGGGGTAACTATCTCTTACTCAACATATAGGAAAAAGGTCAGAAACAACATTGAAAAAAATCTTGTTCAGGAGATAGAGTATATGGAATCAAATTCTATTGTTGATATTAATACTTTAGATGAAAAAAAAAATGCTTTGGAAAAACTACGTAAGGAAAAGTTACTTGGGCATATGATAAGGTCTCGTGCCCATTGGATGGAGGAAGGCGAAAAACCTTCAAAATATTTTTGCCATTTGGAATCTAGGAATTACTTAAACAAAACTATAAAAAAAATTGAAGTCGATGGTATTGGAATGATATATGAACAAGGGGAAATACTAGATTATGTTAAGAAGTACTATGAAAATTTATATGCAAGTGCGGACACAAATTTAGTAAAGATTGATTTAGATAATATTATTTTTAATTACAATTCACCTAAGTTAGAAAGTAATTTGTCAAATGGTCTAGAAGAAGTTTTTTTAGAAACAGAGGTATTAAATGTCATAAAACATATGAAGAACAACAAATCTCCTGGAAGTGATGGGTACACTGCTGAATTTTTTAAATTTTTTTGGACAGATATTAAAAATTTTATTGTACGAGCCATTAACTGTATATTTTTGAAGAAAGAACTCCCCATCTCACAGAGACTTGGAATTATTTCATGTTTGCCTAAAGGTGATAAACCCAGACAGTTTTTAAAAAACTGGCGACCAATTACTCTTTTAAATGTTTTGTATAAGATTATTTCAGGGTGTGTTAGTTTTAGAGTCAAGAAAGTTTTAGATTATTTAATATCAGACACACAGTCTGGATTTATGAAGGGAAGGTACATTGGGGAGAATACTAGATTTATATATGACCTGTTATCCTACACTGAGTTTAAAAACGTACCGGGTCTTTTAGTATTGATAGATTTTGAAAAGGCTTTTGATTCTATGTCGTGGTCATTCATATACCAAGTCCTTAGATATTTTGGCTTTGGAGAGAATATCATTCAGTGGATTAAGATCTTAAATACAAACTTTCATGCTGCTATTTTACAATGCGGCCATCTATCACAACAGTTTGTCGTACAAAGGGGATGCAGGCAAGGAGACCCTGTCGCTCCATATTTATTCATCATGTGTGCAGAAATCTTAGCAATAATGATTAAACAAAACAAAGACATTAAAGGTATTTTTATTAATGACATTGAACATAAGATATCACAATATGCAGATGACACTTCACTAGTCCTTGATGGTTCACCCAAGTCCCTTTTTGCAGCTCTAGAAACCATAGAATTTTTTACTAGTTTTTCTGGTCTTAAAATAAATACGTCTAAGACAAAAATTATTTGGATTGGATCAAAAAAATTTTCAAATCAGGTTTATCATCACACAAGATGGAAATTGGATTGGGGGTCAACAACATTTAACCTTTTAGGAATTCAGTTTTCGGTAGATCTTCATAATATTGTCGATATGAATTATAATTTACAAATTCCAAAAATTATAGCTCTGGTTGAGCAATGGAAACGACGAATTCTTACTCCCATTGGTAGAATTACTGTTATTAAAAGTTTGCTTATTCCAAAACTAAATCATTTATTCATTTCACTACCAAATCCAAAGAAAGAAACAATTTCATACCTTAATAAAACTATTTTTGAATTTTTGTGGAAATCTAAGATTGACAAAGTTAAGAGGTCCGTCATTACACAGGACCATTCGTCAGGAGGGTTGAAAATGGTTGATATTAACAATTTCATAACATCTCTTAAGTGTTCATGGATAAAAAGGCTTACAAAATCACACAAACCATGGATGGATTTTTTTTTTACCATTTGTGGAAATGATTTTTTACAGAAATTGTTTGATTTTGGTGATAGTTTTGTAATTGAATGTTTACACAATGTAAACAATGATTTTTGGAAAGATGTGTTAAATTCATGGTTATGTTTTATTACTATCTATAATGATCACCCAAAGGCAAAAGATGACTTTTTAAATATTCCAGTGTGGTACAACTCAAACATACACATAGCTAATAAATATGTTTTCATAAAAGCCTGGTACAAGAACGGTGTAAAGGTCATACAAGATTTTTATGATGAAAATTGTAATTTTTTAGGTATTGATGAATTTAAATGTAAATACAATCTCAATGATATATGTACAATGCAATACAATAGTGTTAAAACAGCAATTTTTAAGTTTTTTAAAATGTCTAACATAGACAGGACTTCTGCTAAAAGAAATCCTAATCCATGTATACCATTTTTTTTCCAAACAAATATACTCTATGAAAAGAGCACAAAAATTATTTACAATGTTTTGAATGAAAAGGTGGTTGTTCCAATTGCTGTAACCAAATGGAAAACAGATCTAATGGATTATAATGTTGAAGATCTTACTGTATATGACATTTTTAAGATTTGTTTTAAAACTACCAAAGACTCTTCTGCACAATGGCTTCAATTTAGAATTTTACACAAAATTCTTCCAGTTGGATACTACCTTAAAAAAATTAATATCAAAACTACTGACAGATGTGGGTTTTGTAAAAATAATGTGGAAACGATAATACATGTTTTTATTTCTTGTGAGAAAATACATACCCTGTGGAGTGAACTTAGTTTTTATATTTACAGAAAGACATCTGAAAGAGTTGGATTTAATATGTTTAATATTATTCTTGGTCAACTTCCGTTATCGTTTCATAACAAAGTCATTAATTTTATAATTCTTTATATGAAACAATATATATTTTGTTGTCTTATGTCAAATAGGATTCCATGCTTGATTGGTTTCCTTTGTCACTTAAAACTAAAATACAATATTGAAAGATATGCTGCAATACAAAATTGTAAATTACAATATTTTGAAAAATTATGGGACAGTTGGAAAGGCATCTTTGATGCTGACATCTGATATATTTTCATTATGATTATTTTTTCTATTTCTTTTTTGTTACTTAAACTTTTTTTCCGCATAGGCAAGTAACCACTAAATAATACATTTAGTTTATTCATCTTAAAGTGTGTGTGTACGTGTGTGTGTGACTGAATGTGACTGTTCTGTATGTCTGTTCTTTGAAAAAGAAATAAATTATAAAAAAAAAAAAAAAAAAAAAGTTTCAAGTTATCAACATACTAGAAAGCAGTATCATTTTTCTATCAAGCTCCATCAAAACCACTGCAGATATCCAATTTATTTTTATCAACCTATAGTTTCAGCAAAGCTTCATTTAGTTTTTTGTTGGTGTTTTTCGTGTTTTTTTTTTTTTGTTTTTTTTTTTGGCGTTTTTTTTTTTTTGGCGTTTTGTTCTGTTTATACAAGTATTGTCATTGGATGATGGGAAGGAAGAGACACGAGAACTTGTGGCTGGGAAAGTAAAAAATGTCTAAATGTTAATGCCTGTAATTTGTCTCGGTAGACTTGGCTTACCTAACCTATTTAAAAATTGATTTATCATTATTTATAAACATACACTAATGTGGTATTAAAGGAAACTGCACCTCTAATAATGAAAATAATTCACTATACTTTAAAACTGACCTAACCTCAAAATATACAGATATTCTTCTTGTATGTTTTACATAGCCTCAAAATATACAAGTGTCTAAATGGTCAATTAATTTGAAATATTATGATGAATGCTACCTGATAAAAGTGTTGATGGACAGACAGACTATGTGATTTCTCTAGCGTTCCCACATTTCAAGCGGATTCTAAATATTTAAATTGACACTGTTTGACTGCTGCATACAACCTTTAAAAACTTTTACTATTCACAATTCACATACACTTATACACCTAACAAGAATGATTATTTGTCATATACAAGAAATTAGATAATCAAACTAAAACACCAATAAATACTGAATTAGCTAAAGTTGATATACTATAATTATGCTTTACATGAAATTGATTTGTGGCTTTATCATACGTTTACAGAGAAGTTTAAACTACATGTCTGTAACCACTGTGTCTGTGTCTTGTGGACTTGGTTCACTGATATTTAGTGGGACACACTTGCATGAACTTAAATGTGCGGTCATCCCTGCATACGTTGACGTTGGTACTTGTTGAGTTGAGCAGGTGTGCGATCATCCCTGCCTGCGTAATTGAGTCCCTATGTGTGTGCAGGCGCGGTAATTAAAGTCTGCACTTGTAAATTTTGGCAGCAATCAGGGCTATCTCGGGATTGGGCCTGCAGGGGAACACAGGCAGTGAACCCCGTCAACGTTACAATATTAGAATTAATATGTTTTACGGTGCGACCGTTGGTGCGGACGCAGCAGGAACTACACTTACCCCATGACTTTTAGTTGTTTAATTACCAATTTCGCTTAAATGGTTTGACCATTTGCAAATTTCTACGCAAATTTCTACGCAAATTTTGTTATATGTGTAACTGGGTTTTTTTCTTTTTATTTATTACATAATGTTGTTGTAACTCTAATAATAATAAATTTTGTTTCTATTATCCACTATTTCATCAATATTACAGTACATCATGGACCTAGCATGCATATCATAAAAAAATAAAATTAAAACAAAAACTAATCTGCCAAGGGATCAAGTTTTCACGGATCTAGCGCATTACTCATAACACCCAGTACCGATATTTGATCCACCTAGCGCGAGTTCACTGTGACGTCACGCGTTTTGCTTTCTTTATGTTTCTCGACAGAATACGAATAGCTCTCTTGGTTCTCATCAAAGCGATTGCTATTTCAAAAATAAAAAAAATATATACAAAAATCGAAAACCTCATGAAACCGTCCATTCCGATTGAAAGGTCAGCCATTGTTGGCATAGCATAACGGGAGCACAAAAGACCTGAAATACCACTGACCTGAAAGACCTCAATGACCAGAATGTTATAGAAATGATACATTAAATTTCTATGTTCACACATAGTCATTTACTTAACAAGGGTTGTTAAAATACCATTGTGTACATGTAATTTATTTATTTGATTGGCTATTAATAACGCAAAGACATACATTTCGACTTAAATCATCGGTAATTCTCGTAGAAATGTTTTGGATAAATTCGGGGGAGGAAATGACGTAACATGTCAGAAAAAGTTCTGATAGGTACAAATTTTTTTTTAAATAATTAAAATGTTGCTTACTTTAGTGTTTTTAAAGCAATTGTATTCATTTGTTAAATAAAAAAGATGTATTCGATTTACAGGTAAGAAGTTTCCGTAGAAACGCTACCTTTCCCGCCATGCCGATATGCACCGCAAAGGATTATTAGAAATTTGCAATTTTTTCACGTGGTCTGATAAACACTTCTGTGAACAATGTGCAGATTTCAACTCGAATTTCCTTTGTTCGTTCATCTTGTCTATCATATGGTTTGCTACGCAGAGGGACATATCTCTCAATTTATGCATTTTGATTTAACAACAAATCAATTCCAATGGTTTAGCGCAATAATATCGTGGCTCTACATTAACGTGTTATTCACAATGAAAATGCAATTTATATATATTTTTACTGATATTGAACAATACAATTATAAATTGATTTCAGTGATTAAAAATATTATCATCAAATTATGATATATAATTCTTTTTGACCACAGCAGCAATTGACTTGCGACGAACTTTGCTATAGTGTGTATTTTCAATTCTGATTTCACTAAAAATGAAAAAATTCAATAGAAAGAGTCTTGCAAATTTCATATTTTTTTCGTTGAATTGCGCAAGATGTACATATTGCTTGATGTGATAACAAAACAAAACTAAGAACGTAACAAATTCATGAAAAATAAGTAAGCATACACTTGTTTTACTATCTGAATTGATAGAAATAACATCTATAGAATTGCCGTAATTACGACCGGGTGAAAAATTGTAATATTTGTTGTGCTCTCATATTTCATTTATTCTATAATTTTCAGTAAATCGCTACCTATTTCAAAATTAATACGCGTGAAATATAGGAGATATACAAAGGTATAATAGATATAGTTAGCTAAGGTACAGATCTTTGCCTACATGTATGTGTTTGGTTTTTAAAGTACAATGTCATGCAAAATTTAGATACCATTTATTTCAAAAAACGAAATGGTTTGTGGCCGTTTTTTAAAGCTCGCGTCATTTTCTTTTCTTTTTATTATCTATATACAAATAGTCAAAACATGCATCTTCTCGAATTTGTAAAAAAAATTATATCGTTAATTTAAATACGTTTTATTGAGAAACCAAGATCCATAATTCAGTTTTAATCATTATCTGCTATTATTATTATTAAATACAATCTTTGATAAAAAATGGTTTACATAATGGGAAAAAATCCAATATCATCTTAAGTTGCAATATCAAACAAACATATATTTGTTATAGACCACTGTAATTTATAAATATCCTATACAATTTTGTTAATATGATATGTTTAAACATTTTGTTTATTCATTGTAACCGCATGACCTTACGATTTAAATTTCAATTCTTTTCATTGATTAAGAGGAAAAACAAGTTGTCCTATCCTATTATAATGTGTTATGATTAATAAAGTGTCCATTTAAAAGAAAAATAAATCTATATCGGGGGCATTCCTGCAATAAAAGTCGTAGACTTTTCAGAACGGCACAAGCGGATCATTGGCAGTATGATTTTGCTGTAAACCTGTCAGCTCCGGTGGTACTAGCTTTGGAACACCTACGACTTGATGGATCATCAGGTGAAGGTAATCTTGATTTCCCTCTCCAATTTGAACCTTTACAACCCAGTTTGTTCCTCCCATCAAATTCTGAACAATGAAGACGACAGCAATGTACATATTCGTTTGTCCAACTTGTGCTACCACTGCGTTATGAACATTTTCATTATCGATAAGAGCCTGAATATCAGCATTTGCATGTTGTTCTGGTCCGAAATTTCCATCCATTTTCTTCAACCTGTTAGAAATGTACAAAAATATAATCTGATGTTGATTATATATATTCAAAATTCATTTTCTTCAACCTTTGCAGTAACACAATGCATTAAACAGCGCCAAACGCATTAGGTTTGTTTTGTAAACGTAATTTTTTCTCATTGTGTGGTATTTATTATTAATTGCAAATTTTAACCACACTGTCGGTAATATTTATTACCTATGTTTTTAAGAACTGTTTGTTTTAACAAAATGTTCTTGTTGAGAATTTAGCTATGCTATGTAGCCATTTACCGATTCTGCAAAGTAATCTTTAATTACATGTAAAGTGCTGAAGACGACTTGTTCTTAGTGCTTGCCGCTGTCCCCACAGCACGTATATAAGGAACTGACTTAACACTTCAAGTTTGCATGTAGATCTCGCCTGTGTGGACGTATATCTTACCTCGCTTACATTTGTTACTTAGACTCAATATCTTACCAGCTAAATACAGTACATATGCCCAAGAAAATTCAGAACTTCAATTATAATGGGCAATGCAATACGTTTATAGAGAAAATGCACGTATAACAACAATATAAAAGTGCAAACATTAGACACAAAAATTTATTTAACACGTCGCAGACAAGGTCCAGGTGTGAAATCTAGTGTAACAAAATCAAATGCTTTTATATACCATGTTTCAGGCAAGTGTCCATTTACAAGTTGTGTTCAGCTTTAACTTTAGTGTATGTGATAAATCAGAATATATATTGAAAGAGAATGTTATTTCGACCAAATTTTCTTCATAAAAAATAAATAATTGAATAAGGAAAAATATGGATGAGTACAACTTCAACGTCATTTTGACCCTTCTGGACTTGGATACTTTCAATTGATATAAATTAAAAATATGCCAAAATTTCAAAAAGTCTCATTTCTAACTATGCTTGCACAAAGCAAATTTCCTTTAGAACCAAGCTAAGTTAGCGCTTTTCAGTACTTTCAGTAATTTGATTGATTTATGGTCATAGATCAGCACACCTTAATAGAAACAATTCAAACTACAAAAGCTCCGTAGTTTTAAGTTTTAGTTTTAAGGCGTCATAACGCAACATTAAATTTGATCTCGACATTTAAATACTCTAAGTGTCAGTTTTTTAAACCGAAGTTCAAAATGTGAACTAATGCATTCTAACTTGAAAATATAAAACGACAATCTTAATCTCTTTTTTGAGATGTTACTGTATACAGGAAAATAGTCGCCCTCGTTTTATTTTCTACTTCGCCCTTGGTGTCAGCGGGCGAATTTAAGACTAGGCGAATTCCAGTCTCTCAAATTAACTCTCTTTACACAAAACTGTGTATGAGCAAATTTAAAACGGGGCGAAACTGCTTGGAAGTGCAGAAGGGCGAAAATTATACAGGGCAAAAATTACCTGTATACAGTATCTAAGACGAAAACTTATTATTTGGAGACATTAATAAGAGACAAGTCACCTAACAAAACACTCGCTAACAATGCAAATACCCCAATTACATATCGGTATGTTGAGACATCAATGACTCATCTAAGCGGTATTTTGGGGAATTAAAAATATAGTTTCAATGTTTATAAAGTTCGAGATCAATAAAGTTCGCGGGTTTCCAATACATATTCATAAAGTATACAGAAAATTTTATGTTTCTATTTTTTATTGCTGTGAATAATTACGCGTTCAACATTTATGGATTAAGAAAACTCGTAAATATTAACAGCACGTATAAATTACCCATTATACGTCATTTTCAAAAACAAGACCACATAAATGTCAAGTCTCAGTTTGTTAAAATAACAACATGTATGAGTTTTTATTGTTGATTGTACAGTGTTTACTTTGAATGATTATAAATTTGTAAAGTTCAAAACTTTGGGTGGAAAAGCTGGACTAAGCTTTCTATTGGATGCTATAGGGAAAATAAATCTGCTGAGTTTACGATTCATAATACTGAAAGTGACTAAAAGTTATGTCTACTATCAATTTCTTGCTTCTTAAACACATGTTGTACTTTGAATAAATCAAACAAATAAAGAATTTAAATTTGTATTTTCCACTTCAGAGAATTTCTTTAGACAAGAAATATCTGTTTCCACCACTCGTTCTTCCTAGAACGAGTATTTCCCGGCTAACTCTGAACACTTAAGATAACTTCTTTCAAAGGTCGTTAGAAATAATGTTTTTCCTTTTTTTACAGCAATATACCGGCAAACTAACTTTGCAGTTTTCCTCTATAATATAAAAAGAAAACATTAAAAAGCATAAAAACAAACTTATCTACCTTTTTGTTTTAAATGCTAGTTATACCTTCACAGTTTCATGGTTCAAATAAAATGTTAAAGCTGGCATGAATTCATTAATACGCATTATTTCCCTTTTATCTCTAACTATCGCCATATTAGTTTTTGAGTTTTATTGTTCTGCTTACCTCTACATAATCCCTATATAAGGTCGAAAGTATCTATTCATACCTCACCGAATTCAGGTATTTCGTTCACCCGAACACGCTACATCGGACGAAAAAAATATGACAATTACTGCATAAGTAATAATGATATTTATTATTATATCATTATATAATAATGATAAAGAATATCTATTGAAAGAAGAAACAAAATAGACTGGAATTCAAGTACATATATTTCAAAAATCCTCGATCATCGAAGAACGTTTCCCTGTGACGTACTTATATCATTGCATATGCGCAAACCATGTACTGTGCAGCATGGACTTCATGATAAATCAAAGTACTGATAGTACTGATAGACGTTGGCGTGAACTGTAAGATATATACTGCAGATTAAGCTGGGACACTTCCATATCATGACATACTCTCTATCGAAATAATTTGATTCTGGTTGTAACGCAATTTCTGATTGGCTAGACAATTATTTTATAAAGAATGTTATCTACGTCATAGTAAGGCTAACGTGAAAAACGTATCAATCCGCCTGACGTTACATTTTGTACAATTTTATTTTTGCCAGGTCAAATGACTGTTTTCAGCAACAACACTGCCCCAAACCATTTTTTATCGTATAGAATAAAAAAAATAATGAATTCATTTCTTAAATAAACAATAAAATCAGGCATAATTTCATACATTTTTTTACCAAAACATAGGTAGGGTATGTACTGCTTCAACACAAGTTACACTAACTTGTGTAGAAAGTGAGTTCAATTCTTGTAAATGAATTTAATTGTTTGCAGGTGAAGGTGAAATGTAATTCCGTGTATTAACAAATGTACCTTTTAATGGAGAAGTCTACGTAGGCTTCCATTCCGATAGCCATTTAGTTTTGTTCAAGTGATAATATCGACTACATCATTCAACAAAAATGCACAGAGTGGTTAAGGTATTGGACTTGTGAACCGCACATCCCAAGTTCGAATCCCGTTCGGGATTTCGTTTTCATTTACTGAATTATTTTTGGCGTTATTGCTATAAAAGCATAGGCAAAACAAGCTATACGAACTTTTTGTCTAATCAATGCAGCTTTAACAAGAACTATATTGTTTGAATTTAGTCTTTGGCTGGTATGGGACACTTCCATATTGTGACATACTTCCTATCGAATTAAACAATAAAAATATTTAAAATCTAACATACTTTGTTCTTGTTATATACATGTATGAGATGTCAACATTCATCAGTGAAATATTCAATGATTTTCTTAATAATGAGGCTTAATTACATAATGAAGAAAAATAAAGGAAATACACTCATTTATTAACAATGATACGCGCAAAGAAAGTCAGAACGGCACAAAATAGTTTGTTATAAATGAAACAATGTCAGCAAAAATATAATTAATTGGAACATCATGATTTTTTTTTTTTTTTTTTTTTTTGCTTTAAAAATTATGCACCACATTTTATTGTTTTACTAAGAATGAATACTAAGAAATTGATGAACTCAAAAATATTAACAGGAAAAGGTGAGCATATAAAATTTAAAAAAAGTCTTTTAATAGCTTAACCTTAGTAATTGCAAAAATTCTAAAATATCTATAGTGAAAACATTCATTCACAAAAGTAAATATTGAACACTAATGATTAGATAATAGATAGATAACACTGATTATAAACATTGCATTATTTTGCAGATTCTTTTGATGTATCATGAATATTCGTGACATAAAAAAATATTGATACACGGTCTGTCTCTACCAACAAATATATATCTATATATTCATTTACTTATAATGCTTAAAATATATGATAAGATGTAAATTAGTTCTCAGACTGAAATCGACACATTGGTAAAACATTGCCTGTAACACTGCAATGTAAAAGAGGAATACCTAACAGAGTTACCGTTCCTTATTCGCTAGGGTCCCCGTGAGAAACACTCTTCCGGCCAGGACCGTAGCAATAAACCGTGACTATTTATAGCTGCCGTCTAAAAAGGAGTGTTTATTGTATGAAACTGATAAACATCGACATGTTTCTTGGATTTACTATTGCGTTTTACGATTTTTGAGCTAAGTGCAGCCGGGGTATACAATATAATGCAGACTTTGTTTATCCTTAATGAACGACACACGAGCTCGATGTTCACGCTTACTTATATTGATTATATATTCTTTTATTTCTTTTTTCAAACATATTACTATAAAATGTAGTTCATGCATTAAGAAGTCCGAGCAACCTGAATGTCTCGATCAGAAAGCAACCGAACGTAACTTTCTCAAACCGGTATACATGTATTTACCCCTGTAGCAGTTAAAGCTGAACACCGCTCGTACCCAAATAGGCACCGTCACACAGGTATATATACCCTCCGATTTCGTAACATCCGATTGCACACCTGAAACTCGTTGCCGACGTATGGGGTTCCTTTCGTGGTCTTTGGATTTCATGCATTTATTTCTTGTCTTATGTGTATATTCTGTTTGAAAATAATGCATAGCCCTGTTTATTTGATGTTAGTATTCTCCTGGCTTGGAAAAAGAGCATAAAATTTGATAATTTCGCTGCGAAAGAGTAACACGGCGAGGCAATACGTACGTCCACACAGGTGAGACCTCTACTGCGAAATACTTTTTACTGTAATGAGCTTTGTGCTTTTACTAGTATAGGGGTTGTAGGGATAGCGGTGATGAAAGAAAAATATGGCGGAAAATCCCTATTTACGAGCGGTGTTAAGCCCTTAGAAGGAATGGAAAATAATATGGCGACCAAAATACCTTTATGAATTCATGTCAGCTTTAACACACAAAATATATGTTTGCAAAGTGAAATCAGATATTTATAATACAAAGAAAGAAAAAAAGGATGAAATAAAACAAAGTAATTCGAAGCATGATATATTTACTTTAAGAATATATTTTCTTCTTAAATAAATCATACATGTCAATTGTTACAAATAGTATGCCAATTGAAAGTCGTTTAAAACACTTATATTTGCATTTTCAACTATTTAAAAGCATTCAACTGCAATTCTCTCATTTTAATGCTTCTATGTTTAATTATTTGTAAAAAGAGAATTCTGGTTAAAATATATTGGTTTACTGAAAGAGTTTTAAAATTCCCCACCTTCTGTATATTTCTAATAACAATTGATTGCCTATCAGAACCACATACCTTCCCAAATTTGCATGAACATTTTTTTTTGGTGAAATTCATACCAGAGCTCATTTAAATTAGAAGACATTCAACCTAAAAAAAAAAGTTCTTTACTTCTTGCAATATGTGCAGATAAGATTTAAATAGTTCAATAGATATACCTTATAATATAAAAGTTTATTCATTCAAAAGAATTAAAGCATAAAGCAAAAGAAAATCCAAAACGTAAAAAAAACCATACAAATATACAAATATAGCCAAAAAAGCACACAAAAAACAACAAAAAACAAAATTTAAAAAACAAAACAAAACAAAACAAGAAGACTAAAAAAAATAACATTAAAAAACCCATAAATATTTTGTCCCAAATTAAAAAATAATCAACTTATATAAGACTCAAGTTCATATAACTACTCACTTTTTTCCTCCCTTTGATTAAATGATTATAAGTCAGCTCTGCAAAGATATCTATGATACATTCAGTCTGCTGTTACCGGTTTTATACAATTTGTCAAGCTGTCAATTTAGACACCAGGACAAACATGTAGCCTGATTGGTAAATGCTCTATGAGTCACGCCCTATATTGTTGCTTTAAAGGACTGGATTGAAATACAGGTATACCTTACTATTTCTATGGCCTTTAAACTGCTCTCATCGGGGTTTTTTTTTTTTTTTTTTTGTTTACGGATGGACGATTTATTCCATGGTAGAAAAATACACTAATTGCGTTCGTTGTAAAAATTAAAAAATGAAGAACTTCGTAAACAGTTTTTATCAAATGATGAAAAATGTTGTTTTGATATTTGAATATTCTTCCTCTTTCATGTCTCGCTTTTTAAGAATCTTGGTTTCCTACCTAATAAAGTCACTTATTTACTAAATACTTTCTTACAAGATTACAATTTATTTTAATAAAGATTCTCAATGTACAGTTTTTTATTTGATTTTTTTTCAGCAACTGGATGGTAAGATATTCAATTTTGAATGGAGCTTGCAACATGTCTGTAACAAAATGTCATTTTCTTGCATGCGTCACACCAGTACGGCTGAGGCAAAATAATCCCTGAACTCAGTTTTGTGGGATTTTCGCCCGCAACACATCTTTGCTAGCAAAGGGTTTTCGGTCCACTCCGCTCCCCATAAACCCTTGGCAGATCTCATTACCAAAACTCGTTGATGCCGTGGCGCTATCTAGCGAATAACTAGAGTTGCGCCCCTTGCAACTTCACATTTTAATCCAATGATATAACGGGTTATATACACTTTACGGAATAAATAATTACTTGAAAACATATCCACTGGCGGGTCTCGGAAAAGAAATTACGTATAATGCAATACTAATTAAGATAAAACCTAGAGGAAGCATAACTGTTTTATTAATGCGATCGTAATGTTTGTCGTGACCTGTACCGGGGGTTAAAAGTCGCTGATATATAAAGCATTCATGTCATAAAACCATGTATCGTCGTCGTGAAAATTGTGGGTACATGACATTAAAAAAGTACACAGTTTGGTGAACGTCTTAAATAAGCAAAACCTTTAAGCGATTTGCTAATACCATCGTTGGGGAGGCACTTGTGTCAACGTGTTAAAACCACCGAGCGTTTCACCAAAAGAGCACACTTGTTGTTCACGCAACATAATCGACGTATTTACAAGACATTATTTACATAGTGTTTGAACGTTGCGATTGGATCAGCTACTCGTAGCTGGAGCCACTCATACAACAGAGCTTGTCACCAAGTTTTCGTAATGAGATCTGCCAACGGTTTATGGAGAGCGGAGTGGACCGAAACCGTAGGCTAGCGAAGATGCCCGCAACAGGGACTGAATCTATGTTATGAGAAGACAAAAACATGTCAGATGTATGATTGCATCACTTCAATTAAATACGAAGTAACTTGATTATTTTTAAGACTGTTGTTTCGGGAGGAGGTCATAAGACTCTTGATTTTCAAGCAAATATGTAATGTTGATGTAAAAAAAATATATTGCCTTCTTGGATGACGATGTAAATTTTGCTACTAGATAACCAAGGTAATATTCTTTCAGCGCACTACCCTTTTCTAACTTGTGCAATTTTAGTAAGAATATATAGTAAATTTCGCTTAAGCAGCTAGTTTACCAATTATGAAATGTCTTTATCTAAGAGAAATCAGAAGACTTGCAGTGTAATTGTTCAGTTGTTGATGTTCACTCTTTAAGCACATCTATACTTATAAATTAAGACATTTTGCAAATAAACTACAAAATGCCTGCACCAGAGTAACTGCTTACACCTTTGGTATATCAACACGTGTAAGATGATGTCCGTAAGCTGTAATTGAATTTTAACCGATAAGTAATTATTGTGAAATTAATCAAAAACCTACTTTCATTTTCGATAAATAAGCCCGAAATAACAAAAATGAGAGTAAGATGGTGGACACGCTTTGGCGGATCCAAGTCAGGGGTAGTTTGCATTAAAATATATACTTGCAAGGAAATAATATTGAATGGTTACGTAAAGAACAAATATATTTACTGGTACTTAATTTGGAGTATACATAGAAGTTAAGATTTGACAAATGTTTAACTAATAAAATGAGCCAATTCGTTTCTTTAATGTGCGATTTTAGTTTTGATGGATAGAACATTCAGAACGCGGGTTGACTAATTAACGTCATGGCGAAAAGTGAAGAACGAGTTTATCATGCATCGCAGGCAGATACCTTGGATCTGATATTTCTGATTAATACAAAAAGGTTAATAAATAAAATGGAATAATTTAAAGCGATTTTAATTTTGATGGAAAAAAAACTTTTCAGAACGGGGTGCCTCAGAAACCTGGGTTGACTAATTAACGTCATGGTGGAAAGTGTAGGGAGAGTTTATCATCGGGTACATACTTTGGATCTGACAACCTAAATCTTTGGTTTAAAATATGCAAATAAATATACCTACACTAGCGGTTTTTTTAAATTTCATACATCTTTTTACCACGACAGATTGTATTAAACTTTAGACATTAATTTGTAAACAATGAACAGATTATGGTATGCATAAAACGGGGAAGTTAAATAAAGGGGGAGGGGTGACCCCCTCCTTTCCCCATTTTTTTTAAAAACATCTTTTATCAGAAATTCTTATTTGGGACAGTGATAAAAATTATAATGTAATTTGACCTAAAGAACAATGTTTAGAGGACGACGCACTAAATACATACGCTTTGGTTTGAAATAAAAGAAAAAAAAAGTTTTTTTTCAATCCTGCAACAAAAAGAATTAAGGCCACGTACATGTATAAAACATCAATTTCAGTTAAGATTTTTCACCCCTGTCCACTCCTCTAAATGTCCAGCCATGCGGCTAGTTTTTTATATTTTTTTTTCAAGATTATGTTAAGAAAGCAATTAAGAAAAAACTCAGACAAAGTATATACAACAATGAACAAAAAAACATGGTTCAACATATTAACATTGTATCCTATTAACATGTAAAGTGTTAAATCCCGCGCTTGCGCGGGATATCATCTAGTACTCCTATAAATCACTTCAGAAGTAAACACATACACAATAAATGATTACAAAACAACTTTACTGCTTGATGAGAATCTAATAATGAATTGCTTCCCTTTTCAAAAAAAGGGGTTTGAATTGAATTTTGCTATGTCTGAAAGACTACCCCCTCACTTTCCATCTCTTATAATGCCGTGCGAGAGCAATAGAATTAATCAAATATAGCCTTAAAACAAATTCATACACAGCAATAAAATTTCATCGGATAATACTCAAAATCTTGAAAGCTTAAATCACACTGCAGTTTGAAAAGCAGAATAAAGCATGATGACAAACATAAGGTTGGATAGGTCTCATTTCATATTTTAAAGACTTTTTTCCAATGACTCTGACAATTTTGCGTATTTCCAGCAAAATTCTGGTTGTAAAAGTCTTTATTATTGTTTATATTGAGTGTTTCTTGTAAAATTTGTTTGATAAAATATTAATCCGCTTGATGTTATTGATAATGTGTAAATATTTGATAATTAGTTTTAACTTGCTTTTATTACATAATCAAATCTACCCCTTACCATCGCTTAGAAACCCCACCTCTTAAACCTTAACTTCTTCAGTTTCTCATCCTATCATTGCACCAAGATGCCAGATATCTAAAAGTAGAGAGGAAACTTTTGAAAAGCATCATGTAATTTTTACAGTTTTACCACAAATGTATGGGTGTTGGGGGATGAATGGAGTGATAAATTTCGTAATATTTTACTCCTTCATCTATTCTTCAAATAATACACACCAAATATACTCAAACATTGTCGAATAAATTTTGAAAGTAGCTAAATATTTATTACAATTCATCATCAGTAATTATAGTTAACTCAGATATTGCGAAATATTGCCATGAATGGTCCACCATAATAATAACCGGAATGGAAGATGGGAGAAAAGCTACTATATAGTAGGCCTTCCGTGGGGTTAACCTTGGTATTAAAAGGGTGAAATACCCCTATATAGCCAGCTTTCCGTGGGGGGGGGATTTATTTACAGTCGTTTTTTCGGTGGAAAACTGCCTATAGCCATTTTTCCTGGGGGGAAAGATGGATAGGGGGAACACGCACTATACAACACCGGTACTAAAACACATGTAAATATAAGATCCACTTCGGATATCTCGAACCCCGGATAAGTTTTGAAGAAGTTTCCCAAATTAGAGATACCAATGTTTACCTGTATTTAGTTGAAGAAGTTTATATATTTTTTGCGGAATAGTAAAAGGCAATTTTTTTCATATCTCATATACATATACATGTATTTCCAGGTTTACTAAAATTAGCTGTGCTTAATACGAGCAGTACTTCCAAGATAAATCAAATTTAAGAAGATTTTGAATTCTCCATTCCTAAAGATCAAAAGGTACAAAAATATTTCTCTGACTCTAATATTTAAAGAAAAGAGTTCGTATACATAGTTTTGCTTGAATCACGAGTATTAAAAACACAAACCCCAATTCTCTCAACATTAAAATACAAACCTTATAAATGTTGTCTGTGTAATATTTCTACATTGAAGAAAGATGATTTAACACATTTAATGACAAAGCTATATCATAGTTTAATGCCAATAAACGAATTTTGAGGTATAATTCTTTTTTAACCTTGTCTGACAAATCGTAAGTCATGTGAATAATAAATTAAACATACGTTATTTGTATTGTGTATGATGCATTGAAGTGTACATTAGATACCACAGACAGTATCACGAAAACGTTCTTTCGTTATCCACTATTCAAAAGAAGTATTGACAAACATGATCCGTGTTTGGTTCGAGCATATTCAGTTAATATAAAGAAAACTTGTGGGGTTTTTTTCAAAACAGAAAATAAATTTAGTTTATATAATGTCTCTGGCAATGACACCGAATGTTACAGTGATTTACAGTTTTTCCTACTTAAAATAAAATTTCTGAAAAATTTGAATATTCCCTTTCTTAATGCCATTGACCTAGATTTTTAACGTAAATAACTTGTTTACTAGGCCAGGAACAGAAAAGATTTTAAATTACAACCAATTTTCTCTGAATTCCATCTAAAAAATTTAGATAAACATTTTGAGCTGCATGTCTAAGTGTAATATTTCACAATGAAAGAGGATTTGATAGGCCTTCTAAAAACTATTTCATATTTAATGCCCGTATACGGATTTAATTTTTTACTGATTTTATAAGGCGTACTTTCAGGCTTCATCTGGTTTAAAATTTCCGAAAATCCAGTGTCATTTGACCTTTCCACGAATTGAATGAGTAATTTTATACTTGCATGCAATTGTTAAGAGACCGCATGCAATACTAGGTAAACATCATACGAAACAAAAATCAACGAGAGCATTTTTGTATAAGAAAATATCTGTATATGAATATGAGTACGAAACATTTTTTTTCAAAAATTTTGTCAGTTTTAAGGATTGGGTGAATAAATACGATAAAGAATTAATTTGTGTTTGGTCAAAGTACAGAATGTAATCCTTGAAGTCGAACTTTAAAACCAATTATGGACATGTATTGCTTATTTTGGTTAAACTATTTCATATGAATTTGTGCAAGAGAATATGATGTAATTAAAACCGGGAGTCCAGAATGCAATATTTTATTTTGCAGCTGATTGAATCTGAGTCATTCATTAGCTTGATGTGTAGTACATGGCAATCAAACATATGTTAATTTGTCATATCTATTGTTGATAATAAAAAAAAAACACTCAGAAAAATTTACGTGACAAATTTTAGGCTTTTTATTTTAAAACTTTTGTTTTATTCCTCAATCGGAAAGATATTAATAGGGGCATCATACATGATGCAGCATTAACTTATATAGGCAGACACAAATCCCCGCGTAATTAATTTAAACTAATTATCTTCTCCTTTAAAATTACAAGCACATGGATATACATTTTGAAACCCACACAAAGCGGACGGAAGAACATCGAGATATGTTTGCAGATCAAAGATGCACTTGGGACCATTATAGAACATTATGGCAGTTTTAAAATGATGAAGGATCATTCACATTTAGATACATGTAGTGTACAAAAATTATTATGAAAGATAGACACGCTTTAAGCATTGTTTGTTTCACATTAATGATTAAAATAACGACCAAAGGTAAGTATTTTTAAAGTGTTAGAGTTGGTGTTGTGTAAAAGATGTTTTCTTTGAAATTTATTATTTAAACGTCATCTGTTTCGAATGTTCCATTTTCTATTAAATCTAAATTAATTCTATAATATCAATATCTTTTAATGAAATTTGAAACATGGCAGCTTATGAAATACGAGAGGCGCAACAGTCCTCTACCAATGGGTCATATGTGGCTTCTCTCGGTTGTGATGGTGACATGGACACATTCTCGTTGACAAATTATGGAGACAATGAATCATGGTCTATTTTACTGGAAAATAACTATAAAATTACCTGGATTTTCGCTCGCATCAGAGAAGGTAAATGCTTTCTTTTTTCTTAAAGCATGTGAAATGATTTAATCGAAATTTGTTTGGGGATATGTGTGACCTAAAGTTGATGCATTGATGCAAGGAAGAAATGTTATGTCATTAAGGGAATATTAGTTTTGCATGTAAATTACTTCTATGTTATTAGAAATGACTTCTCATATTTTCGTTTTAAAAAATTATAAAATTTTGTTAAACAGAGACTGAGCCATATTAACATTTTTCTCTTTAAGCTTGAAATTAACCGGTGGATATGTGTTATCTCAAGGAAACTGAAAATCAATTGTTCTGTGCTGGCAAACAATGATATGTTTGTCTCTTTTTATCATAATATTTGAACTTTTGGTCTTCAGAATTTGTCAAGTTATTTAAACAATACATGTGAATGCTTTCTTTAGTGATTCATGCAGGATATGATTGGAGCGACATTTAAGAAATAATAAAAAAAAAAACCGCATTGCTACCTATCATATTATACAAACATTAAGGGTGCATATACTGCTACCTACACTCAATAGAAGTAGTTGATATCCAACAAAAAGCCCAACAAGATACCTGCAATTAAAAAAAATAACAAAAATGAATAGAATATTTAAACTTAAATTAGTGTTACATGTATTGTACATGATTACTTTTCAGGTTCATCTGAATCCAAAATTGAACAGAGTACACAGGGAATGATATATTATCAGATATTATGTTCAGATATCAAGTGTGATACTGTTGAAATGTCAGACGTAATTGAGGAGATCATAACTTGCTCCTATAGTGATAATTCCGTATATAAATTGGGAAATAAACTGACCGTCACCAGTTTGCAACGTGGAGTCATGCAGGTATTTGAGACTATCCCTTTAGGTATGATTTTCTTATTTGTGTTATATGTATCATTTGCTCGTTGACAAAACAGAGATGTTATTTATTAACAAACATTAAATAAAAGCATATTGCATTTATTTATTGTGTAAAGTTCTTTAATGGATGTGAAGAATGATATTGTTTTAATGATTGTGATTAGCGAAATATTTAATTAGCATAATACTAATTGACTTTACTGTACTTTTCAGGATTATCTCAGATGGACCGAGAATTGGTTCAGAATGTCTCAGATTTTACTTTATTAGAAGCCATGGACAACAATTTGGATACTTATTACCATTCTGAATCAAGAAGTAATGCGTCGTGGTTTTTAAAATTAAAAGAAGTCAAAGTTATAAAGTGGATTCTTATTTCGATCAGGGGAGGTAACGATTTTGATGCCCTTGGGTTTACATATATCATATACACTTTCTGTATACACTACATAGAAAATATGGTTTATTTTATGTTTTTTCATATTCAAAAGCATAAAGTCAGATTATTAATTATATATAGTATTTAAATGCAGAAAAATTTACTCTGGGAAACAAGTCACATTTTGTAAAGGAAATTCAATAAAACATGATATATGTGTTACGCGTCAGGTCAATACGAAATACATATCTTTGTTGGAAACACCGCCATGAGTTTGGCTACCAGATGCAAGACATTTGATTTACCTGGAATAATAGAACAACAGCAGACAGCAATAGAATGTGACAAAGCACTAAGAGGATATACAGTTATAGTAATAAAGATGGATGATGGGCCATTGAGACTGTTCGAAGTGTATCCTATAAGTAAAGGTGTTCGTGTTTTATCGCTACTGTCTGACATTTAAGACACTGACCAATCAACTACTTGGCTATCGATAGTTTAATTATACGTTGAAAATTTTATCTCGGAAAGAGATCAAACTAAATTGCAGGGGAGAGGATTATCATTATTCATAGTATGTAAAAATACAAATTACTGCATTCATACAGATATCAAACTGTGACTTTGTCTGGGTATTATTTTGTACAATTCTTAAGTGTTAGATATGATTTGATTAGCAAAAATTCAACGTATTGAGGTTTAATACGTGTATTTATTGAATTAAAATATACACAATAAAAGTGACATTTATTGGAACATTCTTTTACATTCAATAACAGTCTGCCCTTTAAATCACGGTCCTAACTATGCTAGATGTCGACAGAGGTGTCAGTCCTGTGATACTATCACTGGGGAGTGTACTGAATGCAATGGTTCGTACTACGGAGAGTATTGCCAACACAGCTGTCCAAGGAACTGCCTCAATTCGACATGTGACCAAAGGACAGGGTCTTGTTATGGTTGTGTGGATTACAAAGGCAAAACCTGCGAGCAATATATTGGTACGTTTGGATCAATAGCATAGGTAGATATATAAAACACGTTCTCTTAATAAATATATAACTAAGGCACGTTTACATTATCATGCAGGAATATTTTGGTAACGACAAATCAAGAAGTATGACATCATTATTGTATAGGTTTTTTTTAGCTTTCACTGTGTAGCTAAGGTTGTTAACGAGGAAGGTTTACTCAGGATGTCCTTGAGTAATCGGTAGCGTATTCCAGTTTTAAGAACTAATAAAGTTATAAGCACCTCGGCCATCACTTTGGTTGAGATACGCTATACTTGTAAATTGATTCAAACAATTTAATTAATTCAATTTAATTTGATCGTCAGTTGTCACGTTTCAAGATAAAATAAACATTGTTATCTTTTTTATCCGTAATAATACTGTTCTTTATTTTGACTGATTAGTTAAGAGTTTGCATCAGTAAAACGACCCCGTCCAATAGGCATTTTCTGTTTTATATACATGTATAACTATTCAAATCAATTCTTATTTAAAACTTTACTTAAGAGGTTTTGTTCAACATTGACTAATTTTTGAACACTTACTGTTTTAGTGCCAAATACAAACAGAAGCTCCGCCCGTTGTAATCACTCATTTGTCACGTGTGAACAAAACATCAAGGTGTGTTTGTTGTGTACCTCGAGTTTGAAGTTTGCAATGTGCAAATATAGCTGTGAAGAAATCTGCTCTGGGAGCTCCTGTCTGGAAATACAAGAAAACGAAACAGTTCGAAAGTGTGGTAAGGAGGTTTTGCTTCGTTTTTTAGCCCAGTTTAAACATATGATTTATTTATAGCAAACACAGTGAAAGCAAATACCTGTATTTATTCCACTAAGTAAAAGAAATAAATCTATCTATGAAAGTAAACGAGCATACATAAAGGTACAAGCGATTGTAAGACACATATATCCTAAAATATATGAAAACAACGTCAACAATTAAGTCAATTTGTTAAATGAGTGTTTTATTGATTACATAAAATCCACATTCCAGAAAACTAAAATGCTCACCGAGACCAGACGGCGAGGTGAATATTATACTTCTCTGGTATCTAAATCATCGTATTGACATTAAAATTAACATTATTTGTATAATGTCAATAATTTAAGAACGGAGATCTGAATGGCAAGTATTCTGTAAAATTTTTTTATTAGCATGTATGATATTTTTAGGCAACAGATTATTTAACAGATTGGTATAGCTGTCATTAAGCACATTTTTAAATGTAACTATTTATGTTATATTCCGTCCCAAGATACTGCTTCCATCACTTTCTGTATGTGTATTTTTGATAAAAATACACATACCTATGAAAGAAATACAGTTGAAATCGATAAAAGGGAAAATATCCAAGATGTCGTCATTGACACATTATCATTTTTTCACTCATAAAAGTTCACAGGAACGAAAACATATTTCTTACGGAGATTTATAATGAGAAATGTTTACATCTTTCGCCGTTCGGAACTCACTCAGAATACCTCACACAATTTTTCAACGTTATCATCCGGGCTATTTCATGGCTGATGAAAGACAAAATCCCCGTAGTTTTCTATTTTGGGTTGTGTATTGAAACCTGAAGCGGTAGAGGGGGCGTTTCAAAATAGATAATCTGGACATTTTTCATAGTAGTGAATGAACGTAATTTGAACACACAGGTATTAATGATTATCGATAGATAAGGCTAAAAGTGATGAAATCAAAAAATGGAGACAGAGTATCATAGATGAATTCATAATATTTATCAATTTACTACATTTAGCGATAGATGGTTTTCGCCAAAAAAAAAACAAACAAAAAAACCTTAATAGAATACACAGGCATGTGCAAATCATGTATGTTTGCAGTATTTAAGTTCCTGGTTTGAAAAATTATGCACAACTATTTGCTATGAAATAAGTGTAAATAAAGAGAAATATATCGAGCTATTATCTTTGAAATGAGGATGCCTTTGGTAAAGCCATCTTGTATGCGATATGGTTTTGTATTCAAACACCAAACCCATAGAAAAGTCCTAAAAAGAAATTTATTAAATGTTTTCAGAAACAAAGTCGACAGAGAAACCTTTTGATTTGAAGTTATACATGTAAAAGGTATTGTAATCTAGCTGCAGGGATGTTGATCCCGGTTAAAAAAAATTAAACGAACGTCTTCGAAGCTATAGACCCATAAAATTTGCAATTTATGTGGCACAGAAACGTGCGCTAGTTTGGAACTGATTAATCCATTTTCCGAGCCCATTTGGTACAAATTTTGATCCCCCCCCCAAAAAAAAAAATATATCGGGCATTTACTACAGATATTTACTTTACTCACTTCATTCGCCCCTGCTATTCTTTTAAACACCATCACAGCTCCTTAAAGTATTAAAATTATACATAAAATAGTCTTTGTTGTGTTTGACAAAGCAGACGCGACGGCTGTCGTGACAGCTTCAAATGTTAAACCGATGGAATATCTGCAGAATATCAATACTTTATGTTCACGGTGTGTGAAAAAAAAAATCACACACCGTGATTGAAAACTATTGGGAGAGGAAAGCTTGGATGACATCATGGCACAGAAAGGACAAGTAGCATCGAGAGCAGGATCAGTTTGTTTGTGGGATGAAACGGATAGAAAAGCAGAGGTAGTTGGGGATGACAGTGCAAACATAGGTAAGACACTGTATGAAAGGTTTGTAACTGCGGGATTTTTGTTAGAGTTTTGGAGAAAAGACATAAAAAAAAAGTCAAAACTGTTAGCTCATGTGACATTTTAAAATTGTTGATGTTCGGTAACTATTCGTTACGATAACATATAGACTGAGAAACATCATGGTTTGTAACTCGAAATCTGTGGTCACCGAGTTGTTATTGAGTTTGCTGTGACAAATGAATTAAAAGTGTTATAACGACAAAATATCTATGTATGAAACAAATTTTCTATCCAATTAAAATGAACCTGCTCAAAATGCGAAATTGTGCATTTTAAGAACACTTCTTATTTTTAATTTTGTCGGGATTCTTTACCTACTTAAAAAAGAAACCAAGTTGTGATAGAAGAAGTCGAGTTTCTTTTTGTTATATTTATGCTCATTTGTTTAATGAAATTATCAAACATAAATGGTAATTTCATTGTACTGACGTCACAATGATTAATGTTCCCACGAGCTTATAACTTGAAGGATCAGTGCGTTTTCATAAAGTATGTGAATGACACGCTTGTTTGACAATGTGACAAAAAACATTCATATACTTCTGAACAAATCTAACATTTCTCTTTATTTCTTTAATTTTTATTGTTAAAATACTTGCACATATTGTAACAAAAACATGGCGAGAGCTTTTCTTACATAACAAAGAACTGGAAGCTCTCTATCTTGCTTATATTGCTCTACAACACTCAAATATTGGTTGATCATTAGAATTGCATTACTAAAGAATTGATACAATAAAAATAGAAAAGTACAATAATTTAACCAAACTCGTGACCATGCCCCTTGAAAGTAATTGTTCCAATGTAAAACGTTACATAATCATTCAATTTTTTTTAAGTTTTATAGTTAAAATGTGTAAAGTATTGGCCAATCACAGAGCTACAAATCGGTCCGTTAACCATCGAATTGGACGCTGATGATGTAACATATACTCAATAAAGTTTTAAGATTTATTTTGGTAAATTGGAAATCAACAAATTATATTTTTACCTTATAGTTGCAAGGTAATTATTTTAAACATGTTTAATTCGACTTTACATTTTTCCACTTTGCATGAAGAAAGCGATACCAATAGAGAAATGACAATCGCTATGTTAATATCTTCCAATAGTTTTGTATAATATAGTAATATTTGTATTAATAATTGCTGCACTTCATTCCTGCAAATATGGCTGACAAATCTTAAAAGGAAGCCAAAAGAGTAGAACAATTCCACTTTACGGCTTGGCCCGACAACTCCGTCTACGAGGATGTGATATCACTGATCAACTTTCGGTACCTGGTCAGAAATGGCCTAACATCTTCAGATGGACCAATAGTTGTTCACTGTAGGTACTTTTACAATATGTCAATTCTTGTTATGTGTTAAATGTCCTAATGATACCGAAAAATGTTGAAGAGTAACTGCGAGATGATCATCATAAAGTGTTCATATGTTGGAAAGGAAACTACATAACTTTATGTGATATTTTCAAACACATTATTTGTTTTTCATTTCTTGTCACAGGATAAACCTCTGCCATTCAGTCAACTGAAATGTTACTAAAAGGTAACTGAAAAGTGACTGAATGACATAACTATGCCATTTAGTCACCTTTTCAGACCTTTCAGTTAATATTCAGTTGACTGAATTGTAGAGCTTCATTCTCTTTTTGTTTTTCTTCATAAAGCACCAAAGAGAAATAAGTGCTCTTGTTTATTTTTCATAAAATATCTCTTGCTAGATTTGAAACTTTAGAGAAAAAAAATATTAAGTTCATAATCCTAGACATAAATAAAATGCAGTTGTTATTTATGTCTCTGTCATAATGTGCTACATGTATTTGAAATTATTCACGTCTGTTAAGCGTTGGAAGTGGTAGAACAGGTACATTTAACGAGCTTGATTATCTTCTGATAGAGGGCTCTGTTGAGCAAACTGTTGACATCAAGGGACATGTCATTTCACTTAGACGTCAAAGAGGAAAATCAATTCCCAAATACGTAAGAGTAAGAGAGAGCATTGCACACTTTTCACCGCTACTGAAGACAATGTGTAACAAACTGAAATTTTCTTTGTTGTTGTTTTCTAATTCCCCTTGGTTCACCCTACCGGTTTATACATAACAATCCTTTGGGTAGCCCCTTGTTTTAATACTTTAACCCTTGGTTCCCATGGTTATCAATCCTGTGGGGAGTCCTCCTGTATCCCTCATTTATACCTTAAATAGTCAGGTAAAAGCATACACGGGATAGTACCCGGGAAAACTAGCCGATAGACGTGGTCGTCATCCCGTCTAGTGCTGTCCAGGACCTGTCTTTAGAAAAACATCAGGATTTAAAAAAGAAACATTTTTGCAGGTTTTTAACAACGCGCGTTTGAATAGTTTTTGGGTAGTATGTTTTTCTTTTTTTTTTTATGAGGGTCTCGTTTGCCTTGTATTTTGCCTGTATGGTCTCCCTAACAGAACGTCAGCTGTCGATGATATGAGAACTCTCGGGTGCTGAATTTATTAGCGGCTATGGTCTCGATGAAGTAGCCTTTATCGACATGTATGAGCAAGCTATGGCAGCCCGTACGACGCATCTCTAAATCCAGTTTATACATTTTTACATGGCAGTGACCCTCGTGGATCATTTTCCTTACTCAATGTATATATAGATACCATCTTCATGGTGAAAGTTTAATACTTGATAATTTATATTGTGTATTTTAAATTACCTGAATATTCAGTTTTGTTTAAATGGCTTTTCTGAAGCTTGGATCAGAAGTCGGCCATTCATGATCAATAAGGAACCCCAACCGTACTAATTGAAATTCATTGAATATCCAGTTTTGTTCAACGACTTCTCAGAAACTTGGACCAGTAGTCGGCCATTCCATAATTCCATACGGAACCTCAATAGGAAACATGCAGTCCGTTACTATAACTTGTGCCGTGGAGTTTTCAACTAAAATTGAACATTAACATTTCATCTGCGCGGAGGTTGAATAGATAAAGACATTAACTCTATTCATTTATTTTATTTGGATTTTTTTTTTGGGGGGGGGGTCTTTTTTGTTGAATTTCCTGTTTAATTCTTATTTATTTTGTAATTAAATATTTTGTTAAAGATTTCATACGTGTTCTTTTGTTTTATGTAAACTCATCAGGATGCATTACCACACAAAAAATGTTACACTTGTTCTTTTGTTTTAACCACACATCCTCTCACATTGCATGGAACCATACTTGTACAAATAAATTATCAATGTATATTATCAAAGAAGAGAGTCGTTATCAACCTAACTATTAAGTTGGTACATGTATTACTTATTTCTAGATAATTCAATTTTACTTCCATTACACGTATTTGACGGAGACCGAACTCTGACAATACAGTTTATATATATATATATATATATATATATATATATATATATATATATATATATATATATATATAATATAATATAAATAAGCCAAAAAAATAAAAAAAAAATATCATATAATAGCCGAATGTATAATTCAAATACAGTATACACACTTTGATACTAGGTAGTCTGTGATATTACTTTTAAAGAACTCCCAACTATGAACCATTTTGATGGTTTTATAGGAGGACGTTGAGTGATATTTAGAGCGATGTGTACATGAACATCATTACCTGTCTATCAAAGTGATTTTTATGACGGATTAAAAAATAGATATCAAGCTACGTTAACCTTATTTCTATTGAACCGACTCGTTCTATCGAAATATAGATCAAATGTCAAATGACAGTGTTCAACACTTTATAGCTTATACAGGAAAACACAATAAATACAGCTTAATTTATTTTATATTATTTTTATTTATTTATTTATATATTTATTTATTTATTTATTTATTTTAATTTTTTTTGGCTTTAAAAGTATTAACAACATTTTATATCAATTGACATGGATAGAGAGAAATATTTAACTTCTCATTGATAAGAGATTAAGAGATGATCCATGAGTAATCCCCAGTGATAGATGTTTCAATCATTCCAACGGAAATGAGTATCTACAACTTCGATTGCGGAAGTTTAATCAGGAATTTTTCGCTGCACTCTAATAAAACAATGCTTTTCTAAAAACTTCGATTGCGGAAGTTGAATTAAGAATGCTACTTTTTCGCTGTACTCCAATAAAACAATGCTTTTTTAAAAAATAACAACTTAAGATAGTTTATTCGATTAAAAAAATAATTTGTTTAATTTACATATATTACTTGCGGACTGATGTTTATGAATATTGACTTAAAACATTTTTACAAATATACCTCCACATTTTAAAACTGCAACATATGTGTTTGAAGATCCAATATGCACATTATATCGAAAAATCATTGTGTAAATCAATTCACCTCTACAAATTTAATAATATGCTTCGGTGATTTTTTTTATACTTGTAGGTTTTTCATTAAAGATAGTAGACTAGGTATGTTAAGTGATTGCAATCTATTTACAAAACAGTTTTCATTTGATTTCTGAAATTTCTATTGATGTGATCGTATTTGGTATGTATTTATTGCACACAATATTTGCAAACCTTCATTCTTGGTATCAATTTGATACGATTGATGATTAAATATACGAAGGAGAATGAAATTGAGTTTGATCAAAGTAAAGGATGTAATCCTTGGAGTTGAACTTTAAAACCAATAAAACACTTCTATTGCTTATTTGATTAAACTTTTTGTAGGCATTTATTTTCAAGAACATGTTATGCAATTAAAGATAGGATTTTTTACCGAGTGTAAAGTGCAATAAACGCCTACTGCCAAGGAAACTTTGCAACTTCAAACTCAGTACATAATTTGTACGATAAGTTTTGGACACAACTTTAAATGAAGAATAGGAGAAATTTCATATATGATTTATAGATCTGTATTCCAATATCAGGTATTCTATCGTGTTTTCTCTCATTTATATGTCGAGATTTTTGTGTCAGCTTTAATAGTTTGATGTGAAGTATACATGACCATCCGAAATATGTTAATTTGCCGTATCCATTGTAGCTGATTAGTGTATCCCAAAGATGAATAAAAATATTTAAGTGATAAATTTTAGACGTTTTATTAAAAATCAATCCTTAATCAGAAAGATATTTGTAGGGGCATAATATATGACGCGATTAAATTATCCCTATATCCCATGTAATAAGTGAAAGAAAATAGAGGGAAATATAACTGGTTTGTGGAATTTACTAAACGTTTACTCAAAGACTAGCAAAGAAGTGGACATTACCGAAAAGGCAAAGACAAGTGAGACCAAAAGAGACCAGGACAACAAACTGGACGTGGTTCATGTAACAGACCCAAAGATGGACTCAAGACAAACATGGTTATTTCTGTTGACGGTTTTATGTGCTAAACAGCATGAACAAGCTTTGGTTAAGCTCTTACCATTATTTAACGGAGATGTTGACAGTCTTATAATGTTCTGACTGTGATGGTTATAGCACCTTCTCTACTGACCAGCGGATATCATTTTTATATATTGAATAGATATCATTATTGTATAACGTGTATTTTTCATCTTGACGTCGGCTATGCATCACTGAACATTTCTTGTAAAGAAGATTGTTAAAGTTTTTGAATGATTAGCAATATAAGACATATATACAGACAAAAGTAACGCAAAAAATTTCAATATGCTTCTCTAACTTTAATATATATTTAGAATATAATGTGGAAAGAAAGATACACATGTTTTTATTATTATCATTACACTGTGAATTGTTAATTCTTTTTCACTTCAAAATCACAAGCACATGGATATACATTTTGAAACCCACACAAAACGGACGGAAGAGCATCGAAATATGTTTGCAGATCAAAGATGCACTCGGGACAATTATAGAACATTATGACAGTGTTTAATTGAGGAAGGATTATTCGCAATCAGATACATGTACTGTAAAAATAATCGACGTTATGAAAGATAGACCCGCTTTAAGAATTATTTGTTTAACATTGATTATTAAAATATCCGTCAAAGGTAAGTTTTTTTTTGAAAGTTTTATAGTTGGTACATGTATTTGTTAAAAGACGTTTTCATCAAAATATATAATATAAACGTATGCTATCATATAATATCATTGTCTTTTAATGAAATTTGAAACATGGCAGCTTATGAAATACAAGAGGCGCAACAGTCCTCTACCAATGGGTCATATGTGGCTTCTCTCGGATGTGATGGTGACATGGACACATTTTCTTTGACAAATTATGGAGACAATGAATCGTGGTCAGTTTTACTGGATAACATCCACAAAATCAGTTGGGTTTTCGTCCGCATCAGAGCCGGTAAATGCTTTCTTTTTCTTAAAACATGTATTCATATAAGATGATTTACACGCAATTTGTTTGGAAATTTGTGAAGAGAGCTCATTACTCTGTTTAAAAAATGTACATAATTTTTAAAACGATTATATATAAGAAATGTCATTTCTAACAAGATAGCCTTATAACTAACAGTACCAAAGAATCTCTAAAAGAAACAGAAACTACATTTATTACAATTTTGAATTTCAATGTTTGAGGATTTGTTGGCCATGCGGCCGATCTCTCTGGAGTAATCAACCGAATGTCAACTTCACACCTGATCGAGTTAGATAAGCTAATTATAATTAAATTGACGTCCGAGTTAATAATGGAAAATGTACACCCCCATGTTAAGTTGTACGGCGCTTTGGTTTAAATACGAAGTATTTATTTAATCTAAGGAATTGATTTTACAATGCATAGGAGTTTGATGTAAAAAATAAAAAAAAAAGATGAAAATTAAATAAAAATCAATAATTAACAAAAGAAACTTAAAACTGAAAAAGAGGTGCAATTGACAGTTGTTGTAAAACTACTATATGAGTATCAGGTGATCAGGCTATGAGATGTTTATTTGTTAATTTTACTGAAATCAAATTGCCTGTTCATGCCATCAGGTCTGAATGATTTAAGTCTGTGTATTCAGAATTTTTCTTTGCTTTTCCTCTCCGTATTTTTCCGTCACTAGCATCAACGGTTGGTTTTTTTTTCGGGGGGGGGGGGGTTGTTGTTTGATATTTTTTTTTTTTTTTGGGGGGGGAGGGGTTGCTATTCATACGCAAGCTCAGAAATTTCATGACGAATTTTTGCGGAACATGCACTAATTCCCTAGTATGATACGTTTGTTTGCTTGTTATCCCGCCCCGTACAATGTTTTGTTTTCCATCTTAATTTTAAATGCGCCATTTAGTACAATCGCATCATAATAGCCCTTACCTTCAATGCTAAGATTTGTTTCCGTTTATTAGAAAGTCCCAATTTGTCACCTTCCTTATTTCTGTTAACTTTATATAGATAACAACCGTTTTCGTTGTATTTCATTATCATGCGTCGTTAAGGTTCTCCACAAAATTACAAACTTGATTTGTACGTACATGTATTTTGCATCGCCCGAAATAGACGTAGACAACCTTATATATATTTCAAACTTATTTGAATATTCAAAACAAACTTTTTAATTAATAACTTTGTTTCGATGATTATTCATTATTTGATATAGTGAAAATTTGATATAAAGTTTAGAAACTAGAAAACAGAAACAAGAATTAGTCACAAATTTTAAAGACAATCACATGCAGCTGCCCTAGTTTCCTAAAATTTTAAGAAGTTAAACTTGTGATATGCTATATGCTATTCTTCAGTCAAAGTTTACAGATCCTCAAACTTGCAATAATTATCAAAGTTTTAAAAAGACGATTTTTAGAATTCAATACCTTTTTAGGTTCCGTCTAATAAAACGCACTAAAGCTAACCACAAATAAACAGAAAAAAGCAAAATCACGTTACAAAAAAAGAAGGATGCACGAAAATGAAGTAAAATGTCCGCATACTTTTCCGGACAATTTCCCATGTGCCAGGACATGCAGGCCTTTTAGATATTGGTTATTTTGCAGCATATATATTTAACGTGAGTTACGTTTGAGTTTGTTAATATTGACAAAATAGTCGGATGTCCTACCAGAATTATATTACCCAAAAAGTTAAGGCTACTTAATAATTGATATTCAACAAAAAGCTTTAAAAGATACTGTAAATGCAATCAAAATCAATCAAAAAATTAAATAAGAACTAATGAATGGAAAAGAGCAAGGGGCGCTAAAGGCCAAAATCGGCCCCAAATTTTTAGAATTTTAAACTGAAGTTTTAAAACATGACCCCGCCCATTTTTTAATATTCACTACTCGAAAATTTCATAAATAGACAAACTTTGGAAAATGACGTATTTGTGACGTCATATTAATGACGTATTTGTGACGTCATTTGGCAAAAACTATCAAGTTTTCATTTTTTTTTCATGATTTATTACTCATTTTAAGTACCTCCGCACTCGTGCACCAACGTAAAATTTCTCTCAAATGTGCATTATCATAGTATCTAACAATAGATTGGGTATCGTTCTGGTGCACGCATGCGGAGCATGAATAAAAGTCCATTTTGATACAATTCCTGTGAAACATTTATTTTTTTCAGTATAAATAATTCTTACTGATAAAGTATACTAGTTTATTTTGTATGTTTTGTACTAGTATTTCGCACTAAATACTGTGCATTATTCTTTTCAATAAAATAAGTGTATATTTTTTATATCTATGTAATGAAATGAAATAATTTTTACTATTATTAGTTCATGCTGGTATAAATTGTCATCATGATTTATAGAGAGAAAGAGAGTCGAAAGGAGGAGGAGGAGGAGGAGAGAGAGAGAGAGAGAGAGAGAGAGAGAGAGAGAGAGAGAGAGAGAGAGAGAGAGATGTCCATCAGATTGTAAGAACAGAATTTGATGCATGATATTGATAGTATAATTCAAAAATAATGCTGCTGAATTAACAATTATTTGTTTTATAGTTTTAAATAGTATAAGGAAATCACTTGGCACTTACCAGTTAATCAAAAATTATCTGCTTATATTGATATGTAAACGTTTATCTTGTGACTTGTACATTGTTTAAATTGAAATATAAAAAGAATCGAATGAAGATGAGAAGTTTGATAAAAAGGGCTTTTGTTTTTGTTTTTTGTTTTTTACTAAAGCTAATTTAAACAGTTTGATATTTCGTAAAAAAAGTCGGTATAACTAGTATGTTATTTATTGTTTAGAATTTTTTTCTTTCCCTTAGTACATTGATGAAATATTCTTATGAAAGGTTAATATCGATGATATTTGTATCAAACTTTTTCAAAGAATACCGATGGAGTGGACAGTCAAAATTATGTGATCAATTTATGGTTAACGCCTTAATGGAAAATGTGACTCTTCATGCTTCGTCTGGTTAGTATTATCGACATTAAGTTTGTCGCTATTTCTTCACTTAGTCTATACCTGAAATTAAATTATGAGACACACAGTGATTGGGTTACTTTTTATAACGCATGGCGATGTAACAGATTACGACGAAAACGTGTTGAAAGCTGTAAAGTAATATCATGGGAAAACCCACATTTTCGAGTTACAAGGACACATGATCCCCTATCATTTGTTGTTACCGAGGAAAAATAACTCCTGAAACTTTTTTAAAGCATAATGATGACATGACCTTTTATTAATGAATAAAGATTGCATCTTACAATTTCATAACAAAACGTAGTGTGTCTGTCTGTTTACTTTTTAACACAAAAACACAAGGTGCATCATTAAAAAAACAACATGCGACATGTTGAAACATAAATAATACAGTCAATATATTTAATTTGAGAGAGAGAGAAAGAGAGAGGGAATGGGAGAGAGACTAAATGGACGAAACGTCCTACGCCTGACTGTAAATGTTGGTTTTCACTAAGTCGTAATATTAAGCTGTTACGCATCATCAAAAGAATGCCATTTCAATTTCTGTTTATTTCATGGGTACATATATCAAACAAAAATGTTTTAATAACTATATAACAGTCATTCCCCTTCATTGTTTTCTTTCTTGAACAACTGATCAATGCCCTCTTTCCGCGCTGTCGTATTATCTGTCAAAAACATTCTCAATATTTTTAATATCGTTGATTACTTCTACTTAAACAAGAACTTTATCAGTATTTTTTATATGTAATATCAATCGTGTTAATATAATAATTACACAACAAGTGAAAGCGTGCATGTACCGTTCTGTTCTTAAAATGGACTTAATAATAATGTTTCTAACATTGTGTATTATATTATCTATTTAAACAATTTTTTTTTCAAAATAAATACTGTTTTATATAGTCTTTTGTTTCGCCATATACTATTCATATTATATCTAAAAATCAGTTTTTCATTATCTCTACCATTACTAAAGTATTCATATTCTTTGGTAAACGGCTGCCATGGCAACAATTTAAAAATCATTTTTTATTATGAAACAATAAAATTGTTCAAAGTTATTAAAACCACTTACCCTTTTTTTCTTACATGAAATACTATCAAAATTGATTAACTTGATCAATATTGGTAAAGTATGCTCGGATTTTGCATAATAATGCCGGATTTTAACGTATTGAGACATTTGAGTTGTTTCTTCAAACTTATTTTTCCTCCCAAAATTGACTTATCCGAACAGTTTGATGCTGTTTTTGAGAAATAGACATCCACGGCATATAATTAGAAAAATATAATTTATCTTTGAGGTGGGGCCGATTTTAGCCCCTAGCGCTCCTAGCTCTTTAATCTTAATCCGTGTTTTGTGACATGATTACTTTTCAGGTTCATATGAATTTAAAATTGAACTGAGTACACAGGGAACGACATCTGATAAATGTTCAGATATCAAGTCAGTTACTGCTGAAATGCCAGACGTAATTGAGAAGATAGTAACCTGTTCCTATAGTGATAATTCCGTATATAAATTGGGAAATAAACTGACCGTCACCAGTATGCAACGTGGAGTCATGCAAGTATTCGAGATCACACCTTTAGGTATGATTTTCTTATTTGTGTTACATGTACCATTTTCTCGTTGAATAAACGAATATGTTATCTGTTAACAAAAATCAAAAGAATATTAACATTATTGTAATTCTTTATAATGTTAAGTTCTTTAAGGGAAGTGAGAAACGATGTTGTTTTTTAATAATTGCGATTAGCAAAAATTGAATTAGCAAAATAGTAATGATTGACTTTACTGTACTTTTCAGGATTTTCTCAGTTGGACCAAGAATTGGTTCAGATTTTTTCTGATTTTTCTGCATCAGAAGCCCTGGATAACAATTTGGATACTTATTACCATTCTGAATCAAGAAGTAATGCGTCGTGGTTTTTGAAATTGAAAGAAGTCAAAATTATAAAATGGATTCTTATTTCGATCAGGGGAGGTAACAATTTTTACACGATTGGGTTTACAAACATACATTTGTATACACTACACAGAAAATATGGTTAATTCTATGTGTTTCATATTCAAAAGCATAGATGCCAAGTCAGATTATTAATTCTATTTTGTATTTAAATAAAGAAAAGTTTTCTTTCTCATGTTTTGTAAAGGAAATCGGGTAAAACATGATTTATGTGTTACATGTCAGGTCAATACGAAATACATATCAGTGTTGGAAACACCGCCATGAGTTTGGCTACCAGATGCAAAGCATTTGAATTACCTGGAATAATAAAACAACAGCAAACAGCAATAGAATGTGACAAAGCACTAAGAGGAAATACAGTTCTAGTAATAAAGATGGATGATGGCCCATTGAGACTGTTCGAAGTGTATCCTATAAGTAAGTGTGTTTGTGTTTTATCGCTACTGTCTGACATTAAAGGTACTGATTAGTCAAAACTTGACTATCGATATTCTAAGTATAAAGTTTATTTCAGAAAGGGACCAAATTGAATTGCTAGCGAGAGGATTAACATTATTTATGGTATATTTTAATAATAAAATAAATGAATTCACATAGAAATCAATCTGGGCTTTTTCGACAATTCTTTTGAGCATCATAATTATGTAATAGTTATAATTTGATCAGCGAATATCCATCGCGATGAGGTATGATACATGTACTTATAAAAATGACATTTAAGACACTGACCAATCAACTACTTGGCAATCGATAGTTTAATTATACGTTGAAAATTTTATCTCAGAAAGAGATCAAACTAATTTGCAGGGGAGACGATTATCATTATCCATAGTATGTTAAAATACAAATTACTTCATTCATACAGATATCACACTGTGACTTTGTCTGGGTATTATTTTGTACAATTCTTTAGTGTTAACTGTGGTTTGATTAGCGAAAATTCAACGTATTGAGGTGTAATACATGTACTTATTGAATTTAAATATACACAATAAAAGTGACATTTATTTGAACATTCTTTTACATTCAATAACAGTTTGCACTTTAAATCACTTCGGTCCTAACTGTGCTCAAACTAAATTGCAGGGGAGAGAATTATCAACATTCATAGTATGTAAAAATACAAATTACTGCATTCATACAGATATCAAACTGTGACTTTGTCTGGGTATTATTTTGTACAATTCTTAAGTGTTAGATATGATTTGATTAGCAAAAATTCAACGTATTGAGGTTTAATACGTGTATTTATTGAATTAAAATATACACAATAAAAGTGACATTTATTGGAACATTCTTTTACATTCAATAACAGTCTGCCCTTTAAATCACGTCGGTCCTAACTATGCTAGATGTCCACAGATGTGTCAGTCCTGTGATACTATCACTGGGGAGTGTACTGAATGCAAAGGTTCGTACTACGGAGAGTATTGCCAACACAGCTGTCCAAGGAACTGCCTCAATTCGACATGTAACCAAAGGACAGGGTCTTGTTATGGTTGTGTGGATGATTACAAAGGCAAAACCTGCGAGCAATATATTGGTACGTTTCTATCAATAGCATAGGTAGATATATAAAAAATGTTCTCTTCATAGACATATAACTAAGGCACGTTTACAATATCATGCGGGAATCTTTTGGTAACGATAAATTAAGAAGTATGATATCATGATTGTATAGGGTTTTTTTTTTTTTTAGATTTCACTGTGTAGCTAAGGTTAGCTGAGGATATTTTCGAGTAATCGGTAGCGTATTCCAATTTAAAGAACTAATAAAGTTATAAGCACCTCGGTCATCACTTTGGTTGGGACACGCTATACTTGTAATTTGATTCAAACAATTTAATTAATTCAATTCATTAAAATTTGATTGCCAGGGCGAGGTGAATATTATACTTCTCAGGTATCTAAATCATCGTATTGACATTAAAATTAACATTAATTGTATAATGTCAATAGATTAAGAACGGTAATCTGAAAGGCGAATATTCTGTAAATTGTTTTTTATTATTAGAGTGTATGATATTTTTAGGGAACAGATTATTTAACAGATTGGTATAGATGCCATTAAGTGCATTTTTAAATGTAGCTATTTATGTTATTTTCTGTCCAAGTTATTGTTCCATTACTTTTTTTATGTGCATTTTTTATAAAAGTACACATACCTGTAGAAGAAATACAGTTGAAATCGATAAAAAGGAAAATATCCAAGATATCGTCATTGACACATTATCATTCTTAACTCATAAAAGTTCACAGGAACGAAAACAAATTTCATACGGAGATTTATAATGAGAAATGTTTACATCTTTCGCCATTGCGAACTTACTCAGAATACCTCGCACAATTTTTCAACCTTATCATCCGGGCTATTTCATGGCTGATGCAATACAAAATCACTGTAGTTTTTCTTTTTTGGGTTGTGTATTGCGGTAGAGGGGGCGTTTCAAAACAGATTATCTGGAAATTTTTCATATTAGTGGATGAACGTAGTTTGAGCACACAGGTATTTATGATTATGGATATATCAAGCGAAGAGTGGTGGAAGCAAAAATCAGGACAGAGTATAATAGATGAATTCATCATATTTATCGATTTACTACATTTAGCGATAGATGCCCCCCCCCCCCCAAAAAAAAAAACCCAAAACAAACAAACAAAGCTTAATAGAATCCACAGGCATGTGCAAATCATGTAAGTTTGCAGTATTTAAGTACCTGGTTTAAAAAAATTATGCACCACAGTTTGCTATGAAATAAGTGTAAATAAAGAGAAATATTTCGAGCTATTATCTTTGAAATGAGGATGCCTTTGATAAAGTCATCTTGTATGCGATATGGTTTCGTATTCAAACACCAAACCCATAGAAAATCCTAAAAAAAAATTATTAAATATTTTCAGAAACAAGGTCGACAGAGAAACGTTTTGATTTTAAGTTATACATGTAAAAGTTATTGTAATCTAGCTGCAGGTCTGTTGATCCCGGTTTAAAAAAATAGACGAACGTCGTTGAAGCTATAGTTCCATAAAATTTGCAATTTATGTAACACAGAAACTTGCACTAGTTTAAAACTGATCAATCTCATTTCCGAGCACATTTGGTACAAATGTTTGATTCCAAAAAACAATATATCGTGCATTTACTACAGGTATTTACTTTACTCACTTTATTTGCCCCTGGTATTCTTTTAAACACCATCACAGCTCCTTAAAGTATTAAAATTAAACATAAAATAGTCTTTGTTTTGTTTGACAAAGCAGACGCGACGGCTGTCGTGACAGCTTCAAATGTTAAACCGATGGAATATCTGCAGAATATCAATAATATGTGTTCACGGTGTATGAAAAAAAAATCACACACCGTGATTGAAAACTATTGGGAGAGGAAAGTTTGGATGACATCATGGCACAGAAAGGACAAGTATCATCGAGAGCAGGATCATTTTGTTTGTGGGATGAGACAGATAGAAAAGCAGAGGTAGTTGGGGATGACAGTGCAAACAAAGGTAAGACACTGTATGAAAGGTTTGTAACTGGGGGATTTTTGTTAAGGTTTTGGAGAAAAGACATCAGAAAATCAAAACTGTTTGCTTATTTGACATTTTAGAATTGTTGATGTTCGGTAAATCTTCGTTACGATCACCTCATGGTTTGTAACTCGAAACCTGTGGTCACCGAGTTGTTATTGAGTTTGCTGTGACAAATGAATTAAAAGTGTTTTAACGACAAAATAGCTATGTATGAAACAAATTTTCTATCCAATTAAAATGAACATGCTCAAAATGCGAAACTGTTCATTTTAAGAAAACTTCTTAATTTTAATTTTTGTCGGGATTCTTTACCTACTTAAAAAAGAAACCAAGTTGTGATAGAAGAAGTCGATTTTCTTTTTGTTATATTTATGCTCATTTGTTTAATGAAATTATCAAACATAAATGGTAATTTCATTGTACTGACGTCACAGTGATTAATGTTCCCACGAGCTTATAACTTGAAGGATCAGTGCGTTTTCACGCTTGTTTGACAATGTGACAAAAAAACATTCATGTACTTCTGAACAAATCTAACATTTCTCTTTATTTCTTTAATTTTTATTGTTAAAATATTTGCACATATTGTAACAAAAACATGGCGAGAGCCTTTTTTACATAACAAAGAACTGGAAGCTCTGTATCTTGCTTATATTGCTCTACAACACTCAAATATTGGTTGATCATCAGAACTGCATTACTAGAGAATTGATACAAGAAAAATAGAAAAGTACAATAATGTAGCCAAACTCGTGACCATGCCCCTTGAAAGTAATTGTTCCAATGTAAAACGTTACATAAACATTCATTTTTTTTATGTTTTATATTTAAAGTGTGTAAAGTATTGGCCAATCACAGAGCTACAAATCGGTCCGTTTACCATTAAATTGGACGCTGATGATGTGATATGTACTCAATAAAGTTTTAAGATTTATTTTGGTAAATTGGAAATCAACAAATTATATTTTTACCGTAAAGATGCAAGGTAATTACTTTAAACATGTCTAATTCGGCTTTACATATTCCACTTTGCATGAAGAAAGCGATACCAATAGACAAATGACAATCGCTATGTGAATATCTTTAAATAGTTTTGTATAATATAGTAATATTTGTATTAATTATTGCTGCACTTGATTCGTCCAAATATGGCTGACAAATCTTAAGAGGAAGTCAAAAGAGTAGAACGATTCCACTTTACGGCTTGGCCCGACAACTTCGTCTCCGAGGATGTGATATCACTGATCAACTTCCGGAACCTGGTCAGAAATGGCCTAACATCTTCAGATGGACCAATAGTTGTTCACTGTAGGTACTTTTACAACATATCAATTCTTCTTTTGTGTTTAATGTCCTAATGATACTGAAATGTGTTCAAGAGTAACTGCGTAATGATCATCATAAAGTGTTCATATGCTGGAAAGGAAACTACATAACTTTGTGTGATATTTTCAAACACATTATTTGTTTTTCATTTCTTGTCACAGGATAAACCTCAGTCATTCAGTCAACTGAAATGTGACTAAAAGGTAACTGAGAAGTGACTGAATGACATAACTATGCCATTTAGTCACCTTTTCAGTTAATATTCAGTAGACTGAATGGTAGAGTTTCATTCTCTTTTTGTTTTTTTTTTCATAGAGCACCAAAGAGAAATGTGTTCTTGTTTATTTTTCATAAAATATCTCTTGCTAGATTTGAAGCTTTACAGAAAAAAACTATTAAGTTCATAATCCTAGACATAAATAGAAAAAAACTATTAAGTTCATAATCAGAGACATAAATAGAAAAAAAATATTAAGTTCGTAATCAGAGACATAAATAGAAAAAATATCAAGTTCGTAATCAGAAACATAAATAGAAAAAAAATATTAAGTTCATAATCAGAGACATAAATAGAAAAAAAAATATTAAGTACGTAATCAGAGACATAGATCAAAAAAAATATTAAGTTCATAATCAGAGACATAAATAGAAAAAAAATATTAAGTTCATCATCAGAGACATCAATAGAAAAAAATATTAAGTTGATAATCAGAGACATAAATAGGAAAAAAATATTAAGCTCGTAATCAGAGACATAAATTTAAAAAAAAAATTAAGTTCATAATCAGAGACATAAATAAAATGCATTTGTTATTTATGTCTCTGTCATAATGTGCTACATGTATTTGAAATTATTCACGTGTGTAAAACGTTGGGAGTGGTAAATCAGGTACATTTAACGAGCTTGATTATCTTCTGATAGAGGGCTCTGTTGAGCAACCTGTTGACATCAAGAGACACGTCATTTCACTTAGACGTCAAAGAGGGAAATCAATTCCCAAATACATAAGAGTAAGAGAGAGCATTGCACACTTTTCACCGCTACTGAAGACAATGTGTAACAAACTGAAATTTTCTTTGTTGTTGTTTTCTAATTCCCCATGGTTCACCCTACTGGTTTATACATAACAATCCTTTGGGTAGCCCCTTGTTTTAATACTTTAACCATGGTTCCCATGGTTACATATCAATCCTGTTGGGAGCCCCTCGTTTATCCCTCGTTTATACCTTAAATAGTCAGGTAAAAGCATGCACGGGATAGTACACGGGAAAACCAGCCGATAGACGTGGCCGTCACCCCGTCTAGTGCTGTCCGGGACCTGTCTTTAGAAAAACATCAGGTTTTGAAAAAAAACATTTTTGCAGGTTTTTAACAACGCGCGTTTGAATAGTTTTCGGGTAGCATGTTTTTCTTTTATTTAAATTTTTATCAGGGTCTCGTTTGCCCTATATTTTGCCTGTATGGTCTCCCTAACAGAACGTCAACTGTCGATGATATGAGAACTCTCGGTTGCTGAATTTATTAGCGGCTATGGTCTCAATGAAGTAGCCTTTATCGACATATAGTAAGAGTCGTGTATGAGCAAGCTATGGCAGCCCGTACGACGCATCTCTAAATCCAGTTTATACATTTTTACCCTCGTGGATCATTTTCCTTACTCAATGTATTTATAGGTACCATCTTCATGGTGAAAGTTTAATACTTGATGATTTATATTGTGTATTTTGAAATTACCTGAATATTCAGTTTTGTTTGAAAGGTTTTTCTGAAGCCTGGACCAGAAGTCGGCCATTCATGATCAATAAGGAACCCCAACCGTACTACCTGAAAATTATTGCATATCCAGTTCTGTACAACGACTTCTCAGAAACTTGGACCAGTAGTCGGCCGTAATTCCATAATTCCATACGGAATCTCAAGAGGGAACATGCAGTCCGTTACTATACTTGTGCCGTGCAGCTTTCAACCAAAATTGAACATTAAAATTTCATCTGCGCAGAGGTTGAATAGATAAAGACATTAACTCTATTCATTTATTTATTTATTTCATTTGGATATATATATTTTTTATTTTTCTTTGCTTTTTTGTTGTTGTTCTTTTGTGTTGAATTTCCTGTCTGATTCTTATCTAATTTGTAATTTAATACTTTGTTCAAAATTTTATACTTGTTCTTTTGTTTTAACCACACATTCTCACAAAATGCATGGAACCATACTTGAACAAATAAATTATCAACGTATATTATTAAAGAAGAGAGTCGTTATCAACTTAACTATTAAGTTGATATTACTTATTTCTAGATAATTCAAATTTACTTCCATTACACGTTTTTGACGGAAAACGAACTTGGACAATGCAGTTGATAATATATATATATATATATATATATATATATATATATATATATATATATATATATATATATATATATAGTGATTATCTAAGCCAACTAAATGATGAGCTTCAAACAGACTTATATACTAACATATAATAACCGAATGTATAATTCAAATACAGTATACACACTTTGATACTAGGTAGTCTGTGATATTACTTTTAAAGAACTCCCAACTATGAACCATTATTATGGTTTTATAGGAGGACGTTGAGTGATATTTAGAGCGATGTGTACATGAACATGATTACCTGTCTATCAAAGCGATTTTTATTACGGATTAAAAAATAGATATCAAGCTACGTTAACCTTATTTCTATTGAACCGACTCGTTCTATCGAAATATAGATCAAATGTCAAATGACAGTGTTCATGACTTTATAGTTTATACAGGAAAACACTATAAATACAGCTTACTTTCTTTTATTTTATTTTGATTTATTTATTATTATTTTTTTTTTTTGCTTTAAAAGTGTTAACAACATTTTATATCAATTGACATGGATAGAGAGAAATATTTAATTTCTCATTGATAAGAGATTAAGAGATGATCCATGAGTAATCCCCAGTGATAGATGTTTCAATCATTCCAACGGAAATGAGTATCTACAACTTCGATTGCGGAAGTTTAATCAAGAATTTTTCGCTGTACTCTAATAAAACAATGCTTTTCTGAAAACTTCGATTGCGGAAGTTGAATTACGAATGCTACTTTTTCGCTGTACTCCAATAAAACAATGCTTTTTTTTTTTTTAAATAACAACTTAATATAGTTTATTCGATTAAAAAAAATAATTTGTTTAATTTACATATATTATTTGCGGACTGATGTTTATGAATATTGACTTAAAACATTTTTACAAATATACCTCCACATTTTAAAACTGCAACATATGTGTTTGAAGATCCAATATGCACATTATGTCTAAAAATCATTGTGTAAATCAATTCACCTCTAAAAATTTCATAATATACTTCGGTGATTTTTTTTATACTTGTATGTTTATCATTAAAGATAGTAGACTAGGTATGTTAAGTGATTGCAATCTATTTACAAAACAGTTTCCATTTCATTTCTGAAATTTCTATTGATGTGATCGTATTTGGTATGTATTTATTGCACACAATATTTGCAAACCTTTGTTCTTGGTATCAATTTGATACGATTGATGATTAAAAATACGAAGGAGAATGAAATTGAGTTTGATCAAAGTAAAGGATGTAATCCTTGGAGTTGAACTTTAAAACCAATAAAACACTTCTATTGCGTATTTGATTAAACTTTTTGTAGGCGTTTATTTTCAAGAACATGTTATGCAATTAAAGATAAGATTTTTTACCGAGTGTAAAGTGCAATAAACGCCTACTGCCAAGGAAATTTTGCAACTTCAAACTCAGTACATAATTTGTACAATAAGTTTTGGACACAACTTTAAATGAAGAATAGGAGAAATTTCATATATGATTTATAGATCTGTATTCCAATATGAGGTATTCTATAGTGTTTTCTCTCATTTATATATCGAGATTTTTGTGTCAGATTTAATAGTTTGATGTGAAGTATACATGACCATCCGAAATATGTTAATTTGCCGTATCCATTGTAGCTGATTAGTGTATCCCAAAGATGAATAAAAAATTTACGTGATAAATTTTAGACTTATTACAAATCAATCCTTAATCCGAAAGATATTTGTAGGGGCATGATATATGACGCGATTAAATTATCCCTATATCCCAGGTAATAAGTGAAAGAAAATAGCAGGAAATATAACTGGTTTGTGGAATTTACTAAACGTTTATTCAAAGACTAGCAAAGAAGTGGACATTACCGAAAAGGAAAAGTCAGACCAAAAGAGACCTGGACAACAACTGGACGTGGTTCATGTAATAGACCCAAATATGGACTCAAGACAGACAAACATGGTTATTTCGGTTGACGGATTTATGTGCTAAACAGCATGAACAAGCTTTGGTTGAGCTCTTACCATTATTTAACGGAGATGTTGACAGTCTTATAATGTGCTGACTGTGATGGTTATAGCACCTTCTCTGCTGGCCAAAGGATATCTTTTATATAAATTGAATAGATATCATTATTGTATGACGTGTATTTTCATCTTTACGTCGGCTATGCAGCACTGAACATTTCTTGTAAAGAAGATTGTTAAAGTTATTGAATGATTGGCAATATAAGGCATATATACAGACAAAAGTAACGCAAAACATTTCAATATACTTTTCTAACTTTAATATATATTTAGAATATTATGTGAAAGAAAACTAAAAATGTTTTTATTATGATAATTACACTGTGAATTGTTAATTCTTTTCCACTTCAAAATCACAAGCACATGGATATACATTTTGAACCCCACACAAAGCGGACGGAAGAACATCGAGATATGTTTGCAGATCAAAGATGCACTTGGGACCATTATAGAACATTATGACAGTGTTTAATTGAGGAAGGATTATTCGCAATTAGATACATGTACTGTAAAAAAAAAAAGACGTTATGAAAGATAGACCAGCTTTAAGAATTATTTGTTTAACATTGATTCTTAAAATATCCGTCAAAGGTAAGTTTTTTTTTAAAGTTTTATAGTTGGTACATGTATTTGTTAAAAGACGTTTCCATCAAAATATATCATATAAACGTATGCTATCATATAATATCATTCTCTTTTAATGAAATTTGAAACATGGCAGCTTATGAAATACAAGAGGCGCAACAGTCCTCTACCAATGGGTCATATGTGGCTTCTCTCGGATGTGATGGTGACATGGACACATTTTCTTTGACAAATTATGGAGACAATGAATCATGGTCTGTTTTACTGGATAACGTCCACAAAATCAGTTGGGTTTTCGTCCGCATCAGAGCCGGTAAATGCTTTCTTTTTCTTAAAACATGGATTCATGTAAGATGATTTACACGCAATTTGTTTGGAAATTTGTGAAGAGAGCTCATTACTCTGTTTAAAAAAAGTACATAATTTTTAAAACGATTATATATAAGAAATGTCATTTCTAACAATATAGCCTTATAACTAACAGTTCCAAAGAAACTCTTAAAGAAACAGAAACTACATTTATTACAATTTTGAATTTCAATGTTTGAGGATGTGTTGGCCATGCGGCCGATCACTCTGGAGTAATCAACTGAATGTCAACTTCACACCTGATCGAGTTAGATAAGCTAATTATACATGTAATTAAATTGACGTCCGAGTTAATAATGGAAAATGTACACCCCCATGTTAAGTTGTACGGCGCTTTGGTTTAAATACGAAGTATTTATTTAATCTAAGGAATTGATTTTACAATGCATAGGAGTTTGATGTTAAAAATTTAAAAAAATGAAAATTAAATAAAATTCAATAATTAACAAAAGAAACTTAAAACTGAAAAAAGAGGCGCAATTGACAGTTGTTGTAAAACTACTATATGAGTATCAGGTGATCAGGCTATGAGATGTTTATTTGTTAATTTTACTGAAATCAAATTGCCTGTTCATGCCATCAGGTCTGAATGATTTAAGTCTGTGTATCCAGAACTTTTCTTTGCTTTTCCTCTCCGCATTTTTCCGATGAGGATTATTAATCATAGATTGTAAAAAGTTATGATCGACCTGTTGATGATCACATCTACCTTCCTTCACTAGCATCAACGGGTTTTTTTTTCGGGGGGGGGGGTTGTTGTTTGATTTTTTTTTTGGGGGGGGGGGGGGGTTGCTATTCATGCGCAAGCTCAGAAATTTCATTACGAATTTTTGCGGAACATGCACTCATTTCCGGTGTATGATACGCTTGTATGCTTGTTATCCCGCCCCGTACAATGTTTTGTTTTCCATCTTAATTTCAAATGCGACATTTAGTAAAATCGCATCATAATAGCCTTCACCTTCAATGCTTAGATTTGTTTCCGTTTAATAGAAGTCCCAATCTGTCACCTTCCTTATTTCTGTTAACTTTATATAGATAACAACCGTTTTCGTTGTGTTTCGTTATTATGCGTCGTTAAGGTTCTCCACAAAATTACAAACTTGATTTGTACGTAGATGTATTTTTCATCGCCCGAAACAGACGTAGACAACCTTATATATATTTCAAACTTATTTGAATATTCAAAACAAACGTTTTAATTAATAACTTTGTTTCGATGATTATTAATTATTTGATATAGTGAAAATTTGATAAAGTTTAGAAACCGTAAAAACAGAAAGAAGAATTATTCACAAATTTTAAAGACAATCACATCCAGCTGCGCTAGTTTCCTAAACTTTTTATAAGATAAACTTGTGATATGCTATATGCTATTCTTCAGTCAAAGTTTACAGATCCTCAAACTTGCAATAATTATCAAAGTTTTAAAAAGACATTTTTAGAATTCATTACCTTTTTAGGTTCCGTCTAATAAAACGCACTAAAGCTAACCACAAATAAACAGAAAAAAGCGAAATTATGTGACAGAAAATAGGAAGGATGCACGAAAATAAAGGCGTAAAAAGTCCGCATACTTTCCTGACAATTTCCCTTGTGCCATGACATGTAGGCCTTTTAGATATTGGTTATTTTGCAGCATATATATTTAACGTGAGTTACGTTTGAGTTTGTTAATATTGACAAAAAAGTCGGGTGTCCTACAAGAATTATATTACCCAAAACGTTAAGGCTACTTAATAATTAATATTCAACATAAAGTTTTAAAAGATACTGTACATGCAATCAAAATCAATCAAAAACAAGAATTAATGAATGGAAAATTTAATCTTAATCCGTGTTTTGTAACATGATTACTTTTCAGGTTCATATGAATTTAAAATTGAACTGAGTACACAGGGAACGATATCTGATAAATGTTCAGATATCAAGTCAGTTACTGCTGAAATGCCAGACGTAATTGAGAAGATAGTAACATGTTCCTATAGTGATAATTCCGTATATAAATTGGGAAATAAACTGACCGTCACCAGTATGCAACGTGGAGTCATGCAAGTATTCGAGATCACCCCTTTAGGTATGATTTTCTTATTTGTGGTACATGTACCATTTTCTCGTTGAGTAAACAAATATGTTATCTTTTAACAAAAATCAAAAGAATATTAACATTATTGTAATTCTTCATAAGGTTAAGTTCTTTAAGGGAAGTGAGGAACGATATTGTTTTTTAATAATTGCAATTAGCAAAAATTGAATTAGCAAAATACTAATGATTGACTTTACTGTACTTTTCAGGATTTTCTCAGTTGGACAAAGAATTGGTTCAGAATTGTTCTGATTTTCCTGCATCAGAAGCCCTGGACAACAATTTGGATACTTATTACCATTCTGAATCAAGAAATAATGCGTCGTGGTTTTTGAAATTGAAAGAAGTCAAAGTTATAAAATGGATTCTTATTTCGATCAGGGGAGGTAACAATTTTTACACGATTGGGTTTACATTCATACATATGTATACACTACACAGAAAATATGGTTTATTTTATGTGTTTCATATTCAAAAGAATAGATGCCAAGTCGGATAATTAATTCAATATAGTATTTAAATAAAGAAAAGTTTTCTTTCTCGTGTTTTGTAAAGGAAATTGGGTAAAACATGATATATGTGTTACATGTCAGGTCAATTCGAAATACATATCAGTGTTGGAAACACCGCCATGAGTTTGGCTACCAAATGCAAGGCATTTGAATTACCTGAAATAATAAAACAACAGCAGACAGCAATAGAATGTGACAAAGCACTAAGGGGAGATACAGTTCTAGTAAACAAGATGGATGATGGGCCAATGAGACTGTTCGAAGTGTATCCTATAAGTAAGTGTGTTCGTATTTTATCGCTACTGTCTGACATTAAAGGTACTGATTAG